>JAEILZ010000001.1:600000-1041768 GCA_018873225.1 [Phialemoniopsis] sp. UDSM-2020
GTCAGGGGGCACGATCTTGAGGTGTGGAGGATACCCATCTGGGTCGCTCCAATTGTAGATGTCACTCTTCTGAGCGAGATCCCTCTTGGTAGGGATGATGGGTTGGTTCGTCTTGATTCGGGACCGAAATAAACAAGGTTCATAACGCCCGGCCTCACTTGACCTTGGTTGCTTAATTCGGCCACCTTACCTTCGGGCCGCTGCATCCAGTCTGGACCCCAGACGCTAAGGCGGCACCGCACCACTTAGAGTTCCAACGGATTGTGCCGTTCTGGGGACCTGAACAGCTTGAGGTCTGCGGCTGATAATCGAAATTTTACGCGAACCCTCGAATTCAAGCAATACAGTGAATAAACAGGAATTTCAGAAAGTCTAAACCAGAAAATTGAATCCGAGTGTCGAGTTTAAAAAGCTACTAGGAAAATATCACGAGCGGCGTTGCAGGTCTAGATCTTCCTGTTTCAAACTTGATCTTCTTTAAGGATTACGCAACAGTGATTTTCGTATTATGAAGACGTGCAAGTAAGACAACAGCATGTGATATGGCGTACGTTGCTTCCCGTTTAAACTGTCTGTAAAGGCTATGGGATTTATGTTATGTGTGCGTCTTTCGGTAGTTCATACTTTTCATCTGGATGAACAGCGGCGCTCTCGCCCCTCGAAGACTTCCTCCTGGATTTGTGACGCGAGGGCGAAGCCTTGTTAAGAGATAAATCAGTGAGTGTTTTATCAACTTCGAATTTGCATTGAAAAAACAGTCTCGCGTCCCTTCTCCCTACTCCAGGTCTTCCCAAGCAACCATCTCGTGCTCTCCTGGGTCAAAAGCACTTTGCATTCTATGCCCTTACACACATCCAACGCATCATGTCTACACAGAAGAATGGCACCAATGGCACCTCGAATGGCACCTCGAATGGCGCAAAAGGTGCCAACGGAGGTGTCGCGTCCCAAGACAAGCTTCCTCAAGAGTTGATCGATGCCATGCAGGCACTCTTTGGCGGCAAACATCCGGGTTATCGTACAAGTATGCATGTCATGAACGCTGCACGAGGGTTTCGCTAACATGTCACTTCAAGCCCACGCAAAGGGCTTACTGGTAGAGGGCACCTTTCAGCCGACCCCCGAGGCCAAAAATCTCTCGGTGGCTGCTCACTTCAACAACCCGTCAACTCCGGTGATCGCTCGCTTCTCCGTCGGCGGCGGACTTCCACACATCCCTGACGTGGACAACAACGCCACTCCCAAAGGTATAGCTATCCGCTTTCAGGTTGACAGTCAGACGCACACCGATCTGATCAGTCACACCTTCAATGGATTCGCGACCCGAAACGGCGAAGACTTCCTCACTTTCCTCAGGCTCTTCGGTGGTCTTAACGCTGCTGAGTTCGCGCTCAAGAAAGCCAAGGCAGGAGGCGGTGACTGCTCCAAGGAACAACAGGCCTTCGACAAAGCCCAGGCTGACTTTGGCGTCTTTCTCAAGACCCATCCATCTGCGGCGCTGTTCGTGGGGTCTCCGAAGCCGAACCCCATCAACTATGGCACTACCAAATATTGGGAGCCCAACACTCATGTTCTGACCAACAAGGACGGCAAGGTCACCAATGTTCGGTACCTGCTCGATCCAGTAGACGGGGAACATCTCTATCCCCACGACGAGGACGTGTTGAAGAAGCTTGGACGCGACTATCTCGAGGATGACCTACGTCAGCGGTTCCCAGCCAAGCCAATCGTCTTCACTCTCAAAGCACACATCGCAGGTCCAAATGAGACCCTGGACGATGCCACCGTTCCATACATGAGCCAGACGATGGTGCCAGTGGGCAAATTGGTGATTAGCAAGGTTTCGGACAACAACAACGCCAAGCAGAAGGAGATTGCTTTCAGCCCCAATCCGGAGAGGGGTGGTATCAAAGGCATCACGTCTTCTCAAGATCCCCTGATTCAAATCAGAAAGGGGGTGTATGCCATCAGTGTGGACCAGAGACGGCATGATGCGCAGGTAGAGTAGGTGTCCGGCACTTCAAGGTCGGCCGGGTTGGAGCTTTGTCTTGAACAGGCCAAGCGTGGTGGAGCCGGCCACGGAACGACTCGTGGGGCTCAGTTGGTCCTCATGCGCGTCATCGCTTGTGTGTACTTACACCACGGACGACCGTGGAGTTCCGTGGATTAAGTTGAGATTGGAAATGTCCTGGTCAATAGCACTTAGTATTATCAATATCCTAATTCAAAACGGTGCGCCTTTTTCAAGTAACACTTGAGGTGTAGTTCGTGCGTAGTGAGAGTTTTCACGGAGGAACATGATGCAGTGCGGTCGGTGGATCGAAGACCGATCCGCCGTGTTTTTGGAGAAAATTTCAGACCTCCGACTCGCCGATTTTCTTGTTCGGAGCAACTCACAGCCCGGATATAAAAGCTCCAACACAGCCAGCGAATTTCGCCAACAATTGTCGAGTCACCGGCGGCTTCGCATAAGAGATTTTCGTGATCAAACTACCGCTTCACCGACACTCCTTGAGTGGTTTGATGAAGCTGGGTCAAGTACCGACACCAATGCCACCCCGAGACCACGGCACGCGGCGCAACTCCACTTCTTCTCGGGGATCCACGAAAAAGTGATATCACGGAGCGCTGCCCCTAAGCGGCTTGACTCAGGCCTTACAAAACATCATGCCGAGGCCTGCAGATTTGTCATCGGAAAACTACTCAAACACCACGCCACGGAGATCTTGACGCATGTTGGGCCGTGATGAAATCGAGAAGTCCCGTTGCCACTTGGCCCGGGCGGCTGGTGATGTTTAGATAAAATGATGTAGATCGCCTTGGATAATCGTGACACTTTGAGAGCACATCCCCAAACCATTGACACATTTGCGCCGTGACATATCCATCCACTCACCATGTCGCCGCCACGATTCCCTTCCGCTCCCATCGACCCGGCGCCCCTGGGCGCACCTCTCGAGATGCCCTTCTCGGGTCGCAGGGCACCTAACCGCTTCCTCAAGGCCGCTATGTCAGAGCGTCTCGCATCATGGCACCCAACCGACCTGGCTGCCCGAGGCATCCCCTCGCCTGAGCAGGTGACACTCTACACGCATTGGGGCGCCGGCGGCTGGGGCCAGATCCAGACGGGCAACATCATGGTCCACCCGGGCCACCTCGAGGCCCAGGGCTGCCTCGTCATCCCGCGCGATGCGCCCTTCGAGGGCGAGCGTTTCGAGCGCTACAGCGCTCTCGCCGCTGGCGCCAAGAAGCACGGCGGCCTCATCATCGGGCAGGTCAGCCACGCGGGCCGCCAGGTCGACGAGACGGTGCAGAAGCACCCCATCAGCGCCAGCGACCTGCAGCTCGTTGCGCCGAGCATGCACCGCTCGTATGCGAAGCCGCGCCCCGCGACAAAGGAGGATATCCAAGAGGTGATCGAGTCGTTTGCGCACGCCGCCGAATTCCTCGAGAAGGCCGGGTTTGACGGCATCCAGCTACACGGCGCGCACGGATACCTGCTCGCGCAGTTCCTGAGCCGCAGCACTAACAAGCGGACGGACGAGTACGGCGGTAGCCTCGAGAACCGCGCGCGACTAATGCTCGAGATTGCCGAGGCCGTTCACGCGCGTGTGTCAACGTCTTTTATTATCGGCGCCAAGATCAATGTCATCGAGCTTCAAGACGACGGGGTGCAGCCTGCCGATGCGCGCGACCTCTGTGCTATGCTTGAGGCGGCGCGCTTTGACTTTGTCGAGTTCAGCGGTGGCAACTACGAGAAAACCGGTTGGCTGCACGTCAGCGAAGGTGCGCGTGCCCGGGAGAACTTCTACATCGAGGCTGCGGAGGAGGTCATGAAGTGGCAGCCTGTAGGAAGCGAGCGCAAGATGAAGGCCTACACGACCGGCGGGTTCCAGACGGCCTCGGCCATGGTCAAGGCTTTGGACGTGGTAGACGGTGTGGGTTTGGCTCGAGCATCTTGCCAGGAGCCCCGGTTGCCGTTGGATATCCTGTCTGGCAGAGTCACGGGCATCATGAAGTACGCTACGGACGAGAGTGAGCTGTTCAAGCGTCTTTTCACGTCAGCCACACAGATACGCCAGATCTCCCGCGACCAGGAACCTGCTGATCTGACGGTACCGGAGAACATGGAGAGCATGTGGGGGGATATCATGGCGCAGCTGCAGCGTACCGGACAGGACCAGACGGGCGCGACGTACGGTCTCCCCGACGTGACGCAACCAACGCGTCCTTATATCGAGCCTGCAATTGAGAGAAATGGCGTGCTGGCATGATAAAGTTGCTTATAGAGACGACTAGGCTGTACGGATGAGGTCTTGAATAGAAGCGCTCCCAACCCTCCCAGGTAGTGGGATAATATCTAGCAAACGAATTTCTGTCCTTTGAATAAAGAATACTTTAAAAACATCTCAAGATCCCTGCGGACTGATCTCCCTCCTGATCTCAAGTTTAGACATATCGGCCTTCCTCCGTTGGTGTTGTGACGTCCTGCTCTTCGCTTCCAAAACCCAAGTGCATTACGCCATCACTCGTGTCCCCAAGTCGCTCCGCTAAATCTGGAGGCATAGGCACAACGCCCCATCGAAGCTTGCCTCGCGCAAGGGCTTGTCTGACATCGACCAGGTCGTTCATAGGCTCAGACCGACTATTCCTAGGCCCAAGTTCTGTCGGTGACTCTGCACTTTCGTTGTTGGTAAACACATGGCATGCTGAGGAGAGTACCAATGAATTGGAACCACCCGCAACCATATTGCTTCTGCGTCTCTGCAGGCCGATCGTGACAGGAACAAAGCAAGCTGCAACTGCGAGAACAAACGCGACCAATATAGCCGGCGCCGAGTATCCGATAGCGGCCATGGCATCAGGCGCCATATTTGCATCATTTCCCAGTTTGAGACTATCTCCACCAGCATACCAGTAGCCTGATCAATTGAGGTTAGTATCGAGCCGAATCTACATTTGCGGCAGGAACTTGTTCAGAGACAGACTCACCTCCCTCGGTCACAAAGACAAATATAGCATTGGATACCAACCAATGTATCAGTATGCTGAATGAAAGTAGCGGAAGACTATATCGATAAGGCAGTTGCAGCCTATATGTTGATATCTGACCGCCGAGCGGGTGGGAGACTCGTAAGGGTCGGTATTTTCTGCTGTACGACTCGAACTCTTTCTCGACGAGTAAGCGTGTTAGGAGGGCGTTGTAGGCGAAATAGCAGAAAGATAGAAGAAGCTGTGGGAAGTTGGCTATCAAGAGGCCGCTCACATAGCTGATGTTTACTGTTTGAATAGTTAATAGACCGTTGATCACCTTGTTCTCCTCGCTCTGTCCGAACTTCTCTTTGCTACGAATGTGTTAGAGAACGAGGTCTCTTGAGGGAATGAGCACGCCTGAACCTACAATCTTGAGCCGTTATTCACCACAGTATACACGGCCATGGACGAGAAGCCGAGGAAAACGATGATCGGGACATATATAGTCGTCCATGCAGATGGGTGAATCACCTGAAGTAGATTGCGGCGCTGACAGTGTAGCCCTCGGGATCGAACGTTCGGCGTTAGATTTGGGTCCATCGTTTCATCAGGCGGACTACAGGGCCATAACTTCCTTGGTCCGTATTCCAGATTCTGGCTATCCTGAATGTCGCAGCTACCCAGGCCGCTGGTGACCGGGTCTGGCACGGTGATGAAAGACTCGATAGCGTCTCCGGGTGTTACCAGGGAGGTCGATGGAAGTTTCCACACCACAATGATTCCAATTGTGACCTTGGCCCAAATACAGACAAGCGTTACTAAGAATAAAAGGTTGGTAGCTCGGATATTGCAGACTTTGCTGGGCCTTGGGACTGCTAAGCAGTACTCAACGTCAAAGGTGTTGAAAGTGGAATTCCATCCCAATGTCTGTTCGTATGCTGCTTCACTGGGTAGAGTGATGTCCAAGTCTTTGAAGGTGAGTTTCGTCTTGGGTACGATGGGGTCGTCAACGTAGAGGTCGATTGTGGAATAGTTGAAAAGAGACGCGCAAGTATTGAAATACATCTCACGAAAGTTCTTGTTACCAGACTCTTCCTTGATTCCTCTGGACACACTACACTCTGTTGAATACCAGAGGGGTGTTCTCTCATTTGGAGCAATCTGCCCGTAAAGGCCTTCCAAGACGTTATTAGAGAGGTTGCCATGTATTTCAGAGCTCCTCCATCCAGTCGGATCTGACGATTTGCTTTTGACAACGAAGATGACATCGCCGTATTTCTGTCTTGGAACACATGAACCATACTGTGCAAGGCACTCTGTTGCACTGATGGTTGTCCATGATTTAGCAATTCGAGTCGCGGTGCTGAAGTTCTGAGATACTAGCGATGATGCATTCCAGTACTCTGATATTTCTCGAGCCTCACCATATCCGTAAAGAAAGTGTGATGAATTTGTATGCGCAGCATATACTCCCGCTGTTGAGTTATACACATATGATGGCCCAATAGATCCTGCAGGAGCAAGGCTCGCTCCGAGAATGGATGGTGTCGTCTCTTCAAAGAGGGCTGCGGTGGCTATGATCATGTACCAGTAGGATCCTTGATAGTCCGTCTTGAACAGAGAGCTACTGAAAACCAAATGTATCGGAACTGAGCTCAATAAGAAAAGAGCCCAGGCCAGGAACTTGAAGGGCCTTATGAACCGAAGGTTTTTGAGAGAAGGGATCCCTATGTCGAGTGAACGAAGTCGTAAATGGGCGTTATCGACTTCCGTTCTTGACGGAGCGCTCAGAATCTGCATAAAATAGTTCGAGGATGCGAAAACGAGACTCGACAATATGTTGAGGAGTAAGTGGAGTGCCGTATTGATTCTTCCCGCAGCATCACAGTTGCCCGAGAACACTATAGAAGATCCGAGAAGAGAGGTGTGCCCTCGTGATATGCTAAGGCCGAAGCAGATGAGAAGAATGACACCACAGACGGCTGCAAGCAGCACATTAAACAAACCTGTCCGCCGCCATCTTCGCATTGAGCCATGGATATGGTTCGGTAAACTTTGCGATGAAGTGCTAGGCTCAAATGGTAAGTTGCTCGTACTACTAGCGTTGGTAATCATTCTAGCGTAGTGCGGCAGTGTTCAACCCAACAACAAAAGGTTGCAGAACAAGTCTGAGAACTACTTGGAAGGGTGTTCGTGGCATTTGATGTCTACTGGGAATGGTAGAAGAAAAGAATGTGCGGCTTGCGTCGTAGACAGGAGCTGACGTGCACGAAAAGTCGACTTGTTGGTCAGACTGCACTACTACTCAACATCGGAGCTGACGAAAGCAATATCTGCACTTTATCCGATGTCTTGGCAGAGGTAATACAGCAAGCTATGCATCTACCCACATGCAGTCATGGACGGATCAAGTCTGGATGAGCCAGCAATGAACCACGACTCGGCATCAGCCCATCTTTCGACCTCGTCACTTGCTTTCTGCGCCCTGGCCATGCCGCCGGTCGAGATTGTGGCCCATCCGAAACTTGATCGCCTCTAAGTTATTAGGGCTTGCTTCTGAGCACAAAACGCTTGCCAGCGACAGGCATAACGAAATCAACGTCACAGCACGAATAAAAGTCGACACAAACCCTCAAAATGATGCGCCATTAACCGACCACCAGGCACTGGCGCAGGACTCCGCGGCGATCAACCGCAGCCCAACCCCACGAGAACTAGACAGTGAGTGCGGGGGAGTTTCGCAACCTACGACTATGAGACGTATAAACATCCGCCAAAAGGCTCGCAATGCTGTTCAATTTCTCAGAAAGAGCTCTCGGACACTCAAATCCAGATTCACTACGCACGCGGTGCAAATTTACCGATTCTCCTTGGCTATCTTCACAATAGTGCATGCTATTCTGGAATCCCTGTTCTTCACGACGCTTCCTTTGGTTAGTATCCCAAACGTGTCCTACGCGGGCTCATATCAAATTTGTTAATCTGGCCTTTATCGACTTAAGGGGATCGTTATTGCTTGTTGGGCATTCATTCTCATGGCTGGTACCAGCCAAAAGTGTTCGCCAAAGATCAGCCCAGTTCAGCGTACCGTCATCGAAACAATTCTTACACTGGTCACAGCCGTGATAGTAGCTCTATGGGTTGCGCAGGACTTCATTTCGTGGGAGGATCGGTTCTTGTATTGGGGCCCCTTCATGAAACGGGAATGGTTCTTTTGAACAATATACTGTAAGCTGTATTTCAGCGACGTTCCAAATCTCTGTGCCGGCTAATCACCTACAATACAGTATCTTGAATGCTGTCATGACGTATCGGAACAGTCGCATGATTCAGAGGCGATCACCTGGTTACGATTATGAGAGGCCACAAATTATGTTCACTGCCAATGGCGATCTTGTCGCAGCTGTTCTCAGAACCTGAGCTCTATATCAGCTCAATGACTTTTAATGTGCTTTGGTAAAAGCAAGTATTGATTCTCGTTACAGGCTCTAACTTTAGATTGGCAATTCACGTACAAACTGCTGTGGACGTGAATTAGCTGGGTCTTGGAGGAAAAGATTGTCCAGTATTTATGTAAGGACGTGAAGATGCAAGGGCTGAATCAAGTCCGCCAATAATCAGATCTAATATATTAAACAAGACCAAATCGTTGGGTCGACCTTCCTTGACCTGTTCAAAATGCATAATGAGGCCTAATCCTACTGCGTCGAACAGTTGACTAGCCATCATTTCAATCTCCCGACGTTGTACTACCACGATTCATGCACACGCTGTTCTCGCAGCTCGCCTTGTTGATTGGCCCTGTTCTCGGCGACTTCAAACTCCGTGGACACGATGATTCCATTTGGTTTCAGAGGCTTGACGTCGTCATCTTGGCCACGATAGGCAGTCAAGTTCTGCAATTTGACATCCTTAACGATGCGCTCCTCGCTCTCCGTCAGCGACAACGTGGTATTGAGACCACTTGCCTTGCCGCTTGCCGAGGCAGTTGTACGTCGGCGGCTATTGGTCGCATTGGTACCGTGTTCGCCGCCACCAATGGTGCGGAAGCCGCTTGGGTGCTTGTATGATGTCGGAGAGGACGAGAAGGCACTACCAAATATGGGCTTGAACCATGTGCGGAGGAGAGGAAAGATCATCGGCAGGTTCGTGGTAACAACTGAGACGAAGCATTCGCGGACGCCCCACTGACCAGCGAGTTGAGCGCCATTGACGGGATCCTAGGTGTTGCATCCAGGGTTAGGGGAATGCGTCTTTTATGAAGGGAAAATTGTGACTGAACAGGACCTACAATCTCGACAAAGACTGTCTTGAGCAGAGAGCAGACCAAAACGAACACACCCGCACCGAGGACGAAGGTGGAAAGGACCTTCTTCACGAGCTTGAGGCTTGTTCCCCAAAGCATCGGAAGTGGGATCATAATAAGATAGATATCGGTGACGACACTCGATGCGAAGGTGACCCAAACGATCGGGGCAGCCAGTGCGGGTTGGCAGACATCTAGGGTGAACGAGGTTATCTTTCACAGTCCCAAGTGATCGGCTGTTCATTTGGAGAACTTACTGCCGGGGTTTGGGTTGATCTGCCAGTATCTATTCAATGGCCTGCATGCTCCATAAATTGTCAAGATCGACGCCAGGAAAGTTGCCCCGACAAGGGCGAAGCCGATCCAAATCCTAACGCGGTAGCGCCGATCAAGTCCCTCCTGCAAAGGCGTTGTCAATAAGATTGGGAACTGCAGATCCGGCTCAAGTGCCGAGTCCATACCGTAAGCCGCACGTAAAAAACGCACACGGCAATCTTGAGAGTGCAGATCAAGCACACATAGCTAGTCCACCCTACCACTTGGATCTTGGAACCAAATACCCTGCACAGATTCATGGTCAACGAAATAATTCCCCTGGAAATCTGAGTCAATAACACCTACCTCAACCCATATTCCACAGAGTCTGCTGATAGAGTAGCTCGTTGCTCATCCGTCATTGAATTGTTCGCAAGACCTTGACCGTGGTTCACCGCGAAATATGCTAGCGTTGATTGTGTGGTGTACAATAACTGCATGATTTCCGGAAGTTAGTAATCAAAAACTCATGACGAACAGAGTCTCGGTACTAACCACTGCAAGCCAAACAATGTAGTCATCCGCTCGTAAGTTCGAGAAGCCCACAGAGGTAATACGAGAATACGTTCTGAGGCAGGTGATCAGAACTCCAAAAGAGTACAAAGTCCACAGTTCCGTATTGAAGGCGCGCAGAGCGGCTTCCATAGCAGCCTGCATGGCTGCGGCGGCTGCTGCCGATGTAGGTGAGTCAGCCATGAGCACGTCAGCGACCTGTCTGGGCCAGCCCTTAGAGACGGTCGATTGTCGAAATTGTCAACCAGTTTGAGGTTCTGAGGAGGGAAACAGTCACTGAAGATCAGTGACCCGGGATGGGCCTCATGGTGTTCATTTGTACGAAGCTCTCAGAACACCAGGCGTGTATCGTGGCCGGTTGCCATCTTGAGGCCCAAGACTGAGTGGTGGTGGGAGGATGCTACGCGAGGCCGGTAGATGGGCAAGGTTACTACCGAAGGTAACTGTCCCTCATGGACGGAGATCCACACCGGGTTTCAAACCGCACTAAGCAAAGCAGTTCCGGTTTTGGGTATCATTCACTAATCCATGCCGTCGATGGTTTACAGGGGTTGTGTAGACCCTGAATATCACTACACGCGGAGAAAACTCTAAGTATGGCAGGCTAGTGACTAGCTTCAGGGGCAGCTTCATTGATTGCATGTCGTCGGGGTCTACCGCCTCTGGCCTTGCGCCGGCAAGGTGCTACAGCCCCGGACATGCCATTAGCATGAAGGGTGTGAGAAAGGCACGCATCTGGCAAGGAATGAAGACAGACTCTATGTCTCAAATAGGACAGAAACAAAAGTTATCACTTCCAGTATGATAGGTAGTCGCAAGCCGTTGACTTGACAGACGATTTCACTCTTTATTCTCGAATGGAGAACTCGCAGCGCTCGGACCACTCTACTGTTCGCAAAAAGGTAATGGAACCGGGTAACTCACCCGTTTATAATCGTCATCCGGTTGTGGAGTGATGCGATTGCCCCGCGAGGTGGCCTCCATTGTCAGGCGAGGAGACCTGTTGCCACGAGAGATCAGGAGCCAAAGGAGGGAAGAAGTTTCCAGTAGCCTTCCCTGTTCTTATCAGATGCACTGCCGGCAATGATCCCTGACCGACTTGACTCTGACCCACCGGCCGCGGCAAGAGGTTCAGGAACGACCCCGTGTCGAGGACCCTGCAAAGTATATCATGCACCAGCCAACAGGGGCTGAGAAAGACGGAGGTGCGCGTGCAGGGACCTGCATTTCAGCGTCACATCGTTGTTCACAGTGGTCTGTTGCGTCAATTACAAAGGTTTTGGGGAGTGGATGCGATGATAAATATATTGCTTAGTTAAACGTGTTTCTTTCACCTGCCAGCTATTGCATGTCGATATTACAAGCCCCATCCCAGAGGTTTGACCAGCCCCGTCGATTATCATATTCTACTTGCTACAGGCTACTGCAGGGGTGCACACCATGATTTCGAAACAGTCACTTTGTGACCATATAATCATATTAGCTATATTTCGTCGCTTCAGCAACTTTACAGGCTATCCGGGACTCCCGAGGAGGTGTGCTCCTGGACTGCAAACGCAACCGACCCTGGGCCACGTGCTAGCTGCCTCCCGAGGACTTGTGCAATCTCCGTCTACGCATCACTTTTGTTGCCCCCCGGGATATTTACAAACGAATGTAACATAACAGAGAGATCTCCGATAGCTGGAAAGTTGATTAGCGAGCCTCGGCTCTGATGTAGAGTAGTTGCCTTCATTCTCACTCTCAGCTACCTGGTTGAGGACGTGCGTTGAAAAAATGCCGCGAGATCCGTGCATGGAAAGCGTGGCAAGCAGGGATAATGATCAGAGAACCAGGTAAATTTATCCCGTGTCTCTATTGTACATGCCGTCGAGTCGAACCCCATCCACACCTCGTGGCCCAGATAGTCGGCATAGCTCATCAGCAAATGCTAAGGGAATGACACAAGTAACTTATTTGGTATGGACCTCTGCATTGCTTGCATAACATTAGTTAAAGATTAATGGTTTAGTCCGTTGCCATATCAAAGTTCATAGCCGAGAATGGGACTTAACTCGAAGCCGGCACAACCGCCCCTTTATCTTGCATACAGGCCCAGGTCAACGGCGCGGCGCCCGACCCGCTGCAGTATTCAACGGCAAGCCCCCATCAGCATTTTCGATACGGCTTTCCAAACTTTCTCCAGCTGGCTGACAGGACTTGTAGTTACCACCAGAGGAGCTTCGTTCATTGTCAGAACCTAAAATTGACGATCGTCACCCCGCTGCTTACATCTGGCCTCAAAAGCGTTATACTGAGTACAAGGTGTTGTGCCCAGGCGACATGTCGGCCGCCAACCGCCCATACGTACCCCTTTCTATAGCAGGGAACACATTAGTCAAACATGGTAATATTCCGTGGACCTTCGTCAATTAACGAAGGGCAGGAGCCGACGTTGCAGAGCGGCGACCAGGCACCCCTGCATTACCCGTGGTGGTCTTAGCTGTCTGCCCCGCAGCCGTCGCTTCGATGGTACACAGAGTTAGCAGGCCATCCTTGTAGGAACCAGTGTTCAAAAAGACAGATACAGTCATATATATGATACCCTCATGTCACACTGTCGGTCACATTCCATGTTTCCGCTACATGCCGCTTGTACGGCACACTGCAGCTAATCCCCAACTACTTCCACTCTTTTTCAGCTCGTTTCTGTAGCCACACACATGCAGTCCTTCAAGCTCAAGATTGTGGCCCTCGTGGCCTGGGCCGCTGTGGCCTCCTGCGCAGATGTCTCCATCTCCCATCGCCATCCTCGTGTTCATGCTCGAGCCACGTGCGATGTCCGCCAGCTGAAGGATAGTCTCTCTGACGGAGCTCAGGTCTACCTGCCTGGCTCTGCCGAGTTCGACGACGCAGTCGCACGGTGGTCTACCCTCGAGGTTCCAAAGTCTAACATTGTGGTTGTTCCGGCTATAGAGTCGGATGTCGTAGAAACGGTAAGCATCTATCATGTCCCGCACTAGGTGATGTTTATTTCTTAAACTAATGTGCCCAAGATCAAATTCGCCAATGACAACGACCTCCCCTACCTCGCGGCCAATGGCGTCCACGGGTCAATCACCACTCTTGGAAAGATGACCCATGGTATTGAGATCCTCCTTACCCAGCTGAACACTGTCGAGATTGCTGCCGACGGACAGAGCGCGAAGATCGGGGGTGGGATCCGGTCTCGGAACCTTACCGATGCTCTTTGGGCCGCGGGAAAGCAAACTGGTGAGAATTACGTACTTTTGTCGATGTGGTACCACTTGCTAACGTCTGCAACAAGTCACCGGAACCTGCGAATGTGTCGGCTACCTCGGCCCTGCCCTTGGTGGTGGCCACGGTTGGCTCCAGGGTCACCATGGCCTGGTGTCAGACCAGTTCCTGTCTCTCAACGTTGCTCTGGCAAACGGCAGCTTGGTCACCATCGATGAGAAATCCGATCTGTTCTGGGCTTTGAAGGGCGCCGGCCATAACTTTGGCATCGTCACCTCTGTTACGTCCAAGATTTATGACATCCAGAACCCCAACTATGCTGTCTCGACCATCTTCTTCAGTGGCGAGAAAGTCAAGCAGGTGTACCAGGTTGCCAACGAGCAATGGCTTACCAACGGCACGACCCCGGAAGACCTGAACAACTGGTCGTACTGGTTCTATGACCCTACCATCGACGCGTCCGGCGTAAGTACATTCTTTCGAGCCCGATAATATTGACGTGTTCTAACACGAACTAGCCCGTCGTAGTCATGTACCTGATCCAAGAGGGGGTTGACGCCGTCTCCGAGGTTCACACCAAGCCATTCATCGACATCGGCCCCATCCTGGTCCAGAACCAGACTGGCGACTACCGCGACCTAGCCAAGTGGACCGGCATCTCCCTCGCCGACGGTCCCTGTCAGAAGACGGGCAATGCCAACCCGCGCTTCCCCATCTATCTCAAGTCTTACAACCCTGACACCCAGGCCGAGGTGTACGAGCTGTTCAAGCAGGCCACCACCAACGCATCCACGCCATTTGCGGGCGCTCTCTTCATGTTCGAGGGCTACGCCATGCAGGGCGTGCAGGCGCTCGCCGACGACGCCTCCGCGTTTGCGTACCGCTCCGACAACCTGCTCGTCGCGCCTTTGCTGACGTATAAGCCTGAAGGGCCGGAGCTGGAGAAGAGAGCCGCTGACCTCGGCAACCAGATGCGCGACGTCCTATTTCTGGGAAGCGGCGAGGCTAGCCTGAACACATATGTTAACTATGCTTATGGAAACGAAGACGCTGCGGCTTGGTATGGTGCAGATGCGGCCCGGCAAGAGCGTCTCCGGACGCTGAAGAAGGAGTACGATCCCAATGCCAAGTTCAGCTTCTACGCACCAATTGCGTAAACAATATTCGGATTTGAGATGTACAAGAAGCCTTTTAGAGAACTCCAACATTTTTCACTCCGGGCAGAATGCCTCAAAGTGACCAATGCACTAGTACCAACAAATACTTAAGTTACTCATCACTCGTACCGTGGTTACCCATGGTGGTGTATTGCTATGTCCCTTTTCTTGTTCTTTAAGCTTTGCCGATGTCTCGACCATTGTGTAATTTCTTTGTATGCATGTGTGAGTTACACAACATCAACAACCATATAACCCACAATTCTCACAGTTCATGCAGCTCGGTAAGAGCAGTCAGAGTTGTATTAGTATTTGCAACTGATGATGAAGTGATCGATACGATGAAGCTCACCCGCACCATGCACGTTCGACCAATCGGAATGTCAAATCGCCACCCCGATCTAGAGCGTTGTAGCATTGCATATCTTAAGCTGGGCGAGATGGCTGTCACACAATACTCGGGGCTCAGCTCTCCTGCAACCGCGGGGCAAATATTGGCCCTATGTGTCGGCAGGACAGGGGTATTGCTGACGGCTAGGGCATTCCAGGACTGGTTGGCTGAACACACCAAACTTCAGCTCCAGCCTCCAAGACACATCGCAAATATCCCTCAGCACGAGGAAGCTGCTAATCCATGGATGCCTTACCTGTACCCACTACGCCTACTGCTTCATTTGCACTCGGCCGTGATACTTGCACCTGTATCCCAGTCTAGCTAGCAACCCCCCGCTCTCGCGCCATCGCCTTCGGCATGAGGCTGATCAACGTGGAAACGCTGGAGCTCGAAGAGTTCTACGGCCATCAGATTCCCAAGTATGCCATCCTATCCCACACATGGGAAGATGGCGAGGTCACATTTCAAGATTGGAACAATCGGGACACAGCCGCGAAGAAGGCGGGATTCGCAAAGATGCAGGGTGCCTGCCGACAGACAGCCAGGGACTCACTGAAGTACCTGTGGGTGGATACCAATTGCATTGACAAAACGAGCTCTGCGGAGTTGACGGAAGCCATCAACTCAATGTTTGCCTGGTACAGCAATGCGGAGATATGCTATGCATACCTCATTGATGTTCTGGCTATTGGCCAAGACACCTTGGAGCAGTTTCGGAAGAGTCGTTGGTTCACCCGCGGCTGGACCTTGCAGGAGCTCCTCGCTCCGAAAGTGGTGGTCTTCTTTTCCAAAGGCTGGGAGAAGATTGGCAGCAGCTCAGAGTCCCTTCGGGAGGAGATACCGCGCATCACCGGTATACGCCAGCGATTCCTGGGCAAGACGTCATTGCTAGAGGCGAGCATCTCCGAGAAGATGTCGTGGCTTTCGCGACGAGTGACCACAAGGGTCGAGGACATCGCATATTGTGTTCTCGGGATCTTTGATATCAACATGCCCCTGCTGTATGGTGAGGGCACAAAGGCCTTCACCCGTCTTCAAGAAGAGATCATCAAAGTGTCCAATGACCACACCATCTTCTGTTGGACGTGGACGGAAACGGTGCCCAAGGACTGGGTCAGCATGCTTGCGCCGTCGCCGGTCATGTTCCGACACTCTGGGGTGTTCGAGCGTCACAATTTGTCTACGCAACAGTCAACCTACTCGATGACTAATGCTGGGCTGTCAATACGTCTAAAAACCATCCAGATTTGGTCTTATTGGCTCGCTATTCTCGAGGTCAGGCGCAGAGACAAGTCTACACACATCAAGCATGTTGCAGTGCCCGTCAGGCCGGAAGAGGGAGGGTGGCTGCGGAGGATACCATTCCCTCCACGACCCGTGCTTTGCGAACTATCTATGGCGACGGTATCAAGGAAGTTACTGATTAGTAGGCAGTTCGTCCCGGGCGAAATGAGCCCGGAAAGAGCGATGCCTCAGTTGAAGCACGGGCTACTACTGGCTTTTGGCGACATGCGTCCTCTTCTGCCGCAGGATTTGCAAAGGAAAGCCAGAACCCTGGAGGAGGACGGTATTATCCCACTCGACGCCGTGGCGCCGCGAGTTGAAGGGGGCCGGATCACCTGTCCAACAACCTATCCTCTAGAAAGACTTCATCGGGAAAAGGTCTTTCACCCAGAGAAAGGCCTGATCGTCTTTCCAGATCCACGTCTTGATTCACAGAGTTACTCATCCATTTTTTTGCGTCTCGGATTCGGGCATATTCTCTTCTTCGCGATCCGCGTACGACCTTCCGGTCGAGTTTTGTGGTTTTGCAAGCAACTACCAAAAGAAGAGTTGTGGAAGGACATTGTTGTCGGAAAAGCAGCAGTCCACGAGACGCTCAAAAAAGAGGTTCTGGCACAGACCAAATGCTGTGATCGGAGTGTGGTTGGTAAAGTCGAGCTCGAGCTTCTTTCCAATGTGGACGTCGGTCTGGGCTCTACGATCCGCCTTGCTTATCTTCACTGCCCCAAGCCAAAGCCAAAGGCCAGGGGAGCATTTCAGGCCGTAGATGCTGAAGCTGACGAGTGATGATGCATGATGAGTGACCTAGAGTGGAGACTTGGGCAGGTAACGACTGGTCGAAAACTTGGCTGGTCTTTGCTGCTACAGACTGGATTAGTTACACACGCAATCACAGCATTGATAACTCCGAGAGGATAACCAGGGCAATTACCGACCTGCTGCGCCTGATAGGCTTCCCCGGAGGAGTCATGGGGGACGGAGATGACGGTGGTTGCAGCCTGTCTTGCCTGTCTCTGGGTCCCAGCGACAGCGCGTGACTCACCCGGGGGCCAATCACAGGCCGGGCTGGGGTGGCGCAGTCATCCCGGTCATCCAGCTTGGCATCGCGCAAGGCGTTGCAGCCTGCGTGCAATCATCGACCCCATCTCAGCTCTGCCCGTCAGCTAAACTCGATCAAGCCGAGTGTGCCCCAGAATGGACATGGGACCTCCCGATCAGTCATGGGTTTGGCTGGGGGCGACAGTCATTCATATACGCCAGCCAGCTCGAGTCTTCTCGAACCCTCGCCCGCTTCCTACACTAACAAGACACATTCTCTCGCATACCTTGTCATGCGCAACTGCGCAAAGGGCGCATTCTTGAACGAACGAACAATTACTCCTGAGATCTGTCTTGAAGCTTGGACGCTTTCTGGTCATTCGCGGCACACCGAAGGGCGTAGGAAGAAACACCTGGCAACAACCCTAGTGCCTGCTAAAACAGGCGACGATATAAAACCCACCCGACAACCACCGCTCATCATGGGTCTCGCCCTCCACGATCCGACCGGCTCCGCCGCCCTACCGGGCCTTCTCCCAGAGCATCGCTACATCCCCGACACCCGCGGGCCCCTCAACACCACCCGCCACCGGAACCTGCTCCAGCACCAGCAGATCGGCCGCGCAAAGTACCTCCGATGGACCGAGCGCCATGACTGCCATGCCGTCGACGACGCCGCGAGTGCCGGCTTCAGACTCCCGCGAAAGCTGCACCCGCACCAGCTCGCCGTGCTGAACGCCTGCCGCCAGCGCTACGGCGAGGCGGCACCGCCCTCGTACGGCGATGGCCTGCGCATGAGAAAGCGGGCCACGCGCGCCGCGCGCTCGTGGCTCGACGACGAGGACGAGGGGCGGGACCTGGCGCGCAGCCGCGTCCCGCTGCCCTCGGACGGGGACCGGGCCGGCGGCCGACGCCGCCCGCCCTCGCTCGAGCGGCAAGAGGCGTTTGTCGACGCCGCGACCAAGAAGCCCCGGCAGCCGAGCCCCGATTCCGGGGGGCCCGGCGAGGACTTGGACGACACCCAGGAGCTGTACCGCATGGGCCTGTTGTACGACGACGAGCACCAGCGCGGCTCCGGGTTCAGCTTGGATGCCATTGTGCATGACGAGCCTGCGTACACTGTGAGTGTGCGCAAGGGGAGGAGGGGACAGAAGAGGAAGGCTGTTGAGGACATTGGGGAGGGGTGGTATAGGCAGTTGCCGCTGGACTTGTCGTTCGCGGCGCTAGGGGACGACGATGTTGTTGCTCAGTGGCTTATCAGTTCGAGCTATGAGAGCGCTGACGATGTCACGCCTAGCCAGGATGCTTGGTCAGATTACCAGTCTGTTGCGACGAGCGACAGGCCGATCACCATTGTTTATGAGCTCGACGAGTCTCCTGGGCTGCTGACGGACGATGACGGCAATAGTGAGGAGGACTCGGAGGACTGGGCCGTGTTGCAGGACAGCAACGACGACAACACGGCGGGACGTAATGATAGCGAGGCAGCGCAAACCAACGACAACCCCGACGACTGGGTTATGTTGATGTGACGACTCGCAGCAGGTCCGCAACTCACGAGATCCCCCGCGCGCCTTCGGGGTCTTGGGCCGACATGATGGTGGTTCCTTTTGCGGCCCCATCCGGACTGGTCCTCTTTGTACATCAAACCCGGGTGTCGGGGTGAGTGTGGGTCTAGGGACTTTATTTTCTTGATGTTTATTTGATTGTCTATATATACCGGAGATCTGGGCGTGGCTTACAGGTGTGTGCTCGTGTCCATGGGATACTCGAGCTCTCTGTTCAGCCACGTGTACACATATCTCGGTGGGATTTTGTTTTGTTTCATTTGCATTTATTACTTTTTTGTATATTCAAACTCAGCATAGCGAGCCATATTCTTGGGGAGCACGTTGCTGTATCATAGCATGGCCACGCGACTTCGCACATGTCTCACATAGCATACGGCTGAGCCCCAGCCTCTCATTACATATTCAAGCTTCGTATATCTTTCATTTGTTTCACTTCACGCATGGCAGGCGACTTATAAGTACACACGGTAGCATTACCGTATCTTGATCGTACTAGCACACATTTCCATCCTTTCGTTCGTGTCAAACAGCATTTGTTGCCTGACAACAGTAGAGAACCGTTCATGATCACAAAATGAGCCAGGGCCATGGCCTCGGAATTGCAATAGCGTTATAATAGCGGGGATGGATTGGGGTGAGTTCGAGAAACATCCGGGGAAGTCATTCCGAGGATCATCTCCAGCTTCCCCACGGACCCAGCCAAGGTTTGTGGGGTTAACCCCGTCTCAATTAACAACCAAACTTAGACTACCCAGTCCGTGTTCTATGTAGTGTGCTGGAAAATATTCCAATAACTGAGTTGCGTTGATTGCTCAATTTATCGAGAAAGCTGCACTAGTCGAGTGCGTTTGGTCAAATGTTGACGGCTTGATACTTTATGATACTGGGGCCAAGAGGTCCAGAACATGATCAAGCATCCAAAGCAACAACGACTCACAAATTTTCCAAAGAAGACATCCCCCAGAGGCTCGATCTGTGCGTAGCACGCTAAGCTGGCACTATTGATCGCGTATCTTTCCTAGACTGTGAGGGGGTTTGGCTGCCATTTCTACAGCGCTGGAGGGGATCGCTCTGAACATACGGGGAAATTGTCCCCGGAAGAACCAGATTGGATAGTCGGAGCAACTACAGGGGCTTTCACTCTGATCCACCTACAAAAATGGATTTCGATATATGAAGATGAAGAAAACGATAGTCGGCAGAGGAAGTTTTACTGTGCTTGATTGTCCGTTTTAACTTATCACCAGAGGCAGCACGTGCTCCCACAGGCCCCCATTCCGATGTCCTTCTTCACCGTCGCCATCATCCTCTGGGGTGTAGCTAGCTCGGCATGGGCTAATTGTACCCCGAGGCCGAAGCCGAACTTCATCTTCATCATGACTGACGACCAAGACCTACACCTGAACTCTCTCGACTACCAACCTGCAGTAAAGAAACATTTTGCGGAGAAGGGGACATGGTTCCAGAAGCACTTTTGCACAGTGTCACAATGTTGCCCCTCGAGAGTTTCGTTGCTGACAGGGCGAGCGGCTCATAACACGAATGTCACAGACGTCGCGGTCCCATATGGTGATTACACCCAAAGCCCGTCTGAACTCAGGGGGGGTGAGCTAATGTGTTTAATCACTAGGTGGCTACCCGAAGTTCCTTACTGAGGGTCTGAACGACAACTACTTGCCGGTGTGGCTGCAAGAAGCCGGGTACAACACGTATTACACTGGCAAGCTGATGAATGCTCACAACATTCTCACATACAACAAGCCATTCGCTAATGGCTGGAACGGGTCGGACTGTAGGTCAACTCGACAGAATGACTACTGCTCTTCGGTGAAAGACTGACATTTTTGAACACAGTCCTTCTGGATCCCGGTACCTACGTGTACTACAACAGCTGTATGGCCAGGAATAACGGTGACTACGCTTTCTACCCTGGCAAATACTCGACAGATCTGATCGCGTCCAAAGCGGTCGACTTTCTCGATGAGGCGATGGCGGCGTCTGATAGACCTTTCTTCCTCGGAGTGACACCCATTGCACCTCACGCAGAAGTGCTTGTATCGGATGCTCTGATCCCAACTTTCCATGCTCCAGTACCTGCAGAACGGCACAAGAACCTGTTTCCAGATGCGAAGGTGCCAAGAACGCCTAACTTTAATCCTACCAGAGTAAGTCCACCGAACATCAGTGCCGTGCGAAGGCCGTAATATCATCGCGGACATACATGACTTGACTTGCACTTGTATACTGACAACGAGGACCAACACAAAAGCCCGGCACTGCAAGCTACTTCAAGACAGCACGTCAGCTTACTCAGGAAGAAGTTGATTACAACGATGATTTATACAGAAAACGCCTCCAGTCTCTTCAATCTGTCGATGATCTCATTGACAGCATTGTCAACCGCCTGGAAGCCTTTCCCCATATCGCAGCGAACACCTACATCATCTACACTACCGACAACGGGTACCACATCGGTCAGCACAGGATGCCTCCTGGCAAGACTTGCAACATGGAGGAGGATATCAACATCCCCTTCTTCATCCGCGGACCCGGAATACCGAAAGGGGCTGTGCAAACCTTCCCGACGACCCACACGGACATTGCGCCCACCTTGTTCCACCTGGCCGGCATTCCCCTGCGCAACGACTTTGATGGCGAGCCGATTCCCGTCACGTCAAAAATGCTGAGCTCGTGCAAGCCAAAGAGCGAACACGTCAATGTGGAGTTTTGGGGAAATAACCTCAAAGAAGGGACCCCTTACCTCATGGGTGCGTCCGTCAAAGTCCGTACCCCTCAAGGCTTAGCTTTGCTAACGTTACTCAAACTTCAGATTCATATCTCAACAATACGTACAAGCACGTGAGAGTGATCGGGAAAGACTACGATCTAGCCTTTGCAGTATGGTGTACCATGGACCACGAACTGTACGATATGAAGGTACGCACCTCACATGGTTGGCCATAACCTCTTTGTATCACGCTAAACTTCATATCAGACGGACCCGTACCAAATGACAAACCTCTACGGTACGTATGGGACTGTGGCTAAATGGGACACGTCACGTCTGACCTCGCGCCTCAACGCGCTCTTACTCACGCTCAAGCGATGCAAGGGCAAGGTATGCACACGGCCTTGGGCAACGCTGCACCCGCTTGGAGATGTCCGTAACCTAGCGGACGCGATGAACCCCCTGTATGACCACTTTTACATGGAGCAACAGCACAAGGTGTCATTCTCGGAATGCAAAGATGGTCAGCTTCTGGAATTCGAGGGTGCTTTGGAGCCACTGTCGTACGGGAGTGTAGGGGAGAGAGCAGCTCGGTGGGAGGACTGGACATGATATCAGACAGTAAGATAATTCACCTCGCAGCTGAACCAACCCATGGTAGACCTTAAACACAATCTCGCAGTACCACAGGTAGGACAAGTATTTATACCCAGCGTTTTCATGAGACTGAGGCTATGCTAGACTAGCTGCCAACTTGAGCTTTCATTACTCAATGAATATACAAGAGAGGCATGACTCTTCCAGCATGACACTCTTTTCACTGGTAATTTTGGGTCTCTTTCAAATCACGCGAGTATTCACAATCTCGATATTCTATTTTCGAAACAAGACGTAGACGAGTTGTCTCACTCAATATACGGTCGAAATGGCACGGCGGCTTCGCACTTTCGGCCAGCGCCTCCTGGGAAAAAGACAGGAGCAAAACGCATCACCACCACAGCCACCACCACCATACCTACTGCTTGATTCACGGAAGAGTGATCCAACACCTTACTTGGATCGAAATCCTACCCATCCGCTCGCGTCCTTCGCCGCCATCATGGATTTCATGAGCGCCGCTGTCGTCGCTTCACCAGCAGCACACGCAAGAGCCATCGCCGACGCCGTGAATCAAGTCATCCACCAGACCGTAACTTTCACGTTGACTCATCGAACAGAGAACTCAGACGCCGATGTGGAGGCTATTAGCGCAGGTGTCGCGGAGATCGCCCGCGTGATAGCTGCCACTCCGCCTGGCAGACCTCCCCTTGGAGTTCCCCTTCACTACAGCGGTTTCCCTGCAATCGCCGACAGGGTGGCTGGTGCTTTATATCACCCCCAGCATCGTACTGGCGCTCACAAGATAATGCTGCGTCTTGCACTCACCGAGATCTGCCGCCCGATATATCGCATTCTGAGGACTGCGTCACCTGCGTCTTCGTCCGCCGTCGCTTGTGCAATGAATGTTGCCGTTGTGAGCGTTGCAAGGGCTGCGAGGCAGCATTACCGCAACGTCGGTCCGATGCTATTCTTGAATGTCACCGACCGCATGGCGAACGAGATTTATGGCGCTGCCTTCTTTCTGAAGTGCTACAATGTTAATGATGTGGCCTCAAAGAGCAAAGCCAAATAAACAGCTGTGAGGACTGCCCGGCCTCTGTGTTTGACCGGGATTGTAATGTCTGGCTTAGGGCAGCGCGATGAACTGGAGCTTTCGACGAGGGGCAACAGAGGTTTCTGGGTTGATGTATGATTATAAACCGTTAGTCCATATTGTCAAGAGGATGATATTGTCAGAGAGAGGCAGAATTCGATCATCCCAGACGTGCGATTGCGAGATAGGGGTTGCAAGTGGGCCAAATTGAGTGTCAAGATTGGACGTGATGTGAGGCTGTCTTAACCAGACCGGGCAAATTCATGACCACCGCTGTTGCCGCTTCGCCGCCTGAAATGGCGAGCGATATCACCGACCTCGTGTGGAGAATTATTTTGCAGACCTCTGCATACGTCAGCGAACAACCACCAGAGTTTGCTCCCGCCGCTGCATATTTTATCAGTGATGCTATTGCCAACCTTGCCATGGTATCGGCCAATTCGCGGTGCGGCGGGCCTCGAATTTCCGAAGACCAATGGGTTAAGCAAACTATCAATTGGCAGACCTTCAGAGACTGCCCCAATCGACCCTTCAAGTCTGTATTAGACCTGCGTCTTGCCGCCAGCAGTGTCTACTTTGACTTCAAGATCATCATGAATACCGTGTCACCTAAGGACTCGTGGACTGTCGCTCGCACCTTCGATTGGGCGGTTAGAAGTGTCACGACGGCTGCTGCTATTGCAGTATTGGATCGTCACAAGTCTGACTCGATGGTGTATCTAGATCGGAGCTCCTTAGACACATCGTTTCACACATCACCCTTCAATAAGACACCACAGTAAACACGGAATACTTCAACAGGTTGTTTGAAAGATAAAGATCTTCTATGTCCAACTAGAAAGCTTGTGCGTTTAGTTTCAGGCACCCATGTTCATGATCTTGTCCAATCAGGATGGGATGATATTCACAAGTGAGAGTTTCGTGAGGATGAGAAGGTTCCACAGCAAGTTCGGAGACACGACTAGGTGAGGTCATTGCGGATATTGCTACAATAACTAAGAGTTTCCGAAGCTTTCTATGAATAGAATGATATCAATTTCGAAGACAAAATCCTTTTATACAGCTTCCAGCCCCGAACAGCTGAACATAACTAAGAGTATGGCAGGTTTTGAAATGGTGTGCAGACATGCATGTCTCGGTCAAAGACCGGTTGTCCAGATCGTTGTGAGGATAACGACGCTCGACAGCAGAATCTCCTGTGCATTCCAAACACACGAGCCCGACGTGGGCGTTGGAAGTGGACCAGTTTGTGTGCGAACTGGTGTGTAAGCAGCCTTGGAGTCCGATGAAGTGGTCACGGTAGCCACAGCAGAGCTCGGAAGACTGCTTGATGGAACAGTTGGGCCGTCAAGTGCTTTGAGGAGGTTAGTCATCTTATTTACCGGGTATTGAGCAGGGAGTATCGGTCAGCATACCATGGCAATAGCCATCGAATACATCAAGGGCACTGCTTGCGGCCGACACGGGGTTGACTGTGTTACGAGCTGCGCAAGATGACACGACTGCGGTGCTGATGATGTCTCTGAACCTTGACGAGCTCTCTGTGCAGAAACACCCGTACGAAGTCATCTTTTGTCCGTCACCGCAGCCTGATCGCATGTCGCGAACGATGCCGCTCAGGGGGACTTCCGCGCATGGCGGAAGCTGCTTGTAGGCTGGCTGACCATCTATGAAGATCTTCTGCGACGTGGAGAAAGAAGGCAAAAGGAAAAGGAGAAAAAGAACTCTCAAGGCCTCCATGGTGTCAGGTCCTAAAGATGAACAATGTACAGGCTTAGATGAATCGCAAGGGGCGCAAACGCGAAGCCGTTAATGTTGATTACACAGTTCTGTGGCGACGATGCCAGTCTCCAACCGAAGGGGCGATCACTCTTTTATCTGGCGGAGCGACAAGAGTCCGGGGCCCTAAAAATGGCTTGCATTTCAGCCCAGGGGCAGTGCTGAAATTCCCAAACTGCCTACCATCAGGCTCTGGCTGGACTGACGTATGTTGGGGTCGACCTGCAGTTATTTTTGGGGGCCGGGCTGACGCGGATGTCCAAGCGCGCTAGACAGGCGCCACATGCATTTGATAGGTAGGACTTAGTTATTTTGAAAGATCAGGCTGCACATAGGTCTTCACTAATTCTATTGTTGAGGCCGAGTATCTCAAGATGGAGTGCCGATGCGACGCTGGCGTCGAAATGGAAGCTGGAAAGCTTGTCAAGTCATCAACTGCAACGCGGCCCGCCCCTTTCGTCTGAACGCCCTAGCCTCAAAGCCACGGAAGCTTCATGGAAGCGTAAGTACCATGTCCTTAATACAGCGACATATAACCAACAACTCTAGGTAGGTCCCTTCTGGGGTCGATCAACACCTGCATTTAGATTTAATGACAGTCAATAAAGCCATCTATATGTCTCGTACGGACAATCGCTGTTTTTCCTGCTTGTATGCCTTTTCTTTGCATCAAGTATGCACTCTTTACACGATGGCAGGACAGTCATTTGACGCATTCATTTCGAATGTCAGGACTTTGCTTTCCCCGATAAGCAACAAGCTACAAGCCTGGATACACGACTTGATACGCGATGTGAAAGGTTCACCACGCTACCTGAACGGAAAATGGACCGCATTCAAGGCTCGTTTAGAGTTTCTCACACCCGACAACTACAAGTCGATCCCTTCTAGGGGCACGGCTGTCAGATCTGTTGTTGCCTTTTCCATCTGGTTTATCGCCGTAGCTATTTTAATGATCTGGCCTCGGTCACAATCACAAATCAAAGTCATCGCCGTGTCTGCCGTCTTGTACTTTATCATCTCTCTCGAAATTGGACACGAATTGCTACGTCTTTATATACAGAAGCGAAAGAACGGAGGCTCCGGTACGATACCACAGGGACGAAAACTATCACCAAATCGCCTCAACACGGTGGTCCTCGTGTTTGTCACTGTCGGGATCCTCCCTTGGTTTTACCTTCGCGTCTGGCGCCCCCAGCAGCTGGAAAAGACAATTGCCCTGTCTCAGGATGAAGAGGTCTGCTGATCGACTGTATGTTTGTTCGTGGGCTTTCCAGATAACCAAAGTTTTAGCAAACGGCCATCTTCCCCTCTTTTGCGTTATTCCAAAGAGCGGATTGGACGTCACAGGCAAATCTGAACGCCGCAAGCACCCCTAAATGTTTTATACAGTGGTTCAACGAGTCAGCTCCAGACTGTAACACAGTGTCACCGGGGACCTATCCATGCCGCTGTGATGGGTCCTGGGGAGAGACTGTTGAAGACTTTGTTTGGCAGAATACTAGCTATAGAATGCTGAAGTTCCTCTCTACAGAGTCTCTCGTATCGGTCACCCCCACTATCACCATGATAGCTCAGGCCTTTTGGTATTGTAAGTATGTTTTGTGATTGTGTTGATGTAGCCTATCTAATGCGTCTCAGATAACTCCGAACAAGCCGGCCGCGACGCATCGAGGGTTCTCATACCAAGCGTTTGGATCGCTATATACGACCCCCATCTTACCCTCGAAGACGCCCTCGAGAGCGATTACACACGCATGATCCTCATCAATGCAAACGGTCTTGTCGAGATCAATGTTGGTATGCACTGGCGCCAAGAAATTGACCGTCCCGCCGCGTACGACTATGACCTCACCGTCATGACCATTCCTGGACTTGAGTTTAGCTCTTGCGATGTGTCCTCTGGAAGAGACGATCTTCAAGCTTGTTTTGTGTCCTTGTACATACAGTTTCCAACCTTTCAACGACGGATATCAACACAGGTGTACAGTGCTGGTTACATGGTGAGAGTCGAGACAACCCATCACAACCTTGAACCTCTTGCCTACTAACGACACATTGCTCTCGTCAGGATGTAGCACAGTATGCAGGTGCCTTGTTTTCCTTCTTTCAGCTGCTAGCTTGGGTTGTCTCATTCACTGCGATCAAGGCGTGATGTGGAGCATACATCGCTACCTGCCGCCCAGTGCAGCTTCCTCCTTCGAGGTCATCTGCTCTTGGTCACAGGTTAGCTTGTATGCTATACAAAGCCATTCGCGATGAAAGCATGGGCATGTGGTATTGGAGGACAGGCAAGTGGGTGCTAGGTTACTCAAGGGTTTGCCCTTTCAATGTACCTCAGCTTATACTCGATCACCTGGGACTACTCGTGTACCTAAGTGCAGATGGTCCAACTAGTTTACTATTGACTTAGTCAGAGATTGATCCAAAACCGTCAACCTTTCTGGAACATATTGTCTCTTTTCGGATCAAGTAGCAATTAGCTAAGGATTTTGGCAACCTCCTTCGCCACCCCAAGTAGGTGCCTGTCATGGTATCTCGCCGTGACCAACGACACTCCAATAGGCATGTTGCCCTCTCCCTTGAAACTTGGGACATTGATGACCGGAGTATGTAAGGCCTGTACAAAAGGTCAATCAAGCGATCCAGTAGAAATGACTACATAAGAAGGCTCAACTCACCGTCCACATGTAGTTAAAGTTCTGGTTTCCCGTGAATCCGAGCCCTAGAGGTGCGATGTCTGTCACACTCGGTGTGAGAATTGCTGTGTACTGCTTTGCGATCTTGTCGATGACGGGCCTCAGGGCAGCAATTCCGTCGAAAGCCTCCAAGTACGCAGCATGCGATATGCGGCGGCTATTCTCGACCTGATCCACCAGGTACTTGTGCAGGTGCTCTTTGCCGGTAAGATACTCCGGTAGGAACGTGGTCTTGCCTTCGCCCTGTAGCGCAGTCCAGTACCACTCTTTCATCTTTTCGAACTCCGCCGGGAGCGATACCTCTTCGATCTCGGCACCACTATCTCTCAGCAGCTTAGCCGCACTTTCCATGACAGCTATGGTACCGGGACCAGCGTCTGACCACATGGGCGTACGCACGAGAGCGAATCGACTCTCTTTGACACTAATACTGTCCGGAACCAGCTCATCGTCTGATAGTCCAAAGACATCCGCCACGAGCTCGAGATCTTCCACCGATCTAGCAAAGAATCCAAGAGTATCGTAGATGATTGAGAAAAATTTGATGCCTTCGCGGGACACCGAGTTCCAAGTCGGTTTAAGGCCGAAGACCCCATTGAACGAAGCTGGTCGTATCGTGCTACCGCCAGTCTGCGTCCCCAAAGCAATCGGTGCCTGCAAGTCGCTTACGACCGCAGCCGACCCCGAGGACGAGCCACCCGGAGTGCGTTCGGGGTCATGGGGGTTGCAGGTCTTGGGGCCAACGCTTGTCGCTGCGAACTCAGTTGTCGCAGTTTTACCGAGTATCAGGGCCCCGGCACTCTTGAGTACTATGACTGATGCTGCATCTAATTCGGGTTTGTTTCCCTTGTAGATCGGAGAGTTGTGTTGTGTCGGTAGACCTGGGCCATGTTAGGATCAGTTCGAATGAGCGCCCAGAGACGGGACTTGCGCTTCGTATAAATAATGTCCTTCACAGCCACAGCAACGCCATGTAAAGGGCCTCGCTTGTCAGCCGGTAACTGATCAAGATGTCGGGCTTGTTCAAACACATATTCACGGTCGATGTGCTCCCATCCATGGACCACAGGATCTCGTTCGTCTATCCGCGACATCAGTGATTGAACATATTGCTCCACTGTGAGAGAGCCGTCCCGATATCGGGCTAAGACTTCGGTCGCGGTCAGGCGGTAAGGTTCCATGGTAGGCTCAGTTCTTGGGCGAGGGTGGCACAGCTCCGAGTGCAAAGGACACGCCTGGAACTCATGTACTTTAAAAGTGCTAAAATTGTGTGTTTGGAACGGAGATGGCGCTTCGTTTGTGGGGGTGACTGCGTTAGTGTTTGGTCTTGCAAGGTCGAAGGCATAACTTTCTGCATGTGTGACGCGATCCCCTTCGCAGATTTAGCTGCACGAATACCTCTTCGTGGATATGTTACTAGCCCTGACCGGGTCCATCTGCTAGGTGCGGACCTTGGACCCACTCGAGTTGGCCCGCGGCCAACTTCATCGCCCGCTGCGGGCCGCAGAACGGGATCATCTTGCGGCCCATTGCAGATGGTCTGAGTGATGGCTAACGTCCGAGGCATCCTGTCCATCGATGGGAGCCACACATGTTCTAGCTTTGTAAACCTCAACTATTGGTAGTCAAAATCTTCGTAAAGCATGTCAGAAGGTCCGCCATTCCACATAGCCGACTGGAAAGCTGCGGCGGCAGCCAAATGCGAACAGCTACTCAGCTCAATTCCAGAACACCATCGGCTACCCGCGGAGCTTGAGGCTCGAGCAAACAAACATGATTTGCTCCCATCTGACGAAGCTATTTCAAGCTGCGGGATCCTGAGCGATCTGGATCTTGAAATAACGAGCATTAAAGACGCGGCGGAGCTCGTCGGACACATCAAAGAAAAGAAATACTCCTCCGTCCAGGTCACCGAGGCATTCTGCAAACGCGCCAGCATCGCCCACCAGACCACCAATTGCCTGACGGAGATATTCTACGACCGAGCATTGGAACGTGCTGCCTGGCTCGACGACTACCTCGAGCGCGAGGGCAAGCCCTTTGGCATCTTGCACGGCCTGCCTGTATCCCTCAAAGATTGCTACGATGTCGAAGGAATTTCGACTACATCCGGTCTCGCCTCGTGGATACCGAACGTTGCAGACAGCAACAGTTCTGTGACACAGGGGCTGTTGGACGCGGGGGCAGTCTTGTATGTCAAGACAAACGTGAGCCAGGCGCTGCTCATGGTCGAGAGCATCAACAACGTGTTTGGAACCACCAGAAACCCCTTCAATCTTGAACTTTCTGCTGGTGGTAGTAGCGGAGGAGAAGCCGCGCTTCTAGCTGCAGGTGGATGTGTGCTAGCCACGGGCACTGATGGAGGCGGGAGTATCAGACTGCCCTCGTCGTTTTGCGGCGTTTGTAAGTTTTGAAACGAGCTTAAACTTGTGGAATATTGCGGAACTAAATGAGAACAGGGGGCATCAAGTGCTCCAAAGGCAGAATTCCGGCCAAGGGCATTCAAGCACCTCGAGACGGCAACGAGTCCTGTAATGCCGGACTTGGTCCAATGGCCCACACAGTCTCGACTATGGAACTGTTCCTGAAAGCACAATTAGCGAATAGGCCGTGGGATCGGGATGCTAGCTGCATACCTATGCCGTGGAACGAAGCAGAGGCGCTCCGACCGATGACGCCGCAGACAATTGGTGTCTTGTGGGACGATGGGGTCATAAGGCCGACACCACCAGTGCAGGTCAGTCGCAAAGAGCAGTGCAATTGTTACAAAACTTTCTACGTATCGTTAATGCTAATATATGACGGGTTATCCAGCGGGCCATGACACACGTGGTAGACAAGTTGAAGAAGGCGGGCCACGCGGTGATTGACCTGCCCGCCGAAGGAATGAAATCAATTCACAGACGATCTCTAGCCTGTACCATGAAGTCAAATGTCCAGTCCGGAGGCTATTCCGTCATGAAGCATATCGAGGCTTCGGGTGAGCCAGTGGTACCGCGGACGGCTACCGGGTCGCCAGCCTCGTTCCTGAGAACACCCGAGGTCTTCGCCAACCATATGGAGCGAAGCAAGCTATCTGGCGAGTACAACGAACTCTGGCTGCGCTACAATCTCGACGCTGTCCTCGCTCCATCTGTTGCACACCCTGCGCCACCTCATGGCAAGTATGTCAGCAACGGCTATGCTACGGTATATAACATGCTCGACTACGCGACCGGCTGCATACCGGTAACGAAGACCGACTTAAAGCTGGACGTAGCGTCTCCGGACTGGTATGAGGCAGAGCCATACCCGCAGATTGAGCCCGAGCGATTCCCGTACGACTGGGGAGACAGGGAGTTGAAGGAGCTTTATAACAGTCCTGAGGTGTTCAGAGATGGTCCTGTCGGCGTACAGATTGTGTGCAGAAGATTGCGGGAAGAGAAGCTTGTCGGTATTCTGAAGGAGATAGAAGCGCTTATGGCGAGTGACTGATCGAGTCATTGATTCAAAGCTACGTCTAGCATATATACACACCGTGTTCTACACAGTCAAACTCCCAGTCCCCATACGTCGCTGCTGTTGAATGCCGTCTCGCCGGATGGCACATCGGTGATACCCCCGAGCAATTCAAGACGCCGGGCAGCTAGCTTTGTCGTGTCAAAGCTCACGCTCTGAAGCTCCAGCAAGCGCTGATAGCGGTCAATTGTTGTCATCCAAAACTCGACCTCGGCCTCGTTGATGGATGATAGCAGCATGCTGAACATGAAGCTTCCGACGATGGCGAAGTTGATGCTACTAGGATGAGACCACCAAAAGGCACGCAGTCGCGAGACTTGGAGGCCACTGAGCAGCTGCACAACGTCGAGTAAAACAGATCGAGCGCGCTGACGGACCGTATAAGACTGATCGGGTGGGAGATAGCGGAGAACGGCACGGTATATCGTCACGCGTAGGGTGTAGTAGGCCAACTCGACAGTGCCGGTCGGATCGAGCATGGAGCTCTCGGCAGCAAGATTCTCGAGCGGCTGTACGGTCGTGAGATAGATCAGATCCACTTGGTCTTCGAATCCAGCCATCAGCGTAAGCAGGGTGTCTGCAGACATCATGCGGATCTTGTGCTGGGCCTTGGCCGTGTACAATTGGTAGAGGACCTCGGCAAGTATCAAGGAGAGCTTGGTCATCGCTATGAATACGGCCCTGGCGCGCACTGGAGTTTCTGGATTGGGAAAGTCAAGCTCGGTCACCGTGGGGACTGTCCAGTCGTCCTTGGATATGTAGCTGGGCCGACCCAGGCCTAGAGCCGCCCACTTCTCTGCAATAAAAAGCCCCCAGGCAATTCGAATGCGGCGGCTCCTAAGAGACTCGTCGATCTCCCAGCTACTTGGATCAGCATGTATACCCATCTCGTGAGCCATGCCCACAAGGCTTCCGATCTCGCTCCAAAGCCCTGGAGTTGTCGGGGCTCGGTGTATAAGAGCAGGCCGCTGGATGAAGCACAGCCCAGCTTCTAGTGTCTCTAGGCGCGGGTGTCTCATTTCCATCGGCAGTGCCTGGTATAGATACACTCGCCACCGATAAATCTTTTCAGTGTCGGCAGAGGTAATGTCGGGTATGAGATTCTTGGCCAGCTGATACACCGCCCCAATGAGGGACCGGTGCGCTTTGGAGGGCGACCTTTTCAGCACCGCGGGCTCAAGAAGAGGATAGGCTGCATGCACTACTGAGAAGTACGTGTCTAGCACCTTTTTGTGATCGGCAGAATTCACATCAATCTCTGGATGCCTCGGAAAGTAAGGAGGATAGGCATCGAGGTGACTGTCCGGAACAATCTGCAAATTATTAGCACTGGAGTACACGGTAGTGAATCCTTCCATGTCACGCACCGAGAAGTGAGTGGGATCAACAGTCCCTTCCCCCATCACTCGAATGCACGCCCATTCCTGCCTCCTGTACCGGTTGTTCTGAAACTGAAAGTGCCGCAATACATAAGGATCTTGGTCTCCGCTCAGTCCAACGAACTGAGGTATCCATTCCCCCGGTTGCGCCTCGCCGACACTTTCTGTGACTAGCCTCACGTCATCCTGCCTCGTAGTGAGATACGGCGGCAGCCCATCGGGAACCAGGGTGTCCGAACGTGACGTCGGTGCCGAGGATGAACTCTCCGGCGAGCCAGCGACCGCGGTATCGCTCTCAAGAGAACCTGTCCGTCTTTCGGCATGTCTTCGCCGTTTCGCTTTAGGCTGGCTCAGATAAGTACACTGTTGAGATCTCATCTGGCAAAGATTGCAGGGAGTGAGCTCAGACTCCTTCACGCAGCATATCTTGCGCCTCCGGCATGCGTCACACGGACGCTGCTGTTGATCGGACTGGTGTTAGCGTACCTTGGACGGTCACAGATCGATATGTTGCTTACCTTGCGGGCCCTATACCCTCTGGGTCCTGAAAAGTCGGCCATGGGTCGTTGAGGGAGTGCACAGAAGATGAACGCGGTCGGTTTTGAAAGGTGGAAGAGAGAAGACGAGTACCTGGACCGGACCCGCAACTTCGCTTATCTCTCCCCGAAATCACTAGACTATCTCGACTAATACCTATGGAGTTAGCCTCCTAGGTGGATGCATGTACTCCGCGGCATCTCCAATGCTTCTGTCACAGGGGCCTTCAATTGACAATCTAATAGCTTTTCCATGATCCCTAGATATATTGCCGAGGCAAACTTTTACACTGCTATTGACTATTCGTTTTAGATTGAGATTGCCCGTTATATACAGTCGAACGGAATTGGCACGTTAGGATCTACCCCTGCCACATCCTAGGCACTAAAACCGAGCCTTTGATTGGCCATGCTCCGCATCTCTCGCTGACCAGGGGTCAGACCCTCTTCCTCGACATCGAAAGGCTCGAGACCCAGGGCTCGAAGACCCTCTATCGACAAAATGTTTTCCTTCTTGGCTCCATGGTCCTCATGTTCCCGTTCCAACTCTCCATGTTCATATTTCTCAAAGTCCGAGGGAGGAAGCACATTCTGAAAGCTATCCCGCATCTTGATCAAGTTCTCCAAGTTGTATGGACAGAGTGGAACACAGCCATTGTAACTCACAGAGGAGTCTCGCTCACCCGGGTGGAACTTGTCGACCTCATGCACCAAGTCACAGTGCCAGAAGACGTAGTCTCCGGGCCTGACAGGTGGGATTCCGACCATCGATTTTTCCATAGCGAGGTGAGGATGGAGATCATTCGTGGGACGAAATTGCAGAGAGCCCGGTGTAGCACCCGGGAAGAGGGGCGTAGTATTGTCGAACTGTTCGTTGAGGATAAAGTATGGTCGGAGGAGTTGGTAGGCAGTCGACAACTTCAACTCGGGGATCAAGCGCAACGTTCCCTCACCAGTCGATGTGTGGGAGAGACTTATCCAGCCCTGGAGAGATCGAAAAGCAGTACACGACTCTACGTAGCAAGCGTTAGTTACATTGGCTGAATTGCAAAGAGGGTCCTCAAACCACTTACTTCCACTCGCGTAGAGGTCCGTCTTTGCATCAGATCGATGGTCCGCATTCCAAGGGTCATATTCTTCCCAGCGGCCTTCGAAGATCTCCTGGTAACAAGCTCGATAATCTGGATCTTCCCATCTTTCGATCGCGCCACTATCCTGGTGAGCGTCCAACGTGTACTCGGCATCTAGATTGTCAGTGATTAGCTTCAAAGGTATTGGTAAGACTCGTACTCACTCAGCGAAGGATGTCTTATGCGGAAGCGGTCAGCATAGACCACCTGACTGGACATGTCGAAGGGCTTCTCGTCGTTGCTCAAGTGCCATAGCTCACTGACGGCCCTCATAGCCTTGAGCACCTTGGGGTGGCTACGAATCTGAACCTGCGGAGGGGTCCAGAAGAGACTGAAGTTCTGAGGGTCATCCTTTGGAAATCCTGCAACCTTCGGGTGGCGTTTGGTGTAATCTCGAAGCTCGGTCTCCCACTTTGCAGCTTGCTCCTCCGCTACAACGTTGCGAATGATGACGCAGCCTGTTTGGCGGACCAGCTCCGTCAAGCCCTCCGGTAACGAGCCATTGTTCGCTTCGATTGTAGCGAAGTCTACTTCGGGGACCGCAGCTGGTCCCTGCTTGGCAATACGATCGGCTTCTTTCTGTAGAGCCTTTGTTAGGCGGTGATAGGACTCGACGATGCGTTCTTTGTCTTCCTTCTTTACGACAAGACTTTTCAATTCGGAGAAGCGGGCATCCAAGAGCGGGCAACTTGTGACACGTTAGATTTAGCGAGGACAAAGAAGAGCGGATGGCAGTCTTACGGATAGACCGTCTGTGCCTGCAGCTGCACTTGAGTCGCTGTTTGGATCATGTTGGGCTTTGATACGAATTGGAGAAGAAAAGATAACGAGGAATAAAATTCCGGTGGACAGATAAGTGATTGTGCACAACGTCCCCCTTGTCTAGAGAGAGTCCAGGCTGCATGTGATGATTGCTTCTATAGACTGAGGAATGATTGAATGCGCCGTAAATCATAGATCACATTCACATGTCTGACGTACGATTTTCGAGACCCTTCCCCATCCCCACCATCAGTCGGTTGCACATTTGTACAAGTTGGCCGCGGGGCGACCACGCTGCTTGAACTATTCTTCGCAATCATCAACCCCACCGCGGTGAGTAAATGGAGGATTTAAGACAATTTGACATTTCTGTGACTAATACAAATTAATGCAAGCTGTTGTGGCATGTAAAAGAATTGGCCAAAGCGAGGGCTGGGAGGTTCAGGGAGCGGGCGGAGTACAATAAGTTGGCCGCGGGTCAACTTGCGGGCCAACTCGCGGGTCAGGGCTGCGGCGCAACATCACGAGCCAAACCAAGAACTGCGCTAAGGCAGGCCGCCCTCCCAGCAAGCAAGTGATAACTCTTGCGGGGCCCCACGGATATCTCGAATTTGTTACCTGGTTCTTGGCCTCGCCCCTGAATCCGGGGTGCACAATCTGAGTTACGTGCATCCCGATTGGCCCATAAGGGGACCCGGCAAAACCATTAGACTGTTTTCAAGCCGCGGGTGATGCCCCAGCGACGTTATCGTGCATTTTGGTACCCTACTGCTTGGTCTCTTGACAGATAAAAGGGAAACCCTCCCTAGTCAGAACAACCAGACCAACCACTCTACACTCATTGCCTCCAGACGAAGCTCACTCACAAATTCAAGCAGTCTTCCCCGACCGAACCTTTCGTCACGATGCAGAAACCAGCTCTCCTGCGTGATGTCACGCCGCGGCTTCTTCGCATCTACCTGTTTGCATCTGTAAGTCCATATTGACCAAGCTTGGTTATGCGTAATTCGCTCGAAGACACGCAACAGTGACTAATATATCTCTCTCCAACAGATCGGAGCAATGGTACTGTTCACCGATAGTCCTGAAACTGGTCACATACTAAAACTCCTCTAGAACTTCGGCTACGACAACAACTGGTGGTCCGGTGTCATCACCCTACAGACCTTCATCAACGACTACGGCCAGTACAAGGGTCCGAATCAAGACCGTGTCCTGCCTTCGTCGTGGCTATCAGCCGCGAGCGGAACCCCGATCGCAGGATGGATCATCGGCTGCATGCTTGCCGGCTACCTGACGCGTAACATTGGCCGCAGGATGACGATCGTTGTCATTTGTGTCATCGGCATTATCGGCATGGTCCTACAGGCTGCCGTCCAGAACTACTGGGCGCTGATGGTTGGGCGCCTCATCAATGCCTTCTCCATGGGCATCGAGGCCAACTGTGTGCCCATGTACATGGCAGAGCTTGCCCCTGCGTCAGTGCGCGGCGGTCTCGTCGGGTTCTATCAAGCATGGCTGTACGTCGGAGCCATCGTCGCCGCCGTCACCGTCTATGGATCTTCTACGACTCTCCATGGAATGTGGTCATACAAGCCAGGTATGCGAAGACATAATAACATTGCGAAGGGTTCGTACTGACTTGGGACAGTTCTGATCGTCCAGCTCGCCATCCCTTGCATGCTCCTTTCGGCTGTTTGGTTCATTCCTGAGTCGCCACGATGGCTGTTGTCGAAAGGCCGCAGAGACGATGCCTTCAAGGCCCTGAGCTACATGTGGAAGGGTTGCATGACCGACGAGCACATTGCTGTCGAGCTAGATCTGATGGACCAGGCTATGCAGGAAGAGATCGAAACCCACCGCGCTACCAGCTACAGTGACTGCTTTAAGGGATCTAATCTGCGTCGTACGGCGGTTGCAGTTGGCGTGCAGGTTTTGCAACAGGCGCAAGGAAATTCGTTCACCACAACCTATCTGGTCCTCTTCCTGAAGCAGATTGGCTTGGCTCAACCCCTACTAATCAATATCGCCAAGATGTGTGTCAACCTGGGGGCCTGCATCTTGACCTTCTACCTTTCCGATAAGATTGGCCGTAGGATCATGCTTATGACTGGCTCGTTCTTTATGGCTGCACTCATGTGGACCATCAGCGGCGTGTCAGCGTGGGGAGGCGCACTGTCTAACTCGGCTGCGCAAGGACTCATTGCAGCGATCCTGCTCTACGTAAGTTGCTACCGTTGGGGATCTTTGGACCTTGAGACTGACATGCTGCATACAGGGTTGCTTTGCTTCTTCGTGCTGGGGCTCAGTCATGTGGGCAGTTACATGTATGACCTTCCTCTCATCTTCTCTCCCAGAAGCATAGAATTTTGTACTGACACGCACGTAACAGCCGAAGTCTCGACCACTCAGCTGCGAGAAAAGACCATTGCTCTTGCCACGCTCACCGGATTCATCGTTAGCCTCCTCATCACGTACATCAATCCGTTCGTACAGAATGAGCCCGGTTATCTCGGACCCAAGGTAGGAATGATCTACGGTAGCATATCACTGCTCGCTATCGTGTATGTGTACTTCGTGGTCCCGGAGATGAAGGGCCGGAGTCTCGAAGAGCTGGATGAGCTGTTCCGTGCTGGGGTTCCGGCTTGGAAGGCACGCAAATACGTCTGCACTGGAATTGGCTCTCGCATCACGGGCATTGAGGTCGGTGATAACGAGGCGGCTCATGGCGACAAGAAGGTGGTTGCTCCTTGATTTGGTGGTTGCATTTTGAAGGGATGGAGAATGATTTTAACACTTCCATTCCCACAAACGAGTCTCACAAAGGTTCAGTCTATCGTTTGCCCCTTGCGGCCTTCTCAAGTTTTCGAAGCACCAAATCCTAATTCTTGCATGATCGCGTCCGTATGCTGCCCCAAGCTCGGGACCGGGTCCATTCTCGTGCCATCAACATCCGCGATCCCAGGTGGTAACAACGCAGGTACTTTTCCAACCGGCGTATTCACGTCCGTCCACCGTCCCCTCACCTGTAATTGCTCGTGATTCCAAACGCCATGCATATCGTTGACCTTGGCATTGGCGATCCCCGCATCGTCCAGCTTTGTGAGGGTTTCCTCTGCCGTCATGCTCGAAAACACATCACAAATGATGCCTTTCAACGCGTTGCGGTTCTGTGAACGCAGTGTGTTTGTTGAGAAACGAGGATCGCTCGCGAGATCTGCGTCACCGAGCACTTGAGCACAAAGAGCGACCCACTCGCGCTCGTTCTGTATGCCCAGCATGACTGATGAGCCGTCTCCGGTCTGAAAGCGTCCGTAGGGATAGATCGATCCGTGCGCGGCACCAGCACGATTAGGTCCGGGCGCACCATCAAACGAGTAGTACAAAGGGTAGGACATCCACTCTGTCATAGCCTCCAGCATGGAGATGTCGATGTGCGACCCCTTGCCCGTCTTTTCTCTTCGCAGAAGAGCAGCTAGGATGTTTGAGTAGGCATACATTCCCGCCGATATGTCGGCGATGGAGATGCCCACCTTCGAAGGAGCGTCCGGCTCTCCCGTAACGCTGAGCACACCAGCCTCGCTTTGCACCAGGAGATCGTATGCCTTTTTGTCCTTGTACGGCCCATTAGAACCGTAACCAGAGATATCGCACACGATCAGACCCGGATGCTTGTCTTTCAACGCATCATACGACAGGCCCAAGCGCGTGGCTGCGCCGGGGGCGAGATTCTGCACAAGAACGTCTGCCTTGGCGACGAGCGCCTGTAGGACGCGCTTGTCTTGCCCCTCCTTGACGTCTAGGGCAATGCTTTCCTGCGACCGGTTTGCCCAGACAAAGTACGAGGCCATGCCCTTTGTACGGGTGTCATAGTGACGAGCGAAGTCACCAACACCTGGGCGCTCGACTTTGATGACACGTGCGCCGAGGTCGGCTAGCTGGCGTGTGCAGAAGGGCGCTGCCACAGCATGTTCCAGGCTGACGACTGTGATCCCGTCCAACGTCAATGACGATCGCTGAGCAGTCGTGGCGAATGTTCTGTGATAAGGACGGGAAATGCTTGTCAACAGTCTAGGCTTGTATAGCCCAGAATTGGATATTTTGAAGTTCGGGCATTGCAATGACGCGATGAGTCCTTGATTTGGCTTTGTGAAACAGCTCAATGCTTCCTTCTTGAGCTTGAGCAAGGCGCGGTGGCTTGGGACTGCCATGGCCTCTGAAACGTAGTCTGTGAGGCCGTGAATTACGATAAGGCTGGTCGATAGTTATTCGAAGCAATTACTTTGCCTTGATAGGATTGAACCAGTGGCGTTTCGTTGAACAACGCGTGGTGTGCTGTTTGGTGACTTCGGGCTCTTGGTAGCTGAAGTCGGCTGCATGAGGAGAAAGTGGGGGCCTCGGTTACATGGATGACGACGGATCGACACAAGAAGCCGACATGCTCAACCCAACCTCCAAACCCATTCCGCGAGGACTGAAGTACCAGCAACTTTGACGCTTTGGCACCTCAAAAAAGCTATCGCAATCCCCGTAATCGATGGCTCGATTACTAACAAAGCCGCTATGGCGCGTCAGTTCGCGATGCATTGCAGCAAAGACACGTCACTTGCCAGCCAGGCACGACACGTTCTCAACATCAAGCCGATGTCGCATCATGGACATGCACGGCTTCAGCGACACACAATTGACGATTCGCGAGGCCGTTGGCCAATTATGTACCCGGTTCCCAAATACATACTGGCAGGAACACGACCAGCAAGAGAAGGACCCCAAGGATTTTCATGCTGCATTAGCAAAAGACGGGTGGCTCGGCACGGCCCTTCCTGAAGAGCTCGGCGGCTCCGGACTTGGAATTTCCGACGCAGTCATGATGCTGCAAACCATCACCGAAAGCGGAGCCGGGATGGCAGGCGCACAAGCTATCCATGCGAATGTGTATGCGACACAGCCTCTGGCCAAGTTCGGAACCAAGGAGCAGTTGGAAGTGACTATTCCCAACATCATCTCGGGGAAGTGGCGGGTGTGCTTTGGCGTTACGGAGCCGAATGCGGGCTTGGACACTTTGCGATTGACCACGACAGCGAAGAAGCAGGAGGATGGATCATATCTGATCACTGGTCAAAAGATTTGGATCACCTGTGCCCAGGTGGCCAACAAAATGATACTACTTGCGCGAACCTCGGAGCATAAGCAGAAGTCGAGCGATGGTCTTTCCCTGTTTTGTATCGACCTAGACCGCTCTCAGCCTGGTCTAGATATGCGCAGGATCAAGAAGATGGGCGGCCGCGCGGTAGATGCAAATGAGGTCTTCTTTGACAACTACCGCATCCCGGGAGACACGTTGATAGGGGAGGAGGGAAAGGGGTTCAAGATTGTCCTCCACGGAATGAATGCGGAGAGATGTCTTCTTGCAGGCGAGGCGCTCGGGCTGGGGTATGCTGCACTGGCCAAAGCTGCGGCGTACGCTCGTGAGCGCGTTGTCTTTAGACGGCCGATCGGACAGAACCAGGGCATAGCACACCCACTTGCAGATGCATATATGTCATTAGAAGCGGCGAAGCTGGCCACCTATCATGCTGCACGGCTTTACGACGACAGCAAGATGAACCCGTCGATCCGCCAGGATGCCGTAGGAGTCGCAGCCAACAGCGCAAAGTACCTTGCGGCGGAGGCGGCGTTCAAGGCGTGCGAGCGAGCCGTTATGACACACGGCGGTATGGGCTACGCGGCCGAGTATGACGTGGAGCGGTGGTTTAGGGAGTGTCTGGTGCCGCGCATCGCGCCTGTCTCACGAGAGATGATTATGAACTATATTGGCGAGAAGGTTCTTGGACTCCCAAGAAGCTACTAAGGCAAGAACAATTACGATAAATTAGCTCTGATTCCTTTTGGCCAAATCAAACTATCATGTATGCTACTGTGGTCTTGCCAATGCCACCTACACCGTAAAGTACTGGAACACAGCACACTCAACACAGATATCCGGTACACATCCTTTAACATCAAAACATGACAGTTAGCATAAACAACCCTTCAATCTGTTATCAAGCCTTGCAACCCGGCGCCATTGCTGTTTCCCCGGTGTTGTCGGAGGTACTCTCAGAAACGGCTGGCATATCGTTCGTTGAAGAGAAGGAAGGATGGATGAGACGGTCTTGTATGATGACGTGTCATAATTGAAAGCGTCAAGCATCGATGGACTTTGCAAGCCGGATCAATATCATGACGTAAGTGGAGTAGTGTCTGTAGCTCGAGATGAAGGTCCCTTACTCAGTCGACGTCGAGGACTTACTTACGTTAGTCTTCTTATTCTTCCATTTAAGACTGTTATGGCATGGGTGGCCTGAGCCTGATTGGTGCTGCATCTGCTCAGACTTGGCCATGATAATGATCTCGAGCTTGGATATTTTGCAGATTCGGAAGTAAAGAAGGCGTCGGCGAGATCTCATGAGTGTGTGTTCTGATACTACTGGTCATCTCTCAGCCCCTCCTCCGCTCGAATGTGCATCGCGTATCCGGACGATCCAGCATCTTCCAGTCCCGGCTTGAGCGTCAATGTTGGTATCTCATAGTCTCCGCCATTCTGAGCCCGAAAGGCAATAGGCTTTGTGGTAGCCAAAGCTCGCATCCTGCCCCGTAGCCCATCGGCAGCCGTCTCAAAAGCCGCCCTGTCCGTCTTGTCGGACCGATAAGTGACGAACGAGGGCAGAACCTCGACTCCGGTGTAGAATAGGACTCCATGGGTTACGTGGAAGAGAAGGTCGTCCATGGGTCCCAAGATGCCCCGGGGAGAAAAATGCTGTTCCCAGCTCCCGGCCGTCACTACCACCATGCCGCGCTTTCCGGACAGCTTCCCTTCTCCATATCTATCGCCCCAGTGCGTTTCGCTGTATTCCCCGATGCCGTAACCGAATCCGAGCGAAAAGACCCTGTCGATCCAGCCCTTCAGAATCGCAGGCATTCCGTACCACCAGAGAGGGTACTGAAGGATGATGACGTCTGCCCACACAAGCTTTGCCTGCTCGTCCTTGACATCCTGCGTGAGCGTGGCGGACATGAACGCGTCGCCCGATGCGTACGCCACCTTCATTCGGGTGTCGGCGGGCCAGTGAGGGAAGTCCGCACGGTCGACCTGGGACTTCCATTGCATGGCGTAGAGATCCGAGACCTTGACCTGGTGTCCCTGGGCTTCCAGCTCTTCGACGGAGACTCTGAGCAGAGCGCCGTTGAGCGACTGTGGCTCGGGGTGAGCAAACACTATAAACACTTTCATGGTGGCGGCGACCTCGGGTTACAACAGCACTTGGATGATACGGGGCGAGAGATCATTTTCATAGTTTGTACAAAAATTCCATATCATGGATAGCAGACCAAATACGCTCACCCTAGATCATCATGAGATTCTTCAAATTTGGAAGACCACCAGCCCCACTCAAGCCCGCTCTCGCTCGAGGCCGCGCCGTGGCGTGATCAGGACGCCCCACTCCCGCTCTGGTCTGCTCGTTGTTCCGCAGCCAAGGAGGCTCCACTCGAATCTTGCTCCGGAGAGTAGAGCAATCAAGGCGACATATGGCCCCAGGAGCGCATGTATGTTCGTGTTGCCGTCATGTCCACGACAGTAACAAGGGGATCGCGCGCGAAACACGCCTGCCGCGTGTGCAACTCACGCCGGGTCCGCTGCGATGTGACCGAGGTCCATCCCTGCTCCAATTGCCGAAAAGCTGGTACCTCATGTGAGGTGCTGCCGTCACGAAGGGGGAAGTAGGCAATGTTCCTCACCATTAATCAATATGTACGTATGCTCACCTGGACACTAGATATGATCGTAAATCGCGACATCGACCGTCCGCCACTGCATCGACTCCAGAGACAGCGGGTTCTGTGGACGCCACGGTGGCATCACCAGTGCCATCCACCCTTGCGGCATTCCCCGGAAGCTTCGATGTGATCGGCTCTACCGGCCCAGCGACGCGGACTCGTCAATCTCACATGCGTCAAAAGCAGCGGCCGCATGCATCCACGCCCGACCCGCCGACATCTTCAGGCACCACAAATGCCGTCTTCTTTGGAGAGTCCAATTTCCTGACTCTGGTGCAGGATGCCAGTGCACAGGGAGCGAAAGAGGACCGAGTCGTCGCGTCAGACCATGATAATGGACAGAGAGGTCGGATGTTATTCCCGCTCATAAAATCTGTACCGAACATAGACGATAGCGCCTCTCCCGCTGCCAGCATTTCTCGAGCCAGCGCCGGCACGATGCGGTACCTGCAAGACGAGGGTGCGCTGCTTATCCCAGACTTCAAGGACTGCCTGCCAGTCCTCGAAGCATACTTCACCTGGTTTCATCCTTGCTTTCCCGTTCTGGACCGGTCGGAGATAGCGAGGAGACTACCCACCATGGACATATCCCGGCTACTACTGCAGGCTATGCTGTTCATCGGCGTCACGTACTGCGAAGATGCGGCGATCCTGGCATTAGGCTTCTCGGATCGGTCTGAGGCCAAATCTCAGCTGTACACTCGTGCGAGACTCTTATTCCATGCTGACTGGGAGAAGGATGAGATCACCCTCATACAGTCGCTCTTTCTCATGAGCTTCTGGAGAGGGGACAAGTTTGACGTCAGGGATGTGAGGTACTAGCTTGGAGTAGCCATTACGCTTGCCGAGTCATCTGGTCTTCACAGATCGTAAGCTATTCCTCGTGTTGCACGCAGACGTTTCAACATTAACACTTGACATGCAGCACTCGGTTTACTACCCGTGATGCACGAACAGCTGGCTTGCGGCGCCGGATCTGGTGGTCGATTTATGTATTACATCCGTACCTCCGACGGTCGAGTTCTACTAACTTTGTGCCAGGTACGTGAACGACAGTCCTCTGCTTCGTTAGGCCTGCCAAGCCGCATCCGCGATGAAGACTGCGATGTCGAGATTTTGTCTGCTGCCGATCTTGAAACGGATGATGAGCTCTTGGCAGGTCTATCTCTTGGGGAGTACAACTCTGAATATGCCATGTATGCAGTAAATATGGTGGAATTGGCTCGTCTTCGTGAGTGTTTCAAACTACCTGCTTCGAAGGCTTGTCCCACCCAGCTGATGATAAATGTCCCAGTTGCGAGGGTGATCGATTTGCACTTTGTTCCTACTCGCCCTCCCGCTACACTAGAAGAGATTCACGCCCTAGATAAGGCTGTTAGATCTTGGAAAGCGGCCGCCCTGGTCGAAGCGAAGCGCGACGCAATGGAGGAGGACAATGCCTCTGTATGGTCTTGTTCACTCGAACTCGCATACTAGTCAGTGACTCTCAAGCCAAACTTTAGTAGAGTTTTGCCCTGATTATACTAGCCATATCCGTATCCTAATCCATCGGCCAGCTTTCCTGCGTGGCGCCAACGAGGGGACGGAACAGATCGTCTTGGCTGCCGCCAGCCGGATCAGCAGGATCGCCGAGGACATGTTGACGCAGGGCACTTTACGCTACGGCCAAATGCACTTGTAAGTCTTTCCTTGCATGTCACTCTACTTTGGACTTGTTTCTCCTCTTGTTATTTGACCTGGTCTTCGACTCACTTACTTTAACGTGCAGAATCACGAGTGTCTTCGCAGCTTTATGCATCCACGCCATCTCGATCCGGCGATCAACAGGCATTCCCAAGAGGATAGCAGAACACAAGGCACAAATGTGTCTCTTGGCACTGCAAGAGGTGCAAAAGTACTGGCGGATCAACAACAGGGTGCTCGATTTGTTCTTGCAATACCTGGACGATGCGACAGCCCAGAGATTACACGGAAGGAATGGGGCACATCCACGTTCTGGAGATCAGACGACTAGGGTGGAGCAAGATCTGTCCGAGTCTGCAGCTGATCCACCTGACACATTGACTTCCAGTTCGTTCCAACACCAATATTTCGATTTAACAAGCAGCCGCTGGGAGGGAGATGACCCGCTCCAAGATCTGGGTCTGTTTCTTGACCCACGTCATCTTCAGGATGACTCGATGCAGATTGAAGGACTCAGTCTGTTGGAAAGGTCACTGTGAGGGGTAATTTGTTGAAGGCAGGGAATCATGACAAGGTTTGGGAATCACATGTCCCGTAGGTCTCCCTTGCTCGAGCAACATAAGCTCCAGAGTCCTCAGTGCGCGACTAAAGGTTCTGCGCAATCTCAAAGCTCACCAGTTCGACGCATGTTGGATTACATGCCAAACGACTAAGTACCGACGTTCGAGAGGCGAACCCAATAGCTGCCCTGTGCGGTTGGGCGCCCTCGCATTCTGCTTGATGCATGCGCGCGGGCTGGCCATGATAAGATATAGCCAGTAATATAAGAACGGGTCCTCATTGTGACCTAATACTTGAATAAGCACGCAACATCTTTCCAATGGAGACGTTTTGTTTGGTCCGTCATGCGGGGTGATGCAGATGCCGCGTCCAACACCTTCTCGGCACAGTACAGAAGCCTACAGCCTTGTCTCTCAGAATGGTAGGTCTTTTTACATATAAGATACTCTTCTCTCTCATCTTAAGCGCAGCAGGACATTCCATATCCCTCTCATCTGGAAATTGAGCTATCCAAACGTCCTACTTCCATCATACCATTCAAAGCGCTTCTGAAGCACCCACAGCTCAGTCATGAACGCTCCCACAACTGCTTCTTACTTGAACATGACATTGGTCACTCTAAGCAATCTCTGGTTGATTTTCAAGTTTGCGTTGCTTGTACCGACACTGTGGCTCATCATCGACTATGGCCGCATCTTACATCTCCGCCGCAAGATGCCCCCTGGTCCCTTCCCCCTACCACTTGTGGGCAACTATTTTGACATTCCTAACATCAAACCATGGATAGCATGGGAGAAGTGGTCCGAATACTACAACAGCCCAATGATCACAGTCTGGAATGGCCGACGACCTATTATTGTATGCAACGATGCATGGTGCATCTCAGATCTCCTAGATACGAGGGCCAACATCTACTCGACCAGGCCACGGTTCGTCGTCATGGGGGAGATGATGAACATGAGCGCTACGAATCAAGTGTGCCAGAAGTATGGCGAGGCGTGGCGCATCCACAGGAAGCTGACGGTGAGCTTCTCCACCTGTAGAGCCCCCAGGCCTTTTAGGCTCACTATTCTTTAGCATAGTGTTGTCGGGTCCCAGGCCGTGAGAAACCATCGCCAGATCCAAGCTAATGAATCTACGGTGCTTATGAGAGATCTTCTCGAATCAAGCACCGATTTCGATTTGTCGATCGAACGCTACTCCACCTCTGTAGCCTCGATCCTGGGTTGGGGCCGTCGAATCAGCAAAATCAATGATCCTGTGGCTCAGGTAGCCCTAGCCTTCATGGAAGCGGTCGACTACGTCGTGCCTGGTTGGCTGATCATGGAAGCTGTCCCTATTCTTTCGAAATTACCCGCGTGGATCTACCCTCTTCCATCAAAGATCTTCAACGGGGCAAAGATGATGCAGAGGTACTTTGCCGCCTTGGCCAAGGAAGCAAACAATACCCCAGGATGGAACTTTTCCAAGCAACTACTCACCGCCAAGGAGGAGCTGGGGATCACAGACGAAGAGATCTCGTCACTGACGGCCAACTTTATCGGAGGGGGCGTCGATACCACCACAAGCTCTATCCTCACTTTCATTCTGGCCATGTGCGTGTTCCCCGAGGTCCAACGTAAAGCACATAAGGAACTAGATGGGGTAGTGGGTCAAGACCGGCTCCCTGACTTCTCCGACGAAGACAAGCTGCCGTACATCAAAGCACTCGTCTCAGAGGTCTTGCGATGGCGGTCGGTCACCATCCTCGGCGGCGTGCCGCACGCACCGACCCAGGACGATATGTACCGGGGCTACTTCATCCCCAAGGACACCAGTATCACGGGTAACCTCTGGGCCATCCATCGCCATCCGCGAGAGTTTCCGGAGCCCGACGAGTTCCGGCCCGAGCGCTTCCTGAGCGGCCTCGAGCGTCCTTATCCAAGCAAAAGAGGCCACAATTCTTTTGGGTGGGGAAGGCGGGCGTGTCCTGGGCAGCCGCTGGCAGAGCAGGGTCTTTACGCTGTCATCACCAAGCTGCTATGGACATTCGATATCAAGCCGGGATTAGATACATATGTGAGTAAAACGTAAAGCATACGCGTCTTTTGGATCAGTACTAACTGGATCTTATAGGGAAACGAATTTAAGCTAGACATCTTCGCGTACACCAAGAGCGAGAACATGCGCCCAGAGAGATTCAAAGCTCGCTTCGTCCCGAGGACGCAAGAGATTGCGGAGCTAGTCCGACTCGAGGCAAGCAAAGCGCTGGATGATCTCCACGTGTACGACGGCGAAACGAAAATTACAATAGCTGGTGTAATGTAGGTGGGCATCCCAACGAAGGACTTGTCCTTCTTATGTTGTTCATCTGTCTCTTCGTCCAGTCTACCAGGTTGTCGCCACAATCTGGGTAGATTGAGCTAAGTAGTTTATAACATACCAAACCATGCCTAGCCAAGCATCAGATTGAACAACTCGCTTCTTTGGTCCTCCCAGATGTCCTGTCTGATTCTGCCAAGCCCTTTGCGATAGGCAATTCCATCCTCCCACCCAACCCACATAACCCAATAAAACTCATAACAGCCATCATCAGCTTTTGGCCTGTCCGGATGTCTCATCTCGGGAAGGTCCCAGGACAGAAATCTTTCGGATGCTGGACCGCACAATCCTTTTGATAATTCTACCAACTCTACGGCCTTTATCGAATTAACAGGGCCAGATTTAGACGGCGCAGTATGATCATGCGGTCTTAGGACTCCTGCCCAAAGACCGTTCAGTCGAAGGGATAGTATAGTGCCATTATATCGTACTCCGAGTGGAGATGATATTTCCTCGGCTGGGGAGAACCAAGCACGACGTGTTTCACATGATATATGTGAGGCCAGGACCCCGGGTACACACTCCCTATCAGGCGAGATCGGTATCGGATACCAAAATTGATCATTGGGGCATGCAGCATGTCGATATATATGTTCTGTACGAGGTGCCCTGGGATCTGGCGACTCGTATCCCCGGTCTATGGTCGACGAGATCAATTGCTTGGTCCAATCTGGGAATTTGGTGAGGTCGATGTGCCCTTGCCGCCATGCAGCTCGGCTCTCGAGAACAGTTGCTTGTATAGGTACTCCAGGCGAGCTGCTGTCAAGATGGTATTTCCATGATATGGTGCACTTCAGATATCGTTTGGGGTGCGTATAGAGGCTCGGCCTTACTCGCATAAAATCTAACGTGTCGTCACAATTAACAGAGCCAGTCCACCCAGCCCAGCTCCAAGTGGGAAGTAGATGTTGTTTCCTGTTGTCTTTGGCAATTCTGCGTTGGATGTGGCCCCAAGGCTGCCAAAGCAGGCAGCTATCAAACATAGCGGCCGGGAGGCCCGACACAAAGTGTCCGCAAAAGCTCGGGCTGGTTGCAAAGGAGAAACCTGAAAAGGCGAGAAGCGCATCTTCTGGGTAAGTGAATGACCTTGTATTGAAGTCGTCGATAACGCGCCAGAGCCCAAACATATCAGGCAAGTATGACCCAAGAAATGTTTGGATCCTGTTTTCGCGCGTGATCTGAAAACGATCCCGGTGGGTGGACCGGACGAGATGCTCTCGGCAGGTCGCTCCAGCACACTCCCATTTAGCCGAATCCCCATCAAAAAGGAGCCTCCTCCGGGAAAAGAAGTCTTCCTGGTAGGTCCAACCCCGAGACCTCCATACTGAACTTTCGGGACCGATTTCGAGATCGTGCCTCCCGATAGGGAATCCGACAACCCTGTATCCATTTCCAAGATGATGAACGTTTTGGTACACCTTCCTCGGTTCCGTGATCCCTGCCAGGCCACTATTCGCATGCACTCCTTGCACCGCGAGTATGCCTACAATAGCATTGGCGTAGATTCCTGCCATTTTGGCCATCTCGGAGTGTTGTTGGGATGGATCGTCCTGGACAATGCATAGAGTATCCACCCAAAGATATTGTTCGTCCATGGCTTTGACAACTTCCATCGCATCCGTGATTGTCTGACCAAGCTTCAAGTTTGCTAGACTTCCTAGCTTTTGAACCTGCTGTAGTGTGGCAGCAGTGGTTTTGAAAACCTCCTCTTCTCCCCACACATAACTCAAAGCAACATATGAGGTCGATGTTTTTGCCGTGACAAGACATTTGTTGACCACATCCACCACCCAAGTAGGTCTGATGACGGACAAAGACTCATTCGGATACTCTTTGCACAACAATTCGCTGTGATGCCGGTCGCAATTGTTCTTCCACTCTCTAAACAGATCTCGGTGTATCCAGGGCGAAAGAACGCGACCACTCTCTATGCAATCGGCCTCGTGTGGCTCTTCTACAAGACTGAGTTGATATGTCTGAGGCACAGGCCACATCGACATTGAGAATACAGGCATGGCTACCAGTGACTCAATTTTGACCTCTTTGATATCCTGCACCATGGCAACAACATCTTCACCCGTATGGTCTGCTATTGAGTGCAACACGGAGGCGAATAATTTTTTATGGTGGCTGCATTCCGGGACAGGTCGTAGGAGGTCGGCACCGCTCCCCAACACATCTGCCACGAGATTTCCCCACGGCACGCGCAAGACGTTCACGATCTTTTGGCAGATGGCGCAATCGATCTGCATCTTGGACACATGGTTTTGTCCATACTGCCAAGATACAGAGTATAAGGTCTATGCAGATGCAATCCAGAACGAAAGTGGGCGAAGTGAACTGCTCTGGGTGCGAGGCGAAAACGCCTCGGGCTGCCTCTGAGCCCGACAAAAGAGGGCAGCCTGCGGCTTACGCCTGCATGCATGCACCGCCACTCGCAGTCCGTCACCTGACCTCAGCCAGGAATCATCACATACACGCTGAGAATATGAGATTTTCACGGCGGGGTGAGAATTGACCAAATCTTGGTAGAGCTTTATTCTTCTTTCTAGATATCTCCAAAACGAGCTGCCAAACATTACGGCGTGATAACGTCTTAAATCGTTCCCTATGCGTGCCAGATGTAAAATCGTAATCCCTATGAACTCCTCATCGCCAGATAGAATACCAATTACCCGATCATTCTCCTGAAAAATGTCCACTGATTGCGCCGATATGACTCCTCAACCACGAGGATAAAAGTTAGATGCAAGAACCCCACGAAACGCCAACGCTTTCCCTTCCCAAACTCATCACGTCAACTTCTTGTTGGCGAAGCCCAATCGCTTGTTGCCGTAGTCAAACACGACAAACTGCGCCTTGAGCGCAATGTCGCCAAAGATGGCAAACTGGAAGCCACCGGAGCTCTGGATCCCGCCAAAGCAGTGCGTCTGGTTGATCTGGCCGTAGTTCATGTACCGCCCCGGGATGTACCCCCTGTAGGCGCCGACGCCGAAGCGGAAGTCGGGCAGGCTCGAGCTGCAGGGGAAGACGATGGCGCCCCAGTAGTTGTCGAAGCCGGCGCCCCGGACCTGCGCGTAGTACTGGTTCTTGATGGCGTCGGGCAGGAGCAGCAGCGAGGTGCCCGTGTCGGCGATGGCGCTGAAGATGAGCGAGTTGAACTTGCCGGAGCCGATCTGGTACCCGGAGACGTAGTACTGCCAGTAGATCGAGCTGCGGTCGATGCCGGTCCAGCCGATGGAGCCCGTGTACTCGAAGCCCGCGACGTAGCCGAAGTTGTAGTTGCCCGGGGTGGCGTGCTTGAGGTTGGCGGTGAAGACGGGGGAGGCGAGGCTCTTGGCGATGTTGTCCATGAAGGTGTTTTGGGGCTTGGGCCGGATGGTGTTGCCCTTGTTGAAGCCGAGGCCCATGAGCCCGGGGATGTTGGGGTCGTTGGAGAAGGACGAGGAGATGGTGGTCGCGGAGCCGAAGGCCTGGCGGGCGTAGGAGGCGGAGCCGATGGCCATGCGCTCGTAGTAGACGTTGCCCTGGGCGCCCGAGCCGTCGCCGTAGCCGATGTGCCAGCTATAGCCGTTGAGCTTGGTGGCCGACTTTGACTTTTTGATGTTGAAGACCTGCTGGCCCTTGACCTGGCTGGTCGGGGTCTCGTTGGTGATCATCCAGCTGGGGAGATGTTAGTTCTCTGGGTCAATAGCATTCGGTCAAAAGGGATGAACTTACACATCTGCCGAGCCAGTATCAAGGTCTAGGTTGATCGTCTGGGCGGGATAGCCGACCTGGACGGGGACGAGGTAGGCATAGTCACTGTTGCCAGGCGAGTAGGCCTTTGCAGTTCCCCACATGTTTCCTCCTGATGCGGTGGTTAGCTACTACTTGAACAGCAACTAGTGCTTGTATGCCGTGATGACTTACTCCTGAACTGCCTTTGTTGCACATGGACGTTCATCTTGACGGCGATCTTGACATCGTTGGGTATCGTTGCGTTGTACTTGGCGTAGGCGTGCATAAGCGCCTCGAGGCCGGAGGGCTTCTCGTAGCCCTCATTCCTAACCTGGTTGACTGTGTAGACGTCGCTCTCGTTGGTGTCTGGGTGGAAGTCTCTCGTGACGAGGGGGATGAGTGGTTCTGAGGAGGTGCTGTCTGGCGTGGGTGCCGCGAGGGCATACTGTGAGGCTACTGCTGCTGAGAGCAGGATGGTAGCGAGGGACCGCATGGTTGTGTGTGTGCCGTCGTCTGACGGTGTGTGAAAAGTTGTAAAATAACGTATGAACACTAGCAAGATTGATGATGATGTCTTGGTCTGAACCTGTGTTAGGCTAGGTCGTGGGTGTCAAGTAAGGAGTGGACAATTGGCTCAGTGTGCCAACGTTGATCGTCAAAATTGAATTAATGAACGGAAAGGAGGATTGCGTCTAAAGTGAAGACGGGAAAGATCCTCCAAAGATAAAGACAGCAAAAAAAGAACGGCTGGAAAGACTAAAGACAAGAGAATGAGAAGGCTTTTTCGGGAGGCGGTGGTTTGGTGCAGCTTTTGACATATATAACCTCGCTCGAAAATGCACACGACTGTCTAACATGGGCGGCATGACGCGGAGGCTGCGCACCCGCTGTAGTGGGATTGTGCTGTCCCCGGGAGGAATGGCCGCGCGCACAACTGGGCCTCTCTACTGCTGAGAGGAATGCGGCGGCAGCACTCTGGCGCCTCTGCTGGACAGCATTTTGGGTGTGATCTGGAAGGCTGGCGGGTCTTGGTGGATGTGCGGCTTTGGCTGGTGTGCATTCCAGACGGTGATAGTGAGACGCCATGCCAAGCCCAGCCCGCTGCCCGTGAACGCCACGAGGGATGGGTGTCACAGAGACTGAAATGGGTTAGAGGTGCTGTTTGAGGAAATGGAGGCAATTGAGAGAGTGAGACTGTGACATTTGATGGCTGGACAGTCGCTGTCGTGAGAGTCGGATATCGTGACAGAAGATCACGAGAATGTCCAAAGTCACACCATTTACTATGGTGGGCGGGCTCACTGTGACAGGCGCCGCACACGCGCTGTAGCTTGCGCTCCGTCTCCCTTGCGTCGCGCGTAACCGAGCCGTGGACGGGATCGCCAGGCACACCCGAGGATTGACAAGCCATTAAAGGCAAACCCTCATATCCCAGAGAGCGCGTCTCGAATGCACGAACGGGAAGCCATCGCGGATCGCAATTGCGGTAGAAGAGGAAAGAGATGGCATTTTGTGCGGTCTAGCGATTGCTTGGAATGCGAATTCCGTTGGTGTGGTTGGACCCTCGGCCTAGTGGCATTCCATCCAGGGGACCAACCCCCACTGAAGCCCGCCTGTGCCTGGCTAATCCTGAAGCCTCTTGGCCTAAATTTAGAGACAGTCCCCGAATGAAGACGAGTTTAAGATGCGGCATTCGGAATGACTGGCGTGGCTGGAGAATGAAAGAAAGCTGTGAGGCTGTCCCGGAGCAGGATTAAAGTTGCTCGTGGCTGAAAGCCACCGGTGCTCCCTTTCGGGCGCCATCCCGTGCCCTAAGTCTCAACCCGGGAGACCAGCCGGTGTCGTTCAGATTTACCTCCTCTGGTAATTCAGGTCTTCTCGAGGCTAGAGAGCGGACCGGTGGCTCGGCGCCACAGGGCTCATCCACGTTGCATGAGAACTAAGCTTAACCACTCCGTCAAATCCTGCTATCACCTGCCCAATTCGCGGATCGTGGGAGCACTCGCGCGGCACCGGTGGTGTAAATTGTGGGCGTGGTGCGGGGGTAAACCGTCGCAATTGGCGGGATGTCGGCCTTGCCGTCGGGGCGACTCCGTCCACTCCAGGACTTCAATCCACGGATGACGATGAAAACGGATTGAGGCTTTTACCAGGCAATCTCATCGCTTTTCTCATCTTCATATCGTCCTGGGTACAAGCGACCAGGATTCGAAACCTCGACGCCCCAGACATGCTCGCCAAACACAACCGGCAAGCCATGGACGAACACGCCTCCGCCTCATCGGGCGGCGCCCCGGTGCCCTTTGGCAACGAGATGCGCAAACTCTTCAACTTCAGCGACACCTACCGGCCCATGAACCACGGCTCCTGGGGCACTTTTCCCAAAGCCATCATGGACGAGCGCATCGCGCACCAGCGCGCCTTCGAGGCCCGCACCGACATCCACAAGTACCAAGACACCCCGCGCCTGATCGCCGAGTCCCGCGCCGCCGTCGCCCCCTTGCTCGGCGCCCCCGCGGACGAGGTCGTCCTCGTGCCCAACGCCTCGACGGGCGTCAACACTGTCCTGCGCAACCTGGTCTACCGCGAGGGCGACGTCATCATCTATTTCAGTAGTGTGTACGACGCGTGCCGCCGGACGGTCGAGTCGCTCGCCGAGACGACGCCCGTGCGCGGGTGGCAGGTCGAGGTGGAGCACCCGCTCGAGGACGACGAGGTCGTGCGCCGGTTCCGCGAGGGGATCCTGGCGGCGCAGAGCGCGGGCAAGAGGGTCGTCGTCGCTGACTTCGAGACAGTCATGTCGCTGCCCGGCGCGCGCCTGCCGTGGGAGAGACTGTGTGGGGTGTGCAAGGAGTTTGGCGTGCTGTCGCTCGTCGACGCGGCGCATGGGATCGGGCACATTGACTTGACGCACACGGCCGAGGTGGCGCCGGATTTCTTGGTGACCAACTGCCACAAGTGAGTACACCCCGTCCACGACAGATGGTCGTTCATTGACATCCTCAAAAGGTGGCTGTTCACCCCGCGCGGCTGCGCGGCGCTCTACGTGCCCAAGCGCAACCAGCACCTCATCGGGACAAACTTCCCGACCTACCACGCGTACCAGCCGCCCTCTGTGCGCGCGGGTCTGGACGTCAATACCTACTTCCTGTCGCTGTTCATCGACCTCGCGACCCTCGACGTGAGCGCCTTCTTCTGCATCCCCGCGGCCATAAAGTGGCGCGACGAGGTCTGCGGCGGCGAAGCGCGCATCCGCGAGTACTGCTTCGACCTCGCGCGGCGGGGAGGGGACCGCGTCGCCGAGATGCTCGGCACCGAGGTCATGGACAACGCCAGCCACTCTGTGCGGCAGTGCTGCTTTGCCAACATCCGCCTGCCGGTCGAGGTAGGAACGGACTTTGCAGAGAGTGAAGTGGGCAAGGTGTCGGACTACTTGTATGATACGGCGATGGACGAGTTCGACACGTATTTCCAGGTCAAGTACGACGGCGGCAGGTTCTGGGTACGCCTGAGCGCGCAGGTCTATCTGGAGATGGAGGACTTTGAGTGGAGCGGGCGCACGCTGGTTGAGCTTTGCAAGAGAGTGCGGGAGGGCAAGTGGAGGAGTTGAGGGGCCATCAGGTACGTCAAATGAAGAGACCGGAATTAGGGCTGAAAGGACGTCTATTACATTGTCATCAGGGACGCAGAACGCCCCCTATTAGATTAGATCTATATGATACATCGTTCCACCCCAAAAGAGAAAAAAAAAAGTTCCCTTCCGGTCACAACTTTTCTTCGCAGTCCGACAGGACATCACGACTGGCTTACAACTCTCGAGACTCCATTTACAGAGCAAGAGCAGCAAGGCCGAGCAGAGCAGCGACGCCGATGGGGGCAGCGGCGGCGGCACCGGCAGTGACCTGGGGAGGCTGGGTGGCCTTGGTGGTGCCGTTGCCGGCGGCGGTGGTGGTGGGCTTGCACGAGTTGCAGACGGTGCTGGTGAAGGTGCTCGAGACGACGACCTGGCTGGAGGAGGCGGCGGACGAGGCCTGGCTGGTGGCGGCGGAGGTCTGGGCGGCAGAGGAAGAGGGGGCCGGGGCCGAGGTGGACGGGGCAGGAGCCGAGGTGGACGGGGCCGGGGCCGAGGTCTGGGGAGCGCTGGTGGCCGGGGCGGAGGAGCTGCTCTGGACGGCGGCGGCGGCCTCGCAGTACTTGCCGGCGGCGTTGACGAACTCGCCTATAGGAGTAGGATGGTCAGCTTCTCATTCACGGTGGTACGGTGGTGAGGCATTTATGTGTGAAACGTACCGATGGCGACGGTGATGCCGCACTTCTCAATGACGCAGGTGGTGGCGGCGTCGGCGACGGCGACGTAGGTGTCGCGCTCGCAGATGCACTTGCCGTCGTTGACGTCGCAGCTGGTGACGGCCTTGACGGCGTCGGTCAGGCAGGGGACGCCGCACGACGGGAAGTAGTCGCTGGGGTTCTGGGCGGCGGCGAGGCCGGCGACGGCGAGGGCGGCAGCGGCGATGAACTTCATCTTGACGAACGGTTTTGGTATATACACACGGGTAGTTGAGTGTTTTTGATTTGGAAGAGCGAAGGTACTTGCTAACGAGCGACTTTTGTATGATATACAGCGGGATGAGAGGAAAAGAAGGGGGAGAGAGATTGGGGTGCAGGCAGTTGGAGGAACGGGCCGGGCTTATATGGCCCGTACTGCAGCGTTTTTTCTTGTTTATGACTAACTAGTCGACATCTTGCCTAGCCCCAGGCACAATGAAGAAAATAGCTACCTGCAGCTTTTGTCTTGCTCGTGTTGGTGATGCTCCACGCAGCCGGTGGCGTTGGCACCTTGCCTGATGAGGGCGTCATGGAGGAGCCCGGCTGCACGAGCTAATTCACTCAGGTGTGTCTCATTTCAGGGAAGTGGAAGGGGAAAAGATAGGGGAGTGGCTACCAAACAAGAGAAGTTCGGCTAAGAAAGAGGAGCCGATCTCGCAAGCCTCAAGCGACGGTGGTCTTGAAAGGGTCTTGGCGAGAGAGCTAGTTGCCAATGTACCAACAACAAGATCGAACGGAGTGACTTACCCTGACAAGCCACAGAGGTTCGAGGCCGGCCAATGGGGAAGCCAGCCCATACGAAAAGCACGGCGGCAAGCGGAGAGCGCTCCCCAATGGAGAAGAACCAGGGCGGATTTATTTCACAATAGAAGTACTAGATCTGTGGGCGGTCGTGTTGTTGGTTGGGGTGTGATGAAAAATTTATCTGATGATCAGATAAGATCGAGCCAAAAGGTACCATGGCGCCCCCACTTGGACGACCGTGCTATTGACAGCCAACCCACACACACCACCCCGACGAGAACGGCCATTGGCTCGCCCAGGTTCAGCCAGTTTATGCTTGAGCAGGGAATGGCTAAGCTCTGGACCTCTAATTTGAGACGATCCTCGTCAAGCGCGAAAAAGTGAGGGAGACGAGGTGTGGTTGCTGGGTCCGCTTGTTCGTGCCGGATCGTCATGGGGGGAGCTGAGCTGAAAGCTACCCCGGTAATCCTGGTGATCCGCATCCATCCGAGCTCAGGCCATTTCGCTGTTGCATAAATAGCATTGTGATGAAGAGCGAAGAAGTAACGGGCAATCACCAGAAATGCATGCTCTCGTCTGCTCGAGTGATCATTACTTAGCTCACAGTTCATTACAAGATCTCGGCTTAAGAATCCATTGTCTATCGACGCTGTGAAAATTGGCTCTGGACCATCAGTGCGGCGTCTTCTGCGGCCTTTTCACAAGGAGCGGATGGGCGGATGGTCTCTCTTTGTTCTAGACAAATCAACAAAGTAGACAGACCGTAGACGAGTGTACGTCACAGCAACGTGAAGGCAGTAATTGCCGATCAATAGAAGAACTGAGCCGTTGGAATGAAGCACTCGCATATCTTTTCACGGTAATCTGCTCACAGTGTGCCGGCTGTGTCCGCACTCTGTCGTGCCAGTTCGGTGCTCAATTTGAACCGATAAGTCCTAAGCATAACGGTCATCTCATGCCTTCCGTTGCATCTGCCCAAGAACATGAGGCCGCTTCTGATCCCACTCGTCCCACACAATGGAGTACCAAGCAGTGTGCCTCCCGGGAAGCTCCTCTTTGGTGCCGTTCCGCCTCTGCAGCTCCTCTGCCGGCAGTCCCATATTGCCAAGCCAGACGCGCGCCCACCTCGTTATGCCTTCGAACTCGAACCCCATCCGTAGGGCGGTCTTTCGCGACTTCTCGTGTCCAGAGTGGCACTTCCACTCGACGCGCCGTAGACCAAGGCCGCCCGCGGACGGCGGGTCGAGAGTGTAGCAGAGTACGAGGCCGATGGCATTCGACGCGACATGAGAGCGCTGAGAGGCAGGAAAGATGAGGATGCCGATCTCTGTAACGGCATTGGCTGGATCCGTGCCCGTCAGGAGGACTACTCCGGCGTACTTGTTTCTACCCGCGCGTTCAGCAACCTTATCGATGACCATGAAGAGGCATGCCGCCGGATTGGCGGCGATAGGTTCGCAGAACTTGGTCAACAAGTCCTGTTCTGTATGGACCTCGGGGAAGGCGATATAGGTAAATACTTCTGGGGTAGCTTTGATCACCTCGACGCAGGGTGCGGCATGTTCACTCGGCTGCCAAGGTCAGGTTGAGGTCCACTCTGCTGGGCGGAGTGACTCAGCGTACATCAAACGGCACGAGAGCAACAAGCTCGTTTTCCAAGAGCCGTTGCTCGTAGTGAAAGACTCCACTGGGCATTCTGTGTACTGACACTGGCTGTGCCTGTGTGCTTGTTCTGGTATATGGTCTAGGTGCTGCAGCGCAACAGTCACTCCCTGAACCCCGTCACTCCTTTGAAAGTCTCGTACCGCTCGCGATGCAATAAAACAGCAAACAATGGCAAACTTGAGATCGCAATTAAATGACGTCAAACACCAAAACGAGGTATTTTATGAGCCCTTTCGAAGCAGCTACACCTTCCTATCTCGCTCCGTCAGTGCAATGGCAGCGGTGAGGCAGACGGTGTGTCCGGCCTGGCCTGACTAAGCTTAGGGATCCCCGCTCGACCGGAGATGCAGAAATTCCAGGGTCGGGCACGTGATGTTCACCTGCTGAGTAAGAGCATTGCGCACGGGCCTCCCCAGCCAATGGCCCAGCATTTGAAAGCTTGGACCCCGAGATTATTGGCGTTCTGACGGTGGCGTGGCGGGCACTTCGCTGAAGTGCAGGCGCGACTGGAGATCTTCGGATATCAGTCGGCATTGCTATTTTCGCCCTACTCACTCACACCAGAGCACCTACACCACATACAATTGACACCAGACGGCCAGCCAGTCACACGGCTGCATTTTTTATATTGAACGACACCCTCACGCACAAACTCGAGACCTCTGCTGCTGGCGTCTCTGCCGCGCCGAGGACATGTCAGATCCCCACGACAGTCCCGACCTCGAAAACCTCACCCCCGAAGAGGCGAGCCGCATCATCCACTCTCATCGCAAAGTCAGATATGGTACGCCCGCCCCTTGTCCCCGGTCCCCCGAGCCCACTCGGAGCCCGGATGCAAATCCCGACTCATCCATATTGCATCCTCATCCTCGCGACGTGCCTCCCTGCCCGGGCTTTGCTGAGAGAGGGGTTGCCCCCGTCGCGTGCCAAGACCGCTGGGAGCTAATCATGAGATACAGGCACCGCATGCTGGCCTTGTCGCCAACGCAAGGTGAAATGCGACAACAAGCAGCCCTGTGAGAACTGCATCAAGCGCGATCACGCCCAATTGTGCTCCTACAAGCCCAATCGCTCTTCTACGGGCAAAGGTCACGGTTCCGCACATGCTTCGGTCATCTCGGACGGGGCGAACCTGGCCAAGAAGCGGCATCACTCGCCCGACGAGCATGACGACGCCCGCCCCGGTCCCGGTCCCGGTCCCGGCATCGAGGCTGCTGCTATCAAGCCCTACGGTAAGTGCGCGAGCTTGACGGGTCGTTGCGCTGTCCGTACGTCATACTGATGCTATGCAGTCAACGACGACTCTGCGGAGGTGTCGCGTTATCTCGGTCAGAACAGTATACCCGCCTTACTGCGAGAACAGACGACATCCGAACCTCGAGAGGGTGTCGAATATATCCGTCAAGACATGCGGTCCATCTTTGGGCTCGACAACTCGGCCCCCTTCCCACTCATATCATCGCAGCACCTCGACCGCATGACAACCGACATAGCTGCCGAGCTGCCATCAGATCGCGAGGTCATGAAGTATGTTTTCATTCATTGAGGCATCCCGCCACACCCTGGCACCTGCCACTTTAGCTCTAATTGAGATTTCTATCTTCCGCAACATCCATTACTGACCTTCCCACAAGACTCTTCCGCACCTACAAAGAAACGCCCCACAAGTTCTGGGGCTTCGTCATCGACATCGACGAGCTCGAGTCGAGGTTGATGAATTATCTCGAGGACCGCGCAAAGAATGCCAAGAACTCCATCAAGGGTACCAAACCCGTCTCGGCGTCATGGCTCGCCATACTCTTCGCTGTGCTCGCCGTGGGCTCACAGTACCACGATTCACCATATCACATCCGCACTCGAGACTCTCAGAGATATATCCAGATCTCGTTCCACTTCCTCATGGTTGGAAACTTCCTGCTCCGGTATGCTGTCCTCTTGTCATCCTCGCTCGCGATAGACTGACTGACCTATGTTGATAGTCCCAACTTCGACTCCATACAAGCATTACTTCTCACCGGCTTCGTCCTACTGAATGACATGAAAGCCGAAGCCTCTTGGGCACTACTTGGACTCACCATCCGTCTTGCACAATCGCTTGGTCTAGACCGCGCCTCACATATGGAGGGTCGTCAGTCACCTGATATCGCACATAGAGAACTGATCAGAAGGAAATTATGGTATGTTCAGACTGTCGGCTACAATTCTGAAACCTGTCGCTAAAACCTTTTAGGTGGAAATGCGTTTGGCATGACAACCTAACGTCACTATCATTCGACCGGTAAGATAGCTTGTTGGCTTGTGTACTTCAACATCACAACTGACTGTCTTCACAGCTCGCCAATGACAAATGTGATCACGAGTCCCCCACCCATGCTGCCGGGCAGCGAAGGCAACTGGTCATACATCGAGGGCATGTACAAACTAACCGACATCATCGCAAGGCGCCTCAACCCCGACACGAATGCCAACGCCACATACGAACAGATCCTCGCAAACTGCGACGAGTTCGAGTCAATACGTACCAACATCAAGCCACAATTCCGGTCGAAGGAGGCATGCAAGACTGCAACGGACAGATTGCAGTACTTTGCAGTCAGACTGCACACATCATTCGCCATCTCGGTCTGCTGCCGTCCCGCTCTGAGGAGAGGAGACGGTGGTAATCTAGATGCCGCGCAGAAGCAAGAGCTCGCTGAGAAGTGCAAACAGAACCTCACGGAGACGGTCCGCATGTTCCTCTCCATGCACCAGCTTTCCGTGATTCCGACAAGGTCGTGGGCCTTTACCTACAACGGCCTGTCGTCCGCCGTCCTCCTGGGTATCCTCGGCGAAACCAAGACGGACCCGGAGGTACGACAGCTCCAAGGCGACCTCATAGCCGCACTTTCCGCGACCGCCGCCAAAGAGCAGTCGTCCCCCCAGATCTCGCACATCCACAAATCGGACAGGGATATCGAGCTATCAGGCCCGCTATCCCGTGCGTTGATGGCGCTTAAGAACATCTACGACCACGGCTCGATCACTGGGCAGAACATCAAGAACGAGTCACGCCGCAACTCAGGCGCGCTCATGCAGTCTCAGTCCTCGCAGCAGTCGGCCATCGGGACTGGCAATGGGAACGGGGGTGCGCAAAAGGGACCCACTTCGTACCCCGGAACCGTGCCGTCGGGTCTGGATCCACATCAAGATGCGGCTTTGGCGATGGCGGAAATGCAGAATGGGAACAATATGCAGGATTTCACTGGGTATGTATAACATCAGTGAGTCCAGAGTCGGAGTGCATGATGCTGACTAGGATAGCAGTACACTACCATACGTCCCGTCGCTGCAGCCCGGGACGACGCTGCCCGACATGACCAACATCGATCCGGCGACGTACATGTCGCCTATGGATCTGTACGATCAGATCTTCTGGGGTATGGCTTTCTTGAAGATATTTTTCTGGGAAACATTGAGCTAACCTCCTGTCTAGAATCTCCCGATCCGTGGAACACGGGCATGGACACGATGAACTTTGACTTCCTGGCTCAGCCGCCACCCGGGCAGCCGCCTCAGCAGCAGTTTTACTTTTAGACAGTCCCATCGCCAAAAAGGCAGGTTCTTCCACACCCAAAATCGGGGCAATTGTTCAAAATTTTTGGTCAAGGGTAGCGATCGGATCTCAGGGCGCTAGCATTTATGTAATTCAAATTTAAAGCTGCATGTCTGACCATTGTCATTTTTTAAGCTCTTAAATCTAAACTGATCCCCAATCATCTTTTCCTTGCCAAATTCAGCCACGAATGAGTTTGCCCCTCTATCACCCTCTTCTCATTGGGCATCTCCCACGCAGCTAATGCGGTTCCAAAAATTGAAAGACCTGCGCCAAGTTTATCAGACGTCCTGGCATGACATGTCAATCTTTTAGTTCCAGTGACGGCACGCTCATCGCCGGAGCAGACGATCGGAATTCAGAGGACTAGCGCTACTCACTATATACTGTCACAGAGCATTCACAGATTGGCGCCGAACCAACCTTTGTTCTCTCGTACGAGTTGTTTCCGTTTCACGAATACACTGCAAAGGGTTAGGATTTTGATCTCAAAAAAATACGCGACCTTGGCAGTACTCACGAACTCGACCTGCTCCGCGTCAATAGAGTACAGGCATCTCGATGGTGAGTTTGCTTCGTCTGAAGCACTGGATTCCGCCGGTAACAGCCCACGCTCAGCTGTATCTTCAGGAGCTTGCTCGGCGTTCATGGCTGTACCACTGGGCTGTTGGCCAAGGGAACGAAAGTATCCCTTTCGAGCCAGTTGCCTGGCGATAACTGTACCAGGAATGCACATTATGAACAAGGCCACAACGGCAATGGTGGCTTCTGGTGACAGAGGCATGCCTCAGTGGTGCAATTGAACCGTCCGGGCCGTGGGGAAAAGATCTACAATTGAAAGTGATGAAACTTCAACACTTAATCGATCAAGGTGTTCATCTGGACTGATGAGAAGAGTTGAAAGAGTTGGGCTGCTTGCGGGCTTGGTCTTATAAACTTCTTGTGCATCGCTGTCTGCATCTGGAAACACACGAGACGATGGCCTACCTCCCCTACGCATGCCCAAGGCCTGAGCCGATTCGCCCTGGTATGCGCGTCCCGACAAAACGGCCAAGTGTTGATGCGTGGCTGATCCCTAGCCAGATGGGGCAATTTTCAGCGGAGCGGTGTGTGCATTGCATTAGCGTTGGCTTTCAAAGCTCGATTGTGCAAGCAAAAGCTGGCAAGGGATGCCTAATTGGACCTGGACGGGGAGTCCTTCCTGTGCAGGCCCGATGTAGCCGGTCGGTCTAGCCAGGAACGGCAAGTCAAAATTACATAAATACATAAAATTTGATAAATTGATTTCAAGCATCGGGTCAAAAAATACATAAATACATAAAATACGATAAATCTAACTGAATGATTGGACATAAGGCACCAGAGACGGAGATCAGGTAAAGTCAGCCAAACCAGTCAAAGCTGGGCGTAAAAAGCATCATTGATGCCCCTCCTCTTGTTTGTCCGATCTCACAAGCAGAAAATGCCTAGTTCCTTTGGTCGGTTACAAGGCCAAGATAAATGCGTGCAGGCCTTCCCGAGGCTCTCTCGCGCTGCTTGCTGTACCGTCCTAAGTGGTCTTTCAGTCATTCTGTCGCATTTGCTGATGCGAGTGGACAAGTTCGACGTGCAATCCCTCGTTAAGTTCCTCGCACATGCATCAGAAACATCCTCAAGGATGGTCTGCCGGGTCACCATATACACCTTCATCTCTAGTACTGTCGAGGTTCGCGCTCTATAGCCCCTGGACCTTGTAGATACTCAACATCCGAAGCGACGAATTATCTCAATGGTTGCCTCTCCAAATGAATTGTTCTCAAATTCGAGGCATCGCCCATCCGCAGCTCATTCCTTTCATCGACCTGAGCTACCTTCACCATTGAGCTCGAATATCGTCACTACATGAGCGTCCACTTGATTTATATCCTTTTCATTCGAAGCAGGGGTTGCACTGGTGGTATTTATCATTACGTGCGTTCCCATTCCCGGTTTCTTTGTTATAAACGGCTGCTTCCATCGACTCTTTCTGCGTGTCAAGCTCTGCAACGACTTTCAGCACGTTCGACAACCGAGAGCTACCCCAGTACCCGCAGCACCAATCTTTTCATGATCAACAATGTCTGCGACTCGAGAATGAAATTTTGATTTGCAGGTTTTGTCAAATTGATATAGATACATTTTGCGAAAGACCTCACAGCCCTCCCAAACATGATAATCCGGCCATCGGACCATGATTGCAACTTTTCCTCCGCTATGAGCATAGCATCAGTTCTATATAATCTTCTTGGTGGCAAGCCCGGCTTTATTCCTCTCTATCGTCTTGGAGGTGCATACTGGCGATGAGTCCAAGTCTGCTCTCTTGATCGTATTGTTTCACTGATCCACTGCTATTGCTTAGTTCCTGCATACCACTTCCGAGGACCAAGAAACGCAGAGAGTACTTACAAACTCCAGTTGCACGGTGTCATTGGGATGCATGGGTATCAATGGGGAGTCTTCATTTTGGAGTGTACTCGACTCTCCGAGTAGTAGCCCAAGCTCAATTGCTTCGTCAGAAGCTTGCTGGACCCTTGTGTCCGGATCGACAGGCTGTAGACCGAGGAAGCGAAAGTATCCCAATTGCGTAAGCCGCCGAGCAATGATTGTGCTAGGAACACACATGAGAAGCAAGGCCACGAGGGCAATTGTAGCTTCTGCGGATAGAGGCATATGTGGGCTAAATGAACAAATTGAGTCGTGAGAAGGGGTTTTGGACAGAACAAGGCACAAGTCACTGATGAATCCAGAGCACGGATTTGTATTGCAGAAAAGAAAAGGCTGTACTTTATAGTAAATATAATTTACTCCTCGACATTGCACATGATTTTGATGTAGACAAACTAGGCCGCACTGGTCATCTTTTCCATGGGTGCAGGCTTGCGGTTTCTGTGCAGGCTTGCGGTTTCTGTGCAGGCTTGCGGTTTCTGTGCAGACTTGCGGTTTCTGGCTGACATGCAATTTAAGCCCCTGTCACCAGTGACTTTCCAGGACTAGCGACGTCGTATGCGTGCGCGTGGGGAAACTTCAAATTAGTACGAGCCTTGTCGATTGGGTCGACTGTTATTTTTTTTTTGAAAAGAATATGAGATATTGCATAGATTTTCATGGCTGTGCTTTGGCAGCCTCCGTGAACACCTCGATGATAATCTTTCCACTTGCCCGTTTCGAGGCAAGTTTCTCATACGCCTGCGAATAGCTCATCAGTAAAGGTACAACGGGATCTTGAGATGGCCCACTCACCTCCACCACATCATCCATACTAAATGTGGAGTCAATGGGGACTTCTTTGACCCATCCACTCTTGTACCAGCTGCCGGCTTCCTTGGCCCTGGCGCCGCCAGGCGAATTCATAACCTTGACAAAGGGTCGAGGCGATCCTCCAAGCACGACTGGGAGCTTAGCCTTAAGGGCGAGGACATTCCCGTCCTTAATGCTGAGGAACGTCCCCTTAGGTACCAGATAGCCGGGGCATCTGTTGAACAACATCTCGTCTCCGACACAATCAACAATCAGGTCGAATGGACGGTCTTTATATGCGGCTTCCAGATAATTGTACGTCGAGTCGTGTGCAGTGTAATCTACGACCTAGTAAGGGTGCGAATGTTAGCCGCTTCAGAGATGATACATATAGAGAACAGGTTCAGAATGATTGACTTACCTCTTCAGCTCCAAGCCGTCGGACGAAAGCCTCGTTCCTCCCTGAGCAAATGGCTGTAACATGCACACCCTTTGCCCGGAGTACTTGCGTAAGAATGGAACCCACACCACCACTTGCGCCATTCACCAAAACTCGGTCCCCTTCTGCAAAGTTGCCCGTCTCCATCAGCACACTGGTCGTTTGCCCGGAGACGCCCATGAGGGCAGCGGCCTCGGCATCGCTCAGGCCCGCTGGTTTCTCGGCGACCGATTGCGCCGGAAGCACGATGTACTCGGTCAGCACTCCATACCCTCGGAGCATGTGCATTACCGGTATGGTGCCGCACACAGTCATGCCGACCGTGATGTCGGACACGGACGGCCCGACCTGAACGACCTGGCCGGCGAAGTCGGCGCCCGGTGTCCCAGACCCTCGGAAGAAAGCGGGCATGCCCATGATGACGAGATCCATGGGGTTCAGGGCGCAACAGGAGACTTTGACCATGATGTTGGCGCCTTTTGGGGCTGGCGGCACAGGCATGTCGGTCTTCAGTTCAAGGACTGCGCGAGGCTCGCCCTTGCGTGGAGCGGTCCATGCTTTCATGGTACGCGGTATCGACGACATGATGCTAGGATAAAAACCAACAAGTCACAATGAATAAGTTGGTTCTGGTTTTTGTGTCTCCATTGTGGGATATCTCAGGTTTAAATACGAGCTGTTCATCTTCGCCGGTTGAGGTTGTTTGTCAGCGGGACAGCACATGCGGATGGGGTTACTGAAAAGGGACACATGTTTAGGTTCGTAGAATGAATACATTTCCAGTGACAAGCAGTCCAAGATGGACACAAAGTACAAGGCTAGACCCTCTTGGTGCTTTCATTGGCGAGTCATTGCATCACAAGAGGTGGATGCACTGCTGGTATTTGTAAAGGCGTCTGGGCTTGCCAAACGCGGAAAGGTCGATCCGCAAGCTGAGAAATGCGCCGACTCTCGTCAAGTTGGCCGGCTAAAGTTTTGACACCCGACTAAGTACTTAACAGCTTATTTAGGGGCAGATCTAGCATGCAAGCCACCCCAGTGTACTTTAATAAGATATGCTATTTTACGCCATCACCTCTGTAATCACCCCAGCAAAATCCTCATGCGTTTAGGCCTGCCTAGTTCGGCAGTTTTTTCCGCATACCATGTGGGAGTACTTGTACCTGAGAACCACCACACGCGCCCAACACTGCACACGAGGCACCTTTGTGTGGATTGAGTGCAAACATCTACTGCCATGAGTGATGAAATCGTCGCCGCTGCCGTGGCCGCCGATACCGGTATTTCCGACGAAAGAAATGACCGTGATGAGGTAGATAGGCAGAGGCGGCGCAACGCGGTACACCCACGGGCTCGCACAGGCTGTGAGCGCTGTCGAGCGCAGCGTCGCAAATGTGAGTTGATAACATCAAACATCATTTCATTTAATCCTTACTGCCTCTGTTCGCCACACTAATACTTCAATCTTCAGGTGACGAGCAAAAGCCTCGATGTGGGCGCTGTGTAAAAGCCAAGGCTGAATGCCATTACATCACGCGTGTCTCGTTCCTTGCCAAGAACATGCGAACAGTTCCGCACGATGGTAATGTGGCTGCGGTCGAAGGCAGCCAGAAGGGCATCCAGAGTACTTCAACACAGATTGGTCAGGGAAGCAACACACCAGGCTCTCGGATGAACCATGACGCGTCCAGGATACAACCCATTGAGCAATCCGATCATTTGCAAAGGTTCCAGGCCGAAGTTCCGCCCTTGCTGCCAACTATCGTGTCCGGGAGTGAGGATTATCCCACTGCCCAAACCCAAACAGAGTCGATACCTCGCAGTGACGCACTTTTCACCCAAGCCACTTCTGGAGAGAGCGTGACATTCCATGACTTTCCTACCAACACAAATGGGCTGTCGGTTGACAATATCGCTCACTTGCAGTACTACATCAATCATATTGGTCCTTGGGTAAGACTCACGATGCAATTCTTTCTCACACGAGTGCTAACCCTTTTGTGCAGCTCGATATCGCTGATCTAGGCCAGACCTTCACCCGTCTTATGCCGCGGTTAGCTTTGACTTCGTCGCTTATCTTGGACTCCATATCACAGCTAGCCAGCACGACAATGACAAATGGGGCCAAGACTGCTATGTTACCTGGTTTCTTGATTCGAGCCGTGTTCTCTTCTCATGGAGACAGAACTGGTGTCGCCGCGCTTTATCCTCTCGCGGCATTTACTCTGGTCAAAGCGAGTATCTTTATCACGTGTGCTCCCGATGACTGGAGGCCTCTGTTTGCAGCTGCAAGCATGCAGCCGGATTTCACAAAACGAGATGTCCAAAACGGAGACCTTCACAGGATATGGCTTGCTGTAATTGGTTTGATGCAAAGACTGGGTAGGCTAAGCCCTATCCCGTGTTCTCGGCGTTTGCTAATGTGACAGGAGATATTGCCTACTGCCTCATACACGAAGTGGCCCCCACGGTCGGTTCTGAAGTCCTTTTCGGTCTTCTGAAGGAGTTGGAGGAGATGCTAGACAGCCTGGATCGCTTTCAGGTATCACACCACGCCTCACTCCGGTGCATTGCTATCCTCGCCGATGTCATGAGACTCTGTCTTTTGCCAGAGAGCACGATAGGAAATTCAAATCAAGCTCCAAAGTGTTCCGACAATCCGGAGGCGGACACTTGGAAGCAACTCCTCATTGAACTGGAGCAGTGGTACACCAACCGTCCTTCGGATCTTCATCCGTTGGCACAGCACGATGACGGCGAGATGCCTTTCTCCACAATACTGTTTACCAACTGGGCCGGTATCTCGGCCAACATCAACTACCACACTGCCATGTTCCTTCTTACGACTTATCACTGCTCGCGCACTAGACACCTCGACGATGAATTGCCATGGACGGGGGCCACCATGGACGTGGAGCGCATGTCTCCAACGTGGCATGCGCGGCAGGTGTGTAGCATTGCAGTGAGCAGCAAGCTACAGTCCCGCTCATGTTGGGATCCGTGCATGATTGCAGCCGTTGCAGTTTCGGCGCGACACATTACAAGTCCAAGTCAACTATCAGAGGTTTTCGCGTGTCTTCAACATGTCAAGGCTACAGGTTGGCATATCGATGGTCTGATTAACAACCTTCAAACGGATTGGGCCATTCCATAAGGTTCCTTTCTGAAAGTACCAGCTTCAATTGACACTATGATGTGCATTACCCACTCCAATTACAATGTGACATGAAGAGAAATACGTACAAGCAACTTTGGGATGACTCTGTTGACTGATAAGTTGTTGATCTACTTCGATCATCCGTTCTGGGAACTATTAGCCTCTCCAATCAAATTGCTATGTGTGTGCTTTCTCCCCTATATTTATTTCAGCAGTCGATGACAGATTTGGCAAAAGCTATAAGCAACCCTGAATCAAAATATCTACTACGAAGTAACCTATGAGACAGCCGTGGAAAGACGGGATTGATTCAAAATGAAATAGTGTTCCAAGCCGTACCGAACACATTATTATCCGTACCCATGCTATGCATTCTTTCCACCATACAGACCGTAAATCAATCTCTTCCAAAGACCTTTGCTGTGATTTTTCTCAATGCTTTCTGGTTGTTCAACTTGAGGAGCTGGTAATTGCTGGACTTTCTTCTCAGCAAAATACTGGTTGAGCAACAATGAAGACCCGGGGAATGCTTTCCTCATCACAGTCTCTGCGGTCACTACAATTCGGGACGACGGGTTCGGACGATAATATCGCAAGCCGCAATCGAGGAAGGCTTTTGCCACTTCGAAAGTCCTCGGATTATTGGTGTCCAAGGTACCGTTCACTAGACCCTGGAGAAAGCCTTCCCAGCAGAACCGAATATCCGAGTCGCAACTGATAGGCAAGACTAGATTGATCACTCGGGGCATACGACAGATCGGTTTGAGCGAGGACTCTCCCTGAAACATCAAGACCTTCAGCAGGTTGTCTGCTGGACGTACATGCTGCGTCGAGGTTTGGTGTCTGTAATTATACGCAGGGTCTGTGAGGACGTATTCGACATAGCTGAACACGTCATGCCGGCAGGCTAGGTAGAAGAACTCCAGCCTAGGGCTGCTTCTCGAGAGTGGCAGAGTGAAAAGATTGTCATAACTATCCTCGGCATCTGCGAGAATGGTGACAAGCTGCTGTGTGACCTGTTTCGTTTGGGTGGACATTTTGTCAACCTGATACGCAGCTGCGAAGAGGCTTCGTACAACACTCCTCTCCCTCGACTCAACCTTCTCCATATCCTCTCTGTGTGTTATCTTTGGTGATCTTTTAATAGTTGCGAGTAGACAACAGGACAGCGTCAAATTGAAGACAGCATTCGCGGCTTCGGTCTGAGTTCCGAGCGTTATTTGCCGGAAGTGGTCGTTGTCGAGGAGGAAATCTCGCGCAGTCCGATGCAGAAAGTCGACCCGATACCGATAGTAAAATTTGTCGCTGACGCTGTCCACGGTCACCACTTCAAGTAGTCCCTTGCATCGACCATCTAATCTCCGACGTGTTTGGTCGCACCGTGAGTTGAACTCATTATCCGCCATCGGTTCTCGCGGCAGGTGCTGAGCAAGAGAGGAGTCAACCGATATCTCGTCCAAGAAGGAGTAAACGACCACTGGTAACGGCTCTCGGGCGGCAATGGCAGTTTTGAAAGCGAGCTTTGTCTCCTCTCGGTAAAACTTCGGGATGGAGTCGAGCATGCGTTGGAAATACTGTTCCAAATCAGGCGGGAAACTCACAAGTCGTCGCTTCAGAGTTGCCACTGTGTCATGATATGTGAAGCCTTCTAAGAGATCCCGAACCACCAGGAAAACCCAGAGGAATACTCCTTGTGCTCGTGAAACAACATCTTCGATCAGCTTGGAAAAGGATTTGTCGCTCGTTTCTAATCTGCGGAATTGCAGATCTCCTCGAAACTTGTCCGTCACGTATCTTCGTATGTCTCCGCGCGTGATGTCCTCTAGCTTCAGGAATTGGCTGCGCTTCTCGCCAAATGCGTCGGCAAACACCGTCCACGGCCTGCTGGATACACAGAGCTTTATGTTAGGAGAGGCCGCCAGAATCTCAAGTGTCTGCACTAGGTCCTTGCATGTGCCGTGATTGTCTTTGTACTCGTCGAGTCCGTCGATGAAGAAGCAGAAGTTAGTATGAACGTCTGCCTGGAGGATACTTCTGAAGACCTTGAGAAGATCTGCTGCTGTCCATCCCGTGGCCTCTCTTTCGTTTTCTTTAAGATCTGCTCGCGTCTCTAAGGCACGGGGTATCAATTCGGGACAGGCTCGCAGGATCTCAAACAGTAGCGATCGGAGAAGTCCCTCCTGAGACCTCTGCAGCTTTGATCCTGAGTTCCAGAAGAAAAAGCTAGCGGTCACAAGCTTTGAAAATCCGGACCAAGCTTTCAGATGCTGCGTCGTCCTTGGATCTTGGACGAGAAACTTCATCAAAGTTGATTTCCCTGAGCCTGCCTTCCCTTGGATCCAGTAGAACCCTTTCCCATGGCGGAGCCAATCAAGAAAGGTGCAGCGCGATGAAGCATCAGCTTCCTCAAGTGCCCACTCGAATGTCCTCTTGTGGGCATGCGCAATCGCGCGCCGGCGTGTATCCATCTGGGCGAAATCGATGCTTCTTAAGAACTGCTGGTCTATGGTCGTGTGTTTCCCCAGAGCTTCGAGGTCCACATTCAACTTGGCCAAATCTTTGAGTATGCCAGAAACCTGCTTCGCCTTTTTACCATTGGCGGGAAACCTCCTTTGCGACCGACGGAGACAAGTCTCCAGCGGACTTCTCTCGACGACACATCCATCTATCTTCGACACGGACTCGGTGGTGCGCTTAAAGAGTCCAACCAACTCTTTCCTCATATCGCACAGCTCTTGCCTTCTCTCCAGGCCTAGTGTTCTGCTATCCGTCTCTAGCCTGAGCAGTGTTTTTTGCAGGTCGGAAACGTTGTTCCTTTAGGCAAGTCTAGTCAGTTTGACCATTCCAACTCGGCCCCAGCAAATCGATCAACACAGTAACCGGAAGCCGTACATACAATAATAGCATTTGCATGCGAGAGGACAGTTGCGTCTGTATCTTCACCAGTCTGGTTGCGAAACTGTTGATTTCATCCTGCTTCCAGACCTGTTTTAGTGCTGTATGAAAACTCTTCCACTTGGTGCAATCCCCCTTGGTCTGCAGCTTATGAATGGCTGATAGAAGCTCGGTTGCCATTCGCTGACCCTCGCTGACGAGGCTCTGCACGGATGGCGTTTTGTCGATGGCGGATAGGGTATCTAATAGATCAGAGGCATCTTGCGCAAGCACCGCCAGGATGATGTTATCCTCGCCGATGCCGCTCTTCGTTCTGTAAATGGCTCGAGTCTCGACCATTAACTTGAATGCAAAGTCGACGAATTGAAGGATATTGGCGGCAACGCCCAACGCCGAGAGAGCTTCCATGGCACGTCGCCGAAGTCAGGGGCAGCCCATCGACCCGTGCTATAGGCGCTTCTCACAATTGGGCAAGCTGTTGAGCTGAGGAACGCAATTAAATAATGGATTTCCCCAAATTTGGCTTGAGAAACACAAAATCAACATGTGCAGGATGAATTTTGGTCACGAAGTTTCTTCTCGCCAACACATTATCAAAGGTGGCAGTGGCGGGTGGCAGTGCCTTTAATCGGATGTCAGCACTGGCCAAGGCTGAGTCGAAAAAGCAAATTCTGCATTGTGCCCTGGTAGGTGTGTTAGGCTGACCAATGCCCATGCCAGACTCAGATTTAATTAAATTTGCAATTTGTTTTGAAGTTCAGCCTGACCCCTATCTGACGTGTCACCCTGCACGTGATAATTACCCCCTGCAGCTGGTGATGATTTCATTGCTCAATCCCTCTGTGGACTTCAGAACGTTCATCTGTCAAGAGCGACGGGGCTATCCAGTAGCTAATGAAGCCGAAGGAAAACTAAGTTTCTCGTGCGCGTGCAGCGATATAGTCATCCCGGAACGCAGGATCCGGCTTCGATCCATACGGGATTATCCTCACCATGTGCCGCCTCTCGCCCTTCGTGAAATCAGGTACCGCAGAGTGTGCCGCGGTCCTCTGGTCCCACACGACGACAGTGCCCTTCTCCCACTTGACACGACAGTTGAAGTCTAGACTTTTGATATGTTGGTGCAAGAAGTTCAGAAGATTGTCTGATTCTTCGGGTAGGAAGCCCTCCACCTTGCGTGCAATGGTTGGATTGATGAACAAGGATGGCTTGCCAGTCACCGGATGCTCGATGATGAGCGGATGCCTTGTGCTGATGGCTTCTTTCAAAGCCCGCTCTGCGCCAACGCGCGCAACCTCGCCTATGGATGCCGACGTGTGGAAAAGCTCGAGCGAGCCCAATGTCCGACGAAAGGCCGGAGAAAGTGCCTCATAGGCCGCCGTCAGCGATGTGAAGGCGGTATCGCCGCCGCCGGACTCAGGGGTCTCGAGAACCCAGAAGAAGGTTGTTGAAGGGACATTGGGTGTGAATGTCTGGTCAACATGCCAGAGATCGTAGGTTGTACGTGGCCCAAGAAGCTCTCTTAGACTGGGACTACGCGAGGGTCAGTACCGACAGGCTACAAACATACGTTCAAGAGGTATACATACGCTTCTTCGTCGGCGTAGACGACGTGAAACTCGGGACCTGTGCCTTCGGGGTACCCCATAGTAGGGTGGTGATGGAGGGGGCCATAATGTTGGACGATATCTCGCTGCCTATCAGGCCCGATGTCTGCAAAGTCCTGGTCTCTCTGCAGAGAACAAACACAGTGACATGAGTTGATTGGTCATGGTAGTAGACGTAGAAGGACTACGTACAAAGACAAGGACACCCCTTTGGGCAGCCAGAAGCGCAATCTCATCCAAGCCATCCTTGGTCAGGTCGCTGATCTGCATACCCCTGATCTCTGAGCCGATCCTAGGCGTTATGTCGCTTATCGTGGCGCCTTTGGCCAGGGATCTCAACTGGGGGTCTGCCCGACGACCTGGTTCCGGGGCCTCGAATTCAGTCAATGCAATTGGCTGTGTAAACCCATCTGGCCGGGTCGGCAAGTAGCTGGGGTACAAGGGTGCGGACGGCATGTTGGACGGGGTCGACCACTGTCTGGGTTAGGGGAGATGGTGGGTGGGTGTCAAGCCAAATGCACGAGGCGATGTCGTGCTCGACACAAAGGCGGACACAAGCTTAGAGATATACTTTTGCAGGGTCGTAGCTGACAGCTCCTTAGTCTCTAGAATTTGAGGCTGTGCATACCTTATCAACGTCGCACTCGAGGGTTGAGATCCCCGCCTGAACAAGCACGCGATATGGTGACATGCAAGGCCACCATCACAACATCGCATCATCGGGCATTGGCCCGACACCCAACACGAAGTAGTGTTTTTAACATGGTTTTTTTTTTTTTAAAGAACTTTCAATTAAGAACAACCTTGTTGAGCAGGCAATTTCAGATTTTCCTATTTATTGGAGTTCGTCGACGCCACACCCGGGCTAGACAGGACCGGCTCGCCTTTGAAAATCGAGGCGTTCAACCTTGCTGGGCTCGTTTGGAATGTCTTTCGTTCACGCTATACTAGGTATAGTTGCAGTTTGTCCATAACGACTTAGGTTTGCGTGATGCAGCCGTCACGCTCTCATTGGTCAATGAGGTCAACGATGCGAAGGCGTTATCGCTTCGTTATTCCTTAGCCGACAACAACCCTGGGATATTCAAAAATGCAAGTCGGATAGATCCCGACTTATCGGGGGCGCACTGCATATAAGATGCCTTTTACATCCCCAGGGGAGTAAAGTCACGCGGTACTTCATTGAACTTGTGGTACTTCAGAGAAGTCCTCAACCCTCACAGACGCCTCCTCGAGAATAATGTCTCAACATGACGCCAAAATAGAGCCCTCAGCTCAGGTCGCAGACGTGAAGCTGCAACTTGAGGCTGAGGACCAGCAGCCCGGACAGTTCATCGAGTCAACCTCATGGCTAGCAAAGGTGCACCCGTATTTCAGAGACCCACGTCATGTCCTGGTGCTCAAGCTGGACATCATCTTGCTCTTCTGGGCTTTCGTCGCCGGCCTGCTCAAAGACATGGACCAGTCCGCAACCACGGCAGCCTACGTCTCCGGCATGAAAGAAGACCTGTCCCTGTACGGCAACGAACTGGTCGAGTTCACCACGTACTTCTCCATCGGTTATGCAATCTTCATCGTCCCTTCGCAATTGATCCAGACTCGAATCCGCCCGTCCTTGTTCCTGCCTATCTGCGAGATCATCTGGGGTGCGTTGACGTTGGCGATAGCGAAGGCACCAAATGCCAAGGCCGTGTTCGCCCTTCGCTTCTTCCTGGGAGTATTTGAGTCCACCTCTTGGCCCGGCATCGTCAGTCTTATCTTCAACTGGTACACTCCCCCAGAGCTCGCCAAACGTCTTGCCATCTTTGGCGTAAGCGGCGTCGCAGGAAACATGTTTCTCGGTATCGTTCAAGCTGCGCTATACCGCAACCTGAACGGTGTACACGGTCTGGCTGGCTGGCAGTGGCTCTTCCTCGTCTCGGGCTTGATCACCATCGGCTGGGGTTTCCTTGGGTTCTTCACCATCCCAGACTCGCCCAGCCTCACCAGAGCTCTGTATCTCACGCAGGAGGAGAAGGACCTGTCTCGAGCTAGGATGGCGGGTGCCGGTACTGAGACGTCAGAGCTGATCAAGTGGCCCGTCCTGAGACGCAAGCTTTGGCTACTGGTCAAGAGCCCCGTCACCTACCTGTTCCTGGTCGCATATCTCCAGTTCGCCTGGTCCCAACGGGCGAACTCGTACTTTCTCCTCTACCTCAAAGGTCTCACAGAGGCCAGCGGAAGCCCGCTCTACTCCGTCTACACCGTCAACCTCATTCCACTGGGCGGATACGCAATCTCCATCGTCAGCAACATTGGACTCAACGCACTGAGTGACTGGAAGGAGTGGCGTTGGCAGGTAGCCATCGGTGCCGCCTCCCTGCAGCTGGTGGCCACGTCCGTACTCGCAGGCTGGCCCAATTCTCGCGGGACCATCTTGACGTTCTACTTCCTGACCTTCGCCACCGCTGCTTGGGGCTACTCTCTCATTGCATGGCTCGCTCTCATCTTGCGCAAAGAGCCGGAGGCCAGATCGATCCTGGTCGCCATTGCCGTGACGCTCGTCTATGTCGGTCATGCCACGATTCCGCTTCGTGCCTGGCGAACAGCTGACTCTCCACGGTACCCGATTGGTTTCCCGCTCTCCGCTGCCTTTTGCGTTGGTAGCATCGCGGCGATTGTAGGGATGCGGTGGTATGTCAAGAAGCATCCTGAGCTGTATGAACAGGGTCTAGAGACGGCACCAAAGTCAATAAGTACTCTTGGTACAGAGGAGGGCGTGGCTGCTAGGTCCTCAGAGAGCACGTAACGAGCCAAAGAAGCTCAGGTATACATGGCTTTTAGACTCGATGACCAAAGCTTAGAAATTAGAACAAATGATTGCACTGCCATAAGACGTTCAATCAAATGAACAATCCAATGGATATTAATCATTATTTAAATGTCATTTTTATTATGCTTATTGATGAGGAATTGAAGACATGCCCATATCATCTCATCTCTTACAATCATCCATCCCCTCTCCCTACATACCCAAGTATGTTTACTCCTCAAAGGGGGTGAACTTCTCGAGGTACGCCTCAGCGTCCTTGTTTTCCCTCTCGAGCACCCTCCTGTGGGCCTCACTGCGCACCTTGATGATGCACTGGAACTCCTGCGGCCGGATGTTGAAGCCGTCGGTGTAGGAGAAGGTGTCGTACCGCCGGCCCTCAATAGGCAGGATGTCGTACGCCCACACAAGCTTCGACAGCGCCGCGAAGAGCGAGTTGGTCGCCAGGTTGGCACCGGGGCACACGCGCCGGCCCCAGCCGAACGACGAGTGCCCGCTCTTGGCCGGGTGCGGGAAGCCGCCCTCCTCCACGGCGTGCTTCTCAGCGATCGCATTGACACCCTTGTTGGTGTTGCGCGCGGCGACGTTCTCGTCCAGGAAGCGCTGCGGGTAGAAGTGGTGCGGGTTCGGGTAGTACTTCTCGTTGAGGTTGATGGCCCACGAGTTGCCGAGGATCGTCGTGCCCGCGGGGATGTAGTGGCCCTCGTACCAGTCGTCCTCGGTCGACGCGTGCGGCGTGCCGCCGAGCACGGCGACGGGCCGCCACCGCAGGATCTCCTTGCACAGGGCGCGCATGTACGGCAGGCTCGCCTCGTCGTCGAACGTCGGGGTGCGGTCGGCGCCGACGACCTCGTCGAGCTCGGCCTGGGCGGCGCGCAGGGTCTCCGGGTGCGTGATGAGCGCGAGGAAGGCGCTGCACATGGTCGAGGCGGTGGTGTCGGAGCCCGCGCCGAAGAGCGAGGCCGGGATGTACGAGAAGTCGCGGTCGGACAGCGGGATCTCGGTCTCGTGGCGCATCTCTAGTAGCAGCTTGCACAGCGAGTCGGGCAGCAGGTCGAGGCGGTTCTCCGACTTGGCGCGCGTGATGTCGCCCTTGACCATCTCGACGAGGGCCATGTTGGCGGCGGCCTCCTCGCGGCCCTTGGCCTTGATCTCGCGCTTCCAGGGCGCCAGGACGTCGGGGATGTGCTTGAGGATGGGCAGCGTCTCGACGAGGTACTTGCCGGGGACGTTGAGGGAGGAGGCGTAGTGCATGAACTGGAAGCGCTGGCGGATGACGTTTGCGTTGAGCGAGTCGATGCGGTGGCCGTAGGCGACGCAGAAGACGACGCTCGAGGTGAAGGCCTCGATATGCTTGACCCAGCGGCCTGGGTCGGCCAACAAGCGGTAGGCGAGGCGCGAGGCCTCGGCCTCCTGGACGGGCTTGTACAGCTTGAGGGCCTTGGGGCTCAGGGCCATGTGCAGCAGCTTGCGGCGGACGGACCAGGTCTTGCCGTAGGGCTGGACGAGGATGGAGGCGTTGTCCCAGTAGATCTCGCCCATGGTGACCATGCGCGGGCGCGACGAGTACTTGGACGAGCGGCCCTCCATGAGGTCTGAGGCGACAACGGGGTCCGAGATGACGACGGTCGGGCGCCTGCCAATCCAGATGGTAAAGATGGGCCCGTAGACCTGCGCCCACTTCTCGAACTGCAGCCAGGGCTGGCTCGAGGGCAGCTGGAACTTGTTGCCGAGGAAGGGGAGGGGCGTAGGACCGGGGGGCATGCGCCACCAGACCCAAACGTCGCGCAAAAGGATGACGGCCGGGGCGACGACGAGAAGGGACAGCCAGACGTAGAGGGGCCACGAGGCCGGGCGGAGGGCGACCTCGAGGAGCGACATGGTGATTACGTGCGAAGGCTGTTGGAGGAGAGTGTATGTGTTGTGGATGTGAGGAGTGCGGTTCACTCGACTGGGATTTTCGTCACGGCTCCGGGACCGGGACGGTCAAGATCTTCAGGGTCCGGATTCGATCCCTGCACTGACTCGGTGACCGTAGACAGCACGGACGGTCGTCTGGTTAAATGAGGGTTGGCGTGCTACTGCGAGATGTCTCCCTTCAGAGTGCAATTATCGTGTCGTTGCTCAATGCAACCTCATACCTGGGTGGGAGAAGGAAGGTTTAAGGAATTGAAAGGAATCATGCACAATTCTTAAAAGGCAGAATCAATCTCCAAGTGCCGATTGGCAAGCGATTGCCCGCCTCCCTCTTTGCAGCAGCACATGGCCTGCAGGCGGTGGACCCGGATGGATCTGTCGAAGCTGCTGTAGCCAACCAGCCTCTAGCCAGAGCGAAGAACTTGACCGAGTTGGTGCAAGCCTGTCTCTCTGGCGTCCTCAATGGCGACCCTCCACAACCCGCCCAGAGCTTCCGATCGCTATCGGCAAATCGTAAGCGTGGGATTTGTCTGCCACGCCAAGGCCTTGACCCGCCGCGCTGGAATCTGGCGCCAGGCCAGCCCGAGTGATCTACGGGAGAGGGTTTGCCCGCCCCCCATTGACTCGCTGAAGAGCTGGGGTGGTATGCTGCGTCCAAACGATTTTACAGCTGCCACTCCGCACTACTGGGGCCTGGAATGGAACTCCCCGTCATCCATGGATGGCACGATACGGGGTAGCCTGTTCTCCATCGCGGCAGTCTTCTGTGATCGGGGAGTGCGGTGAAACTAAGGCCTGTCAGCCGCTTTTATCACCACAGATGACGGCCCCGAGAACCGGCGGGTCGGCCGGTGACAAGGGACTCGCGGGTTAAAGCATGACCTGATTGCGCATTCGATGTGCATTGTGCAATAAAGCTACGCGAGCATATTCGCTGCCGATTCCGTCTGCTACCCAATTGACCAATGGTCAATTGGGTAGCAGACGGATGATTAGTGGCGCGAGTCAGCAGTACTTCGTTACAGGGCTTGGTCTGACAGTGAGGAAAAGGCTTGGAGGAAACATCAACTGAGCTGCAGGATGCGATGCATTTGATCGATTTAAATTGCTACTACACGCTGTCGTTATCACATCACTCTGCTCCTACCAAGTTTACGATCGAGCAGGCCAATACTGGTGCACAAATTCCAGCGGCTCCTTAAGCCAAGGTGCGTCCATGGTGTCGTTCTTGTCAAAGACGTGATCTCCATGGGGCACGAAAAGCAGATGCAGTGGCACGTCCGGCTGCAATCTCTTGAGCTTGTCCGCCCATGCCTGAGTATGCTCCCAGGGAACCTTCCATCACTCAGTATCAGCGAAGTACTCCTCCAGAGGTGTATCAGAGCACATCAACTCACAGACTCGTCCTCCATGGACTGATACAGGAAAATGGGCGGCAGGTTCGGGGCCGTGTCCAGTGCGTCCATAGGGTTGAGGTACTTGTTAGGTCCAGTTATGTCGCACCACTTGCCCGCCTGCGCCATTGCACCCATTATGCGGACACGGCTGCCGTATTTTGCCCGAGTGCAGATCGTTCCGGGGACACGAGCTGCTAGATGCTCCTCGACGATCGAGTACGGGAGCTTTTCACGCCAGCAGGGGTTGAGGTAGGCGTTGCGCGGCGGCGGCTTGTGCAAGAGGTTTGGCAGGTCGAGTGCAGGATACTGCGCGAAGAGAAGCTTGATCGGGAGCTTGGTCATACCCAGCAGCGCCGTTTCCACGGTGTGATAACCGCCGCCGCTCTCGCCGCCGACGAGCAGATTGGAAACATCCATGTCGACGGAGGGCTTCACCTCATGCAGGGCTCGCTGCGCCCTGCCATCTTCTACCCACTTCCAGAAAGAGCGGGTATCCTCGATGCCGTCGGCTACCTCGTGCTCGGGTCTGAGACGGTAGTCTGGGGTGATGATCACGGCTCCGTGCTTCCGGGCGAGGTCTAAGAAGCTGAGAACCAACGAGAAAGTCAGGGAGGTCTGGAAGACAGCGTCAAAAGCAAAGAGTTCACTTACAACGGCCGCAATGAGGCATCTGCTTCGCCCTCAGTCATTCCACCGCCATGAAAACGGACAAGAAGCGGTCGAGGACCGGATGGAAGCTCCTTCGGGACGACGAAAAAGGCATGGACTGGCTGACTGTCAACATATTTGTACGCAACACGGTAGGCATCGAAATTGTCAAGCTGTTTCACCGAGTTGGGATGCTGTGTGGCAAGGTCAATCGTGTAGGCCTCCATGGTGTCTGATTTTGTGGTCTACACAGGCAGCTCAGTGAGAATATCAAGACGGATAGTTTAACACAGTATGATAACAGGACCAGTGAGCTCAACAATAACTTCGTTCAGTAGTTATATAGAAGTAGACTCTGCAGGAAAAGAAGGCTTGGGAATAGTATTTATAATCAATCTGCTTATCAAGCTGATGCACTCGTCGGGCTGCCTGATTTGCCCAAAGCGGTCAATAAGATGATTCTCGCGGCCCGGGTTACCGGTACCCCGAAATCGCAGGCCGTAGCGGGCAATCGTCAGCCGGAAGTCTTGGCACAAATTTTCAATCCTGTCAGCGATCGCCACTTCCCGGCCGTTTCACCTTTCCTTCCAAGCTCCATCTCAAGTTGTGGTTTTGTCAGCCTTCACAGCTGAACTTGAGAATATAACAAGACTTAAGTCGACACTATGAAGGAAAAATAAAGTTTCTTGAACCACTCGTCATTGTTTGCTAATTGAAGTGTCAAGGCTCCCGCATTCAATGTTGTTGGAGGGGATGTGGCGATTGGTTGTGTGATATAGTTTTACCACACCTGGCAGGGGAGTCCCCTTTAACTGCGTCGAAAGCAGTTCATAAAACTCTTCAGAACTTCGGCCAGCATGTGAAGTCTAGATGCCACGTATTGATCACCACCCGGTGAACTACGTTCGACTCGACTGGGCACAAGCGTGTTTCTTAATGTCAAAAGCCTAAATTTGCCCACGGATATCAAAGCTCAACTCTTGCTGCTAGATCAACTAGGCTGAGTATCCAAACGTTTAAGTCTCCGAATCAACCCGATGAATTCTCGAGGATTGTACGTGAGCCATTGTGTGACTGGTCTGGTGCTCGGTTGTAGGGTGGTAAGTCCTATAAGAACTCATTCCGGAACACATCAGCTATCGTCACGCGTAGCTTTGCTGGCCAAGCTTGACAATCCATTGCCCTCGTCATTTTAAGAGCAACCAAGAACCCTAGAGTTCATCAATAAAGGACCAACGCAGCATAGTATTTCTATCCCGTGGTACTAAATGGCAGATCATTGTATTTCTTCAAGAACCACCAGGACATCGAATGGACACCATAGACTGCTCAGCCTGATGATTCACTCAACTGATCAGTCTTATGCATCAGCGATTCCTTGCCTCGACCCTGGTCAATTATGGGCCGATAACCGACCCGAGTGCCGTTCTGGTGGGATCGATTCTGACCAGGGTACACCTTTGCGACCGAAACCTTGCAAAGTGAGTGCCTCTCTAAGCAAATCTGTCAACGTGCACACCTATTCACATGTGTAGGCGCCAACAGGCACCCTTCAGGTTCGGCCGAGTCCTGGGCAGAAGAAGCTCGTGAAAACCCCGCAAACTTGGCGCCAACACTTAGTGGTGGTGGGTGGACTTGACAGCCAATAGTCTACCCGTTCAGGTGTGTGACATGCCCCTTTAGGCATGGCATCTCCTCGTGTTCAGGCGGAGTAGCGCAGGTACACACACCATCACGCTACCCTAACCTACCATTCGGCGAGCTGTGCCGCAGGCTGTACCACTTCGACGCGACGACACAAACTTGTTTACATTCACCTCTGCTTGTCGTCTTTGTCAAGTCTCGTTCGAGCAAGGTGGAGAAGAGGCTTGGACAAGAGCCAAGAACGCCCTATGGGCTCTCCGCTTCCCCAGGCCAAGACGCCATGGGGTCGCCAGAAGGGCGACAATATTCAGGGGGACCCTGGCCAACATAACCAGGGCAAAACAAGAGACACACACTGTCGTCGATGTCCGTACCAACAACGCATTGATTCCTGGCGATTGATGGAAACAGGTGATACGCGAAGTATCTGTTGCTTACCCGTTACGTTTTCAACAATTCGAACGAACCCCGACCGTGCAGATGGGCAAACAACGAGGGTGAACGAACGAGCGAGCGGATTACTCCGTCGCGAAATGAATCTTTGCAGTAGCGTCATCTCGCAGAAAAGCTCTCCTGATTCTGGCACAAACCGTTACTAAATCCCACCGAAAACGGCAAAGTGTTGGTCAAGGGTATTGATGTTGGCCCTGTCCACTTTCTTCCTTCGGAAAACCTTGGCGCAATTGCGACTCTTGATCGTTCTGGTCGTTCACCTCAAGAGACATCCATGAGGGGCCTCATCCTATGCTGCTAGCAGCAGGATGCAGACTTAGGATTTGCTACTCATAGGCCAGCCTGTGAATAGATCAAGTGAAGTTCACGACGCTCATACTCGCCTCCTGACTAACAGAGAAATTAATCTGCGTCTCCAACTCCACACTGCATCGTTGCAACCACAACCCGTCGCCAATCCCCCAGACCCGCCCTCGCCCGACATTAAGGCCTGGGGCGCAGGGTGTGCCCAATGCTGACCAGGAGCCCTTGGATGCCAATTTCGATCAACGGCATGACTTACTCGAAACGGTTGGTTGCCACACCCGCTCAACCAATTGTGCGAATGCGCACCGATCCTCCACACCCCCGAATTAGCATCTACCCCGGTCTTGGCTCCTATTACCCCAGGCCGAAACCAGGGTGTGAGGAGAGCTAGGCTCGTCGACTTGAACGTCTGTCACTTTTTAGCACAACCCAGAGAGGACAAGCAAGCCCGTGAGCTGAAAACTGGGAAGGACGGAGCGTTGCATTTAGGGGAACATCCACGATTGCCTGTTGGTTCCCCGGGTTGGCGCCGCCGGACTGGAGATCATATGCAAATTCTGTTGAGAGAGCAAGCACCATGTCCGAGGTAACTCTTTGATGTAACCATCAATGCCCAGGTATATAGTTTGAGGCTATTCCCTCTTCCAGCTTGCGGGTTCTTTTTTCTCCATGGTCGAGTGACTCTCAACACCGTCGCGTGCAGAAGAGACTCCCAGCTTACACCACTTTCGTTTATCTGGTCCTTCGTTCGTTCTGACCTCTCACGATGAAGTTCACCCCTGAGCTCCTGGCCTTCCTCGGCCTTGCTGTCAGCGATGTTGCCGCCCAGGCCATCACTCCCGCACCTGTTTGCCCCGGTGGGCCATGCTCCTCGGCCGTTGCCGCCGTCCCCGAGTGCGCTTCGAGCTGCATCTCATCGGCTGCCGAGACTGCTGCCTCTTGCACCATCGGTGACTTCGAGTGCCAGTGCGTGTCGTCCGCTGTCATCCAGAATGCCGCCGTCGGCTGTGTTATCGGCGCGTGCTCGGACCCCATCGCTGTGATCAACGCCGTCGGCACCGTGTGCAGCTGCGTCGGCTCCAACCCGGGCACCTACTGCGGCAGCCCGAGCACGAGCGAGCCTCCTACCTCGGAGCCCACGTCCCCGCCCACTTCGGAGCCTACCACCGAGCCCACCTCCGAGCCAACCTCTGAGCCCACCGAGCCTCCATCCAGCAGCCCGACCTCTTACCCGGAGTCGAGCCCGTCGCCGACGTCGACTGAGACGACGCCCACCAGCTCCTGCATCGCCGTGACCAAGGACTGCGGTCCCGTCGCCACTTCGGCCGTCCCCGAGTGCGCCCAGGCATGCTTCACCTCCTACGCCCCGGCTGTTGGCTGTGGTGTCAACGACTTTGCCTGCCAGTGCCAGCCGACCGCCCAGGCCTCCCTCTCTCAGCTGCTCGTCCCTTGCGTTGCTACTGCCTGCCCGGCAGCTCAGCTCCCTAGCGTCATCGCTGGCGCCAGCTCCGTCTGCGCCTGCGCCACCGCCGCCCCCGGAGAGGGTGAGTGCGGCGGTAACGGCGGCACCACCTCCAAGCCGCCACCCACTAGCTCGCCCTACCCGACTACCTCCAAGGGCGGCGACGACGGTGACCATACTTCCACTTGCAAGTCCGCCACCAAGGCCGACTGCGGACCCGTCGCGTCCTCTGCCGTGCCATCTTGCGCCCAGGCCTGCTTCTCCAAGTATGCTCCCTCCGTCGGCTGCGACGTCACCGACTACGGCTGCCAGTGCCAGCCCACGGCACAGGCTTCCCTCTCCCAGCTTCTTGTTCCCTGCGTCGCTACTGCTTGCGAGGCTGCCCAGCTTCCCAGCGTGATTGCCGGTGCCAGCTCCGTCTGCGCCTGCGCTACCGCTCCTCCCTCCGGCGGCGACTGCGGCGGCAACGGCGGCGGCTCGCCAACGCCCGCTCCCACCACCAGCCCGTGCCCGACCAACCCCCCCAACAACGGCGGTGGTAACGGCGGCGGCCACGGCGGCTCCGGCGGCTCCGGCGGCGAGTCCACCACCTGCGTCGAGGTCACCATCGCTGCTCCCATCGGCGGCAGCGGTGGCGGCAACGCCGCGTGCGCTCCCCTCGCCTCCTCCATCGAGGCCTGCGCGCAGCCGTGCTTCAGCTCCGCCGTGCCCAAGGTCGGCTGCTCCATCGACGACTACCAGTGCCAGTGCCAGGCCGACCACCAGGCCTCGCTGTCGCAGATCCTCGTCCCCTGCGTCGCTACCGCCTGCGAGGCCGCCGTCCTGCCCTCCATCATCGCCGAGGCCAGCGCCGTCTGCGCGTGTGCTGCGACTGCCGGCTCTGGCGGCGCGGGCCCCAAGCCCATCACCACGACGACGTGCTACCCCATTGGCGGCGGCGGCGTCACCAGTGTGCCTACTGGAGGAAACGGTGGTGGTAACGGTGGCGGCAATGGTGGTGGTAACGGCGGATCGGGCGCGACCAAGACCGGCGCGTCGACCCCTGCCACTGTCCCTACTGCTGGCGCCAACGCCAAGTTCGAGATGGGCGTCGTCGGCAGCGTCTTTGGCGCAGCCTTACTTGCCGCTGTCGCTCTCTAAGTCATGATGTTTTGATGATTTGATCGTTGTATGGTATCATGAGATGGAAGGGGGGCGTTTCGGTTCGTGTGTACATATTTTAAAAAGCTTAATATCCACAAAGCCTGCGTGTCAATCGGCTTATGTCGACCTTGAGATTCACTGCTATTAATTGACATTCATCTTGAAGGGCACGACTTGCCAGAACTGCTTGTGAACTCTGGTCTGTGAAAGTGTCTCAGCATTACTCAGTGTAGTGTATCGTTCCACCGAGATGATTTCGGATGTACAGCATGATTTGCGCAACCTTGCACAATTCGAAGCTTGAATGTCAGCTTGGACCCTGGCTTCTCGAAGCTCACCGTCCTGAACCGGGCAATGGCAATGTCGATCCCCCGTAAAAGGCCCGTCTGCATACGAGGATGACTCGGTCCAGGCCGGGCAAAACTCCACCGGAAATGTCCCGCTTTAGAAGGTCATGGGCGGCGATCCTAGCAACATTCCACACACCCCACACGTGATGGGTTGAGGCGAAGCCGTGCCTTGTCCCACTCGGCGCCGTCATCGTCGCATTACATCATGCAGAGAGACTTGCTCTCCCTTGGCGATTAGGTGATCGCGATGCCCCGATATAACAAAGCTTGGTTTCCCTCTCACCGGGCCCTAGCCATGTGGCCCTGAACACACCCGCCAGATTCCTTTTTACCGAATGTAGACATGCATTCTCGACTTTCAATTGCCCAAGCGGCCGGACTGGCGTCCCTCCTTCTCTCCGGTGTAAGAGCCGACGACGCCTACGACTATGTTATTGTGGGCGGCGGAACGTCCGGACTTGTCGTTGCCAATCGCCTTTCCGAAGACCCTAGTGTATCCGTAGCGGTGATTGAACCCGGCAGCGATACACGCGGCATCCCGACTGTCGAGGCAATTGGTGTCTTTGGCGTCTTTCTTCAGAACCTTGGCACATTCCTCGACTGGCAGTATGAGTCCGTCCCCCAACCGGGGGCGCTGAACAGACCTCTTGGATTTTCCGCCGGGAAGGCGGTCGGAGGAACAAGCACGATTAACGGCAAGTCTTGCAGCGTGCGCATCACGAGGTCAGCAGGACTAATGAGAGTGTAGGTATGACATATATCCGCGGCGACAAGGCCGAGATCGACGCCTGGGAGGCTCTCGGTAGCGAGGGTTGGAATTGGGACTCTCTCCTTCCTTTCTACAAGGGCTACGAGCATTTCGACGCGCCCACAAAAGCGCAGGAGGAGGCAGGCGGCGTCTACGAGCCCGAATATCACGGAGAGAATGGTCCGATGCACGTCGGCTTTCCGTACGAACTTACCAACGGATCACTGCACCAAATTTTCCAGGACAGTTGGGAGAACTTATCTCTGCCTCTCAACCGGGACCTTTCGAGCGGAAGCGTTCGCGGGTTTGGAGTTTGGCCACAGACGATCAATCGCGAAGCTGACATCCGCTGGGACGCGGCCAAGGCTTACTATTGGGGCGTCCAGGACAGACCCAATCTCAAGATTTTGAACAGTACAGCAACAAAGATCGTCTGGAAAGACAATACTGGAGATGCTGTCGTCGCTGATGGTGTAGAGCATGTGGGACAAGATGGCAACAAGGCGGTGGTGCGCGCGAACAAGGAAGTGATCCTATCCGCAGGTGCATTGACTTCACCACTTCTACTCGAAGCCTCAGGTATAGGTAACACCAAGTACGTCCGGAATCTTCATATATGTTTCTTGGCAAGTATTTCTAACCCGGCTGCGCTAGACTGCTCGAATCACTGGGCATCACCCAGGTTGTCGACTTACCCGGTGTCGGAGAGAACCTTCAAGACCAGCCAAACAACTCTCTCATGTATGAAGGAGCTGAGAACATAACGGGAATGGTTCCTTACGTCACCTTCGTGACTGGCGAGGACATCTTTGGAGACGAGTTCGCCTCACTCGCCACTTCCACCGAGGCTCAGATACCGACCTGGGCAAAGTCCATCGCGGATGCATCTGCCAACCAATCGGTATCCATTGACGCAGAGGCTGTCGAAAAGGTGCTCCGTATTCAACATGACCTCATCTTCAAAGAGAATGCCACAATTGGAGAGATCTTGATTAGCGGAGGGGGCACCATTCTCGCATGCCCGCATTGGAACCTGCTTCCTTTCTCGCGAGGCAACGTCCATCTTGGCAGCACCCTCGAGGTTAACAAGCCTGTCATTGACCCGCGATTCTTCTTAGTCGATTTCGATCTCACGGCACAGATCAAGATCGGAAGACTCGCCCAGAAGTCGTGGGCAACAAGTCCTGTCAAGGAAATCGTCGTCAGCCAGACGACTCCGAACGACACCGTGTTGCCTCTCGAGGCGACTGATGAGCAGTGGAAGACCTTCACTCAGAGCTCCTGTAAGTTTTGCCTTCCATCCTACTGCCATAGGAAAAAATGAGCTAATGTTAGTTGGATAGTCGGACCTAACGCGCATCCCCTCGGCACTGCCGCGCTAATGTCCCGTGAACTCGGTGGTGTCGTCGACTCGCAGCTCAAGGTATATGGGACCAAGAACGTCAGAGTGGTTGATGCCTCTGTCATTCCGATACAAGTGAGCGGGCATCTCACGTCGACACTGTATGCTATCGCGGAACGGGCAGCGGAGATGATTAAGAAGGGCTCAGGCAAATGTAAATAAAACAGACACGTAGTGTGCTGTCGCAATTCCCAGGAATCGTCATGAAGTAAACGAGTACACGGCCGTGTTACATTTGAGAGTGATGTCTTGCCTTGACTTGCCAATGGATGAGCGCATATCTCGCAAACCCTGAATTTGTCGAAGCACATTTGATCTAGGATGCCACGCACACACGGTCCGCGTATCCCCGGAGGGTGTCCTATCCTGGTAACCGGGAAGACTGGCCCCTCAACACCCGCAGATGAACGGGTAAAGTAGAAAGTGCTTAAATACCTGCCAAGACCCCTACACTCTGTCACGACCAACACTAGGACTAATCCTCTAGAAGCTTGAAGCCATCATGAAGCTCTCATCAATCTGTTCTGCCGCATTCACTGTGTTGGCCGTCGCACCGGCTCCAGCACAGGCGGCAACCTGGTACTTTCTGCGGTATTACACAAAGGCAGGACAGAAGTTCACTGGCTTGTCGGGTGACATGATCGTCCCCAAGCTCCCAAAGGCGGATGTGTACTACCTATGGCCTGGACTGCAGCCCACAGACAACAGCGGCGTGTACCAGAACGTGCTCGATGGTCGGAGTGGGACCTGGTGGTTTGGGAGCGGCTGGTGTTGTGAGAACCCAAGTCTCCCATGGGGCAGCGGGTTCAATGCGTACGAGGGAGAGACACTGAAGTTTGAGAATGTGTTGGACGGAGATCAGTGGAGAACAACTACCGTTCATGGGAGTACGGGGACGAGCAAGACTGACAGGTTCCCCCTGAGTGAGCGACCTGTTCTAACAGTATTACTGTGACCCAGAGACTAACCTCAGTTGACAGCCGGCAAATCTTTCAATCAGGTACTCTTTGCCATTGAACTGTAAGTTGACCGACTATTGCGCAAGCCCATGAGAACTGCAAGCTGACCTTCTGCGCACAGAAGCGGACCAAAATGGGATTTCGGGCCCTTGGAATTTCGCAACATTGTCATTGTAGGTTGATGTGTCCAAGATTCCCTTGATTTGGCTGACATGTCAGCAGACAGCAACTGGTACAGACACAAGCTGGTGTAACACGTCACCCGAGAACTACAACAAGGCTACAGTGGCCAGTGTCTCCAGCGTCAGTGCAAGTGTCACTGGCAACACGGTCACTTGCCGTATAGGTAGCATCGTCTTACAGCGTCCGGCTTAGTAGATACTTCAAACGTCCCTGAGAATAAGATCCCACCCTTTTCATTTTCACCGAGATCAACATTTGTATGTGTCATGTTCTGGCTGTTGGTTCTGCTCCTAAGGCGCTCTCGTCCTCCGAGCCCAAGAACCGAGTGAATTTGGAGTCAGTCATGCCGGGGGCAAGTTTCTCCAACGCTGCATACACGGCCCGAAGGCACTCTCGCTTGCGATAGCAGTCCAGGTCCGGCCACCCATACTCTCGATAGATTTCAGTTAGATGTTCCCGAATCTCCGGGGGCTCTGACGGGCGGGGCCTGAGCCATATGTCCTGAACTTTCCAGGGGCTGAAAGGGATGAAATGCAGTTGGCGGAACTGGTCCTTGAGCATCTCAAAAAAGTCTGCAATAGCCCATGTGCCAGAATTATATCTCCACTCTCCCTCGTTCTCGGGCGCCCAGTCAATCATGTCGTCACGCACCATCTCTCGCGACGGATTGTCGAGGATCTCGCCGAAGCACTCATACCAGTGTACGATTCCGGCCTGGGTATCGAGGAAGAAGAACGGCCCCTCCCTCCACGAATAGGTAAGGCCCACAACATGGGACGGAATGTCATCGCTGATGTCGTAGCCTTGCGTCATCCCTGTGGCTTCACCCGCGTCCCAGTCGCCGGCAACGATGCCCCTGCAGAGCTCGTTCCAATTTGCCAGAGGGCATGTAGCGAGGCATTCGGCTTGCTGCAACTGGCGATCAAGTCGCACATAGGGTAAGCGGCGAAGCAGTTCAATGACCTCGTCCGATTTCTGCACGCCCTTCATAGTGTCTACCGTGATGGCGGGCCAGCCGTCCGGTGGGGGCTCGGCCACTTCCAACTCAGGCAGATACATCGCGGTTAGGAAGTGATAGTAGTCGCGAAACGCCGCGACTGTCGCATCACGGTCATAGCGGATGTCTTTGAGCCAGGGCATGGTGTCGTCCCTCGAATGTCTCTTGAGTTGATTGGTCTAGTGACTTGCCAGTGCAAGGATTCACAGCCGGAACCTCAGTCTTGTGTTGCGGGGTTCAGTCCGTGACAAGTATTCGATCGAACATCGAGAACGAGACAAAATGAGAGGTGATCTGTATTGTTTTTTATCTGTTCGCGGGAGAGGGGGTTGCCAAACAAGACAGCACAAATTATGACCTGAACCAGTCCGAATCAAGCATAAATTCAGGTCTGTTGGTACCAAGGGTCATTGAAGACTTTTTCTCATGTTACATCGGCTTTGCAGGCCAAGAACTCTTAGAGCGCCCCGCAACAATCAAACCCGGTCGTCACGTCTATTATTTCACTTGTCTATGTCTCCCGTAGCGGGGTTCAGTAAGAACAGACCCGTGACAATTAGTTTCAAAATGGAACACAACAGGAGAGCGAACGGGGAGTTGACTTTGGCTCGGGAAAAAGCGCCCACAAAGCTTCCCAAAGTGAGCAATATGAGGAACAGAAACCGCCGATTGCGCTGAAAGTTATTGAACTTTGTAAACTTGGGGTCGACGAAGAGATCTACCCAGGCTGCAGTAGCCATAGCCTTTTGAAAGAAATAGAGTCAGCGACATACAGCATGACGCGCGTTTCACTGTTTCTTCAAGTTTGACCTACAGTCGTTATTTGAGGCACATTGAGGGGCCTAGCCATGGCTACCTGGGCAGCGGAGGACAAGGCTAGCAGGGTGATAACCCCGAGCGCTGTCGGGCCAGTCACCGTCACGGGGATGACGTACTGTACCGCAGTTGCGACGAACATGAGAGCCGTGGAAAACAAGTTCGTCAGAATGAGCCACCACCTCTTGCGGGCTCCTACTGCGTTCCCTATCTGTCCCATGATGAAGCAGCCGGCCAAGAAGACGCCGAGGCTCGTACACGTGTTCGCCGTGTTGAACAGATCGGTCCCCACGTCGGCCGCCGCGAGTGCGAGTAGCACAGTATTGCCGGTCTGGTTGGACGCAAAGCAGTGGTAGTCTGGGTAGCTGACAGCATCTTGGATGCCGGTAGCAAAGGACAGGATAAGGAGCTCAATATCGACAAATGTTCTCTCCTCTTCGCCATCTTGAACAAAGTCCTGCAGGTGCTCTTTGAGAGCGTTGAGTTTTGCGGACATGATGTCGCCGCTTGACTGTCACTGTCATGATAGACTGCTATAATAGGCTATTTTACGAGTGACGCGATGTGCTACCATGGCTAGATATATCCTGAGATGTTCATGAACGCCCGGGGTCCGCTCCGGGCTGTCCGGGTTGTGCACCCATCAAGTGGAAGCCGACACTTCAACCCCGGATGTCGGCGGGAGTGTCGCAGCCGAGTGCCTCCTCGGGTGAATTAAAGAATTGTTTTCAGAATGAAATGGAGGCCCCCGGACTTTCTCGGCGAACACGTAACCCTGTCTTTCTCCTTTCTTATGGTCGCCGTTTGCCGTCGCCGATTGACTCTTCGGCGACTCACGACCCACATTGCGCTGCTTACCACTACATTGAGAACAAATTTCTTCGTATCTAAACGGGCAAAAAGCTTGTTTAAGCTTTAACACCCTGGTCTAGTTAATGCCTTCCTGATTGTAGCCAAAACACGTGGTTCTTGTTCATGGCAGCCGGTCTGTTGCGGACATTTTGCGGAGGTTTGCGGACATATGGACTTTGCGCTTACCGCAAGCCCACTTAGTCCTTGACCTACACATTGTGCATTGCAACCAGATACCGCACTGGCAGAAGTTCTCAATTCGATGTGAAACGTGCTGGAGACGGAATTCCCAGTCATAGCAAAGGCGGAATTGCCAAATTCAGTTGTTTGATTGGGTACTGGACCGTTGATAAGCTGGCAAGGTGGCGCCGAACGCACACTAGATCTGATCCCCGGATCCTACAGCGCGGCACTAGAGACCTTGCACACGGTTGTCGGAAGCCGATGCATATAGACCTGGGCCTAGACCGTTCGAACGTCACTACACCCTGGCCGTATGCTCGCTTCATCGATGGGTCATGCTTGGTGTTATTCTTGTGAGCCTGTATGGGAGGGCTCGAAGGTCCGGGCATCACGCGTCTCAAGATCCCGTATGCGCGACCTAAGGACGCCTTACGACAGACTTTGCACCAGGAACACCTTTTGATCATACACAGTCTGATCCTTTGATATAAATCTCAATAACAGGAATTATCTTGCTTTCCCGCACCCAGCTATTGGAATTCATTTCACGTCCGCATCACGCCCCTGGCCCACCAAGCTATCTGATAAACCCTTTTGGACCAGCCCAGGTGCCCTTAACCATGGACTTGTAGTAAACCCAGGGGAAGAAGTGCTTCTTAAGCTGGTAAAACAGCCGGCGAGGAATGCTCTGGTCGATGCCGATGAGATTGCCAAATGTCTCGTTGACCTCTGCACCATACTTGAACTCTGTCAGCATGACCTTGCCATACTCCGTGATCAGAGGGCACGAAGTATATCCGTCATAGGAAGCGTCCAGTTCTTTGGCATCTAGAGTCCGCAAGATGTTCGAGACCACGATCGGTGCTTGTGACGTGATGGCAGCGGTTGTCTTGGAAGTTGGCAGAGCTGACGCGTCTCCGATCGACCAAACGTTGGGGAACTTCTTGTGGCGAGTCGTGTTCTCGTCGACATCGACCAGTCCAGTTTCGTTTGCTAGGGCGCTCTCGGCAACAAATGAGTGTGCTCCCATCTTGGGTGTGGCGTGGAGGAGGTCGAATTGTCGCGTTACCTTCTCTCCGTCGGGCCGTGCGAAGATCGCCTTGTCACCATTGATCTCGACGAGGTCGTGCTGGAAGAGGCCTTCCACGCCGCGCTCCGTCCTCAGCTCATCAAGCTTCTTACTGTACTTGGGAACGCCGAACATGACTGGAAGGCCGGTCGCAAAGCTAATTTTGATCTGCGAAGGGGCCGGATCGAGTGGTCGAAACAGGCCTTCTGATTTCCACTTATCCACCGCCATCCACATAATCTTTTGCGGAGCGCCGGCACATTTTACAATGCCAGTGGGCTGGGTGAAAATCGCATTCCCTTTGCGGAATTTTTTGATACTCCGGTAGACCTTATCGCACGTCTGGTAGCTGTAGATGGTAGACACCGATGAATGTGGATCTGCCAAAGCTTCTGAAAGGCCCTTGATCTGATCGCATTTCATAGTGATGCCCGGAACCACGACTAGGTGATCGTAGCCGATCTGATGACCGTTGTTGAGGGTAAGGAAGCTGTTCTCGGGGTTGAAAGTCGCGACCGAGTCGTTGTAGAACTTGAGTTTCTTGTCGATGAGCCCAGCCAGCGGAGAGCGCAAGTCTTCTTTCTTCTTCAACCCTCCGCCCACCAGGGTCCAGCCAGCTTGATAGTGATGCCATGTCGCAGGATCGATGACGGCAATGTCATCCGGGGCGAAGCGGCCAGACCGCAGAAGCTGATGGCTGACGGCGAGGCCGGCCGTACCGCCGCCAACAACGACAATCTTGTGGCTAGGAGAAGTGCGGTGTATTGGCGGCATCGAAGCTTCAGTCGTGGATGTCCGCCCAGCGGAGCCTCTGTCCGGGGCGGCCTGCGTGATACCGAGAGTGCTAGCCGCGATGCGGCTTGATCGAAATGCGCGGCTTGCCAGCATGATGGTTGATGTACGGGCCAAAATGACGGAATGAGTGAATGAAAATCAAAAGCAGAGAAAGCAATTCTTTAACGAAATGAAAGTGATAAATTTTGAATGAAGTAAAAGAATGAGACTTATCCATCAAGCCGCTGAGTCAAGGTCGACGCGACGGGCGGGTCAAACCGGCCGGACGAGACGGATACGGGATCTGTGAAGACGGCCATCGCCTATCTCTTCGAAATGTCCACGCAGGCAGAAAGCGGTACCGATAACCGCGAGATGAATGGGATGCGGCTCTTTTACGATCCTTGCGTCGGAATATCCGATATATATGTTACGATGTCCTCCCCCTGAAAGTTCCGAGGCGGGCTGCTGCCATGGAGTCAGCGAGCGGCCCCACCCACTCTTCGGCGACCAGACCACCCCGGCTCGGGAGCAGCCGCCATGGCTCTCGGCGAGTGGTCGCCGATTGACGACTCGTCTATTATCCCACCACCCCAGTCATTCACCGTCATATCACGATGCAAATATGTAATGGGTGGTTTGCTGATACTTCCACCCAGCGACTACACTCGTCTTCAGAGCCACTCTTCTTCATCACGATATCCCAGAGACCATCCGCCATCATCATGAAGTCTTTTCAGCGCCATCTCTGTTGTCTGCAGACATCTGCGCGAGCTTGGCTCCCAGCAGCACCAACAAGTGGACGAGCAGGCATGACCCTTGTGGGCAGGTCGAAGCGAACTTGCACTCTGCAACAACAGTCTTGTTCCTGTTCATCATTTACCGGAAGGTCCTCAAACACGCCGCCAGTGGTCCGCACCACAAGTTCAGGACCTCTCGCGTCAAGTACGCGAGCATTGCATAAGATCCCAGCCCACTCACTCGCCAAAGATCCACTCAGCAAGAGCCGCCCAATGGACACGGAGCCAACTATTCATCCTAGCTTCGAACCTGTGACGGGCACTTGGCAGTATGTCGTTGCCGATCCGGCCATGTTGGACGCCGTCATCATAGATCCGGTATTGGACTACGACCCGGTTACGCAAAAGATCACAACCGCAACAGCGGACTCCTTGTTGGCCATGGTCAACGAGAAGGGCTACCGTGTTGCTCGTATCCTGGAAACGCATGCTCACGCCGACCACTTGACAGCTGCATCGTACTTGCAAAGCCAATTGACCAAGCAACAAGGCCACAAACCTTTGATCGGTATTGGCAAACGCATCACGCAGGTGCAAGAACTGTTTGGTCAGCGGTACATGGTTCCGCCAAAGGAGTGGGAGACGGTGTTCGACACACTCTTTGAGGATGACGAGACGTTCGCCATTGGGGACCTCGAGGGCGTAGCCTTACATCTTCCCGGGCATACCCCTGATCATCTAGGATATAAGATTGGAGGTGAGACTTGACAAATTCATTGTTCAGATGAAATCCAAGGGTCTGACAAACATTCCTACTATCAGATAATGTTTTCTGCGGCGACTCAATCTTCCACTCGGATATAGGGACCGCTCGATGTGACTTTCCAGGCGGTAGTGCTCGTAATCTCTACCAATCTACCCGCAAACTGCTTGAGATGCCCGGACACGTCAAGATATGGACTGGACACGACTATCCTCCGGAAGGGGGCAGGGATCCTGTGCCCTATCTCACTGTCCACGAGCACCGGGAGCAGAACAAGCATGTCTCGGACGGTATCTCCGAGGAGGAATACGTGGCGTTACGCACTGCGCGGGACCGGTCAATGTCGGAACCGAGGCTGCTCCATCAGTCCTTACAGATCAACGTACGGGGAGGTCATATGCCTAGTCCCACTCCAGCCGGACTGCGTTTGCTATATGTTCCCTTGAAACCAAAAGGCCTTGCATGGTGAACCTTTTGAGAGATACAATGGGTTGGCTTTCTACCTTACAGCTTCCAACTTGTGTTACTGAGACTGTAACGAGACTTTCTGCAGCCGTTTGTGCTTTATATGCTAAGTACTTTTGGGACGATCTTCCCTCCTATGTACATTAGAATTTGTGGCTAGGGAAAAAGATCTAAACACCTACCAATGATCATATCCCCGGAAAGAGCTGTGGAGGGAGTGACAGCCAAATTCTTTGAGTCCTTCAAATCCAGACCAGACACTACAAATCTATCGCCCATACTGCGATGCCGCGACACTGTTCATGAAGGCAGTTCCGGCAAGCCGGAACGTATCCGGCTGTATGCTGGTCAGGTTAGGGTGTAGATACATGTTCTGCCCGTAGCCGCCAGTTGCGTTGTAAATCGGCCACTTCGCAATTCCAGATACTAGAGTTCCGGTCAGTGACTGCTCTCACCCTGTATCACTGTCACTGAAACTTACTGCCGTGGTTATTGGGGTCCAGGTCATGAATAAAGCTGATCCACATGCGGCACATGAGCTGCGCTAAGTCGAGAACTTCTTGCGGGGCATCCCGGAGGTTGTTTTGCGTGCTGCCTGGAGCGGTGCTGTAGCCGAGTGAAAGCCGATTATAAAAGACATAAGAGATATCCGCAAAGTGATTACTTCCCATGAGTGCGCCTAAACCGTAATTAGTCTTAAGTCCTACGGGCGGTCATACACCGTGGTTTAACGTCAACTTACTCTTGCGGTTTGGCGAGTCGAAAAGATATGTGTACACAGGAAGTCCAAATTTGGACCATGTATCAGACCTCAAACGTCGCCATGATAGGAAAGACTGATCAGTCTGTAGGGCTATGACTCGTTTGTACTGGAGTCCTACTAGTGGCCCAGGTGTGACGCGGTACTGAGCCGGCAAACCAAGAGCGTCGATGTTGGGGTAGAGTGCCATCAGGACGTCTGTCGTGTCGGCGTCTGGCCCTGCCCCGTTTGCAAAGATCAACGCCCTGATCCCTTCGTCTGTATCAACTTTGCCGCTCCCGAAGAACAGCGTCGACTCGTCTGCGTTGGTGCCGAGGAGGAAAGGCACTTTGGTGAACTTGCCCTGGCTCAAGAGCGTCGAGGGGTAATCAGGAATGAAGTCCCCATCGACGAATGGATAGAAGTTGCCCGACACCAACTCGCTTGTAGCGTTGAGTTTGTCAAAGGGCACCTTGCGAAGACAAGCAAGCTTGTCCTTCTCTCCATCACAACCTACGGCTTTGACAATGGTGTCGAAACGCTTCTGTGGAGTGGTCACGTTTTTCATCGCCGTCCCGTCAGCACCGGATTGCGAGATAAGACCTCGAAATAGACCATCGTCTCGGCCTCCGAACGCAGTGGCCTGATAACCAACATTCCCGCCGCCGGCAGACTCTCCGAAGATGGTGATCTTGTCCGGGTCACCACCAAAGGCTGCGATGTTCTCTTTGATCCATTGTAAGGCAATGCGCTGGTCCTTGAGACCAAGGTTACCGACACCTGCGTCGAGAATGTCCTGACTGACCAAGAACCCCCAGAAAGAAAGTCGGTCTTAACAATTAGCAAGTTGCAACAGTAAAACATTGTACAGTGAAGCACTTACAGTCGAGAGAGACACTGATGATTGGCTTTCCGAACTTGACGGATTCTTCAACGATGAAGCTCATGTTGTAGACACCATTCGCGCTGTAGTCCATGGACCAGCCTCCTCCATGAATGAAGACGCCCACCGGCAGCTTTCCTTCTACCTGTGCGGGTCTCACAATGTTCAGCGTCAGACAGTCTTCGCTCAGAGTGAACGGCCAGTCCTTGCTGTTCTGCAACATGTGAGCAAAGGTTCACATGAGACCAACAGTTCCAGAGTGACCTACTCCATATCCGACGCAAGAATCTGCATATTCGGTAGCCAACTTCTTGTCGAAGGTTTCGTTCAGGCTCTGGGGGTTCTGGTATCGAAGTTCTCCCACAGGAGGCTGAGCGAATGGGATGCCAAGGAAGAGGTCCTGGTCATACGAGGCAACGTATTTCCCTTGGTACGTTCCATTCTTGACAGTCGCGGTTGGGGGTCGTCTACACGAAGTAGAGACAACTCTATCTGCTAGCAGCACAACGGCGGCTGCTAGGCTGAGTAAGGGCAGCATCTTGACTCGCACGAACAACTAAGTTTACCACAAAGAGAGTCTGGTGGTGTGATGGTGTCAGGTCAACCAGGCCCTTCCACTGAGCAGAGCAGACAGACACCCATCGAATGCCAGCTAATATGTATTCCTTCCCTCATTCTCGAGTGTCCCCGAGATCAACTATCTTCCCCTTGGGGAAAATGAAGCGACTAGGGGTTGAGAGGAAAATAATATCCGCCAAGAGCGCCGGGTCTGCGCCGGGGAGCAAAACTTGCGAATTGAGATGGGATGTGGGGAAGTCTTGACCCCAGTCTTCTCCTCTCCCCGGTCATGAGGCTGCAAGGATGACAGCTGGATTTCTCCGCGGAGAAAATCCACCCAAAAAACATGGGGACAAACCCGGGGAACGACCCGAATCCAAGCTGTAAACGGCCTAGTCTCTCACACTGGTCAATGAACTAACAAAATTCGGCTCGCACCACGGTGGTAAAGACTGCCGGAAATGTGACTCTGAACGCGAAACGCAGCCATCAACAGACCTAGAGGTGCTTCTGATTTCCCTTTTGGGCATCCAAACTGTGCTTTCTGGACCAGAGGGCGTTTAAGAAAAAGGCGCTTGTGCAGCTGACTACTAGTCTCGCTAAATCCCTCCTGTCAAGTCAGCCCATGGGGTCCAGAACACAACCACTCGGCAAATGCAGGATTCAGCATCTTCCCCGAATGCATTCAAACTCGCATCGAAGCAGAGTTGACTTCCGGCTACAAATATAGATACCCGAGGGACATCCATCCCAGCACTTCAAGCCATCAATCAGCTGCACCATCTCTATCTTGATCATCGCGAACGCGAACGCCCGGCAACGACCATGGACCCGGAAACCAACGAACCAGCTGTCTCTGCAGCAGCTCACGAAGAAACGCGTCAAGATGCGATTAATCACTTGCCTCCTAGTGAAGCACATGAGAAGCTTCGAATCAGCGACTTCTGGAAGAACCGGCGGGTGCTGATGTTCTGTGAGTGCCTTCAGTTCGGACGTTAGAGTCGACTGTTTGTTGACTTGTCTTAGGTCTCGTCATCTACCTTCTCCCCATCAACTTCGGCTACGAGGTCTCGATGATGGGTAAACTCCTTGCCGTTACGCCTTTTGCTCGACACTTCGGCTACAAAGCCGGCGCGACCTACATCATAGCCGCGAAGGACCAACAAATTCTGAACGCAGCAAACACCATCGGACTCTTCTGCTCAGCCTTCATCACCGGTATTGTCAGTGACTTCATTGGCAGGAAGAAGACAATCATCATAGCTTGTGTGGTCTGCAGTGGTGGTATCATACTCCAATACTTTAGCACCTCCATCTTGATGCTCTTCGCAGGCAAGGTGGTGTCTACCTTTGGGTTCGGCTTTGGACACTCGCTTGGCCCTGTCTTTGTTGCCGAGCTTGCGCCTGTCAAGCTACGTGGTATTTGCTTGGCTATGCTGGTAGGTTCCATGAGTCCGGGCTATGTCCAGCACATACTGACATGGACAGAACACCAACATCGTCCTGGGCCAATGGCTCAACTCTCTTGTCGTCTATGCCTGCCAAAAGGATCCTACTGATATGGCCTGGCGCATCCCAATCATTTCGCAGATCATCCCACCCGGTCTCCTTCTTCTCTGCCTGACCTTCCTTCCCGAGTCGCCCACTTGGCTCTTGATCAAAGGCCGTCGCGACGACGCCTCCAAGGCCTTCCTGCGATTCAATGGACCTGGATTCGATGTGGATGCTGCCCTTGCTGTCGCAACTGTGGCCATTGAGAAGGAGGAGGAGGTCAAGAAAGCGAACCGGAGCTCGAAATGGCTAGAGGTCTTCACAGGCGTCAACCGCAGAAGAACGGCGATAATCTTGGGTATGATCTTATATTTCCAGTTATAGAATGTCAATTAGCTAACAGGCGGGGAAGGGGTGTATTTGGGACAACAGTTCATAGGAGTTGGATTTATCAGCGGATACCTCACGTACGAGTTTCCAAGTCCCTGGAACCCAAGTGGTCGCTATTTGCTGACTTGACACAGTTATTACTTCCGCTTGGCTGGTGTCAACGATCCACTGGCTATCGGACAGGCAGCGAACGCGATTCAACTCTTCGGCAACATCTGCTCTTGGCCACTGGTTGATCGACTTGGTAGACGACCAATGATTGTTGGAGGTTCCTTCATCATGACTGCGTTGTTGCCCATCATCGGAGGCATCAGCATCATTGGCACTCCTCCCGCGTTGTCGGCCACCGTTGCATTCATGGTCATCTGGGGATTCCTGTACCAGGTTAGTTTATCGGAATCCTCCTTCCTGAGCAGAGAGCTAACAGTGCCGAACAGGCCACCTTGGGAGCCGTCGCCTACACTGTTGGAGGAGAGACCAGCAGTGTCCAGCTCCGGCAGAAGACCTACAGTGTGAACGTGATGGTGTCCACCGCTGTCAGTTGCATGTGGACGCAGATTATGCCTTACCTTCTCAACACCGACCAGGCCAACCTCGGAGGCAAGATTTGCTTTATCTACTTTGGCTGCTCGTTGCCTGTGTGCGCCTACCTCTACTTCTGCCTGCCCGAACTTAAGGGCCGCAACTACGCCGAGGTTCAGGAAATGTTCGAGAACCGCGTCCCCGCTCGAGAGTTCAAGAACTACATCTGCAATGTGGGTTTGGCCAATGAGAACCTGAAGGAGGAGAAGGTCTGAGAAGAGTTGAAGGAATGAGTTAGTCACTTGGTGATCAACTGATGTGTGAAGGGGCGCTGGTGGGGATGTTCTGTGGATAGTTGGGCTGGACGAACTGTAAGACGATGACTTCCTTATCGAGGATTGCCTGGGTGCGTATCACTATCTCTTAGAGACTACATAGTCTTCCATTGCAAGGAGTGATACAAGTACATTCATTGACCCATTTCCCACATCGGAACCAGGTGAAGGTCGCGACGTAGCAACCTATGATAATAGCTAAAATATTTCCTACCGTTGCAGAATCATTGATGCTCTAAGACCGAAGTATGGTACCACCACAACACTGATTGGTTGAAGACATCTACCAAGTATAACGGAAGTTCGGATTGCCGTCGATCACAAGCTCGCCTCTATCCGCCTTCTTGTTCGCCCTCCAGAAGATGAAGGAGCTTACAAGAGTCAGAAGGGCTCCAGCAAGAAGCAGAGCCCCGGAAGCGGCTAGGCCGGGAATGTATGCCGGGGCATCCTAGGAGAAGACACGTTAGTAATCAGAATTAGTCATAGGGGTTAAGTTCTGCTCACCTGTTGACGGAAGACAAGAGCTGAGTAAATACCCCCGACGCCAGCATGGAAAACCTGAATGACAGACAGGACACTTCGATGAGCATCGCCTTGAATGTTGTTCTGGCCCCAGGCTAGTGAGATGGGAATGAGGGCAGTTGTGCCAGCCTGGCCGAGGAAAGCTCCAACGTAACGAGGAGTCGGGGCGGTGAGGAATCCGGTCATTGCGAAGCCGACAATGCCGGTACAGCAAGACAGGATGACAAATGGGCCACGGACTCTATATTTATCGGATGCCCACGACACTGCCAGAGAGAACAACAGGCCGAAAGCCGCCGGCGGAGCAGTGAGGCAGAATGCGGCGACCTGGGAGTAGCCGAGGCCCTTGCGCAGGATCAAAGGCAGGAAGAAGAGGATTCCATAGAGACCAGTCGAGCCACCCATGTAGATGAAGGCACTGCAGATCGAAGAAGTTAGACTTTTGGAGGAGCAGAGTTAGGCCTTTTACTCACAGCGCCCAAGCATGCCACTTCTTGGCAACCTCCTTCAAGACCTTGACGGTAATCTTACTTCCTTCTGCGTCGCCTTGCTCCGATACCAGCCGGCTAATGAGAATGTCCTTCTCCTCCGGAGTCAAGAACTTGTTCCGCTTGGATTCGGGAAAGTCGATGATGACCAACTTGGTCAGAATAGCGATGGCGCAAGTGATTGACCCTTGTACGATGAAGATGTATTTCCACCCATGCCTTTCGGGCTCCGAGGAGATCTGGGTGAAGCCGTAGGCCATGATGTTTGCGAATGCAGACAGGAAGGATGAGATCGTGAAGAAGAACGCAATACTGAACATTTGCGAGGAGAGTTAGCACATAGCGAACGAGATAGAGGATGCTAAGTCATTCCAGATACGCACCGTTTGGAGACTTCGTAGCGACGGTACCAAGAGGAGATGAGATAAATGCAGCCAGGGAAGATGCCCTGCATATAGAGTCAGTATCGAGATCCAATGACAGGTGTTTCTTTTTAGCCTACCGCTTCCATTGCTCCTAGAAGCACACGAAGAACAACAAGCGTAGCGTAATTCTTGGACAACCCGATTCCAATAGTAATCAATCCAAAGCAAAGTCCCAACAGTCCGAGCCAGTTTGCAGCACCAAACTTCTTGAGCAGCATGTTGCTTGGAAGTTCAAAGGCCACATACGAGACATAGAAGACAAGGACTGGAAGGTTCGAGAGTTAAACCCGTTATGTTTTCTGATAGTGACAACGGGGAACATACCAACAACAGAATATCTGTTTCCAATATCAAGTCCAATCTCCTGGTCAATTCCCGAGATACGAGCGCCGCCAAGGTTGGTTCGATCAATCAAGGAGATGGTGTACAAGGCTGCCAGAATAGGGACAAGTCGCCAATCTGTTTTGCGACTGTTGTAAAGCGGTAAGGGTCAGCGATCGAAGCCCTCAAGATTGTATATGTCGGAAACTTACGTGATTCTTCGCTCAATGGCGGCAGTCGATGGGTCGACCTCGCCAGTCGCAACATCCTCCTCCGCTTTGGTAGTCCCCTCGACATGCATAGCGTTGTCTTTCATGTCGTCAATGCCAGCCATTGGTACAGGACTACCTGGCTCTGATTTATTGAAGTGAAGATGGGACCGTTTGGAAAGGAAAGACTGCGAGATTTGTCAACCACTGAAGACTCGTCAGTTGTGACTCTGGGTTGTAGATCCCCAAGGCTGCAGCAGTATGCAACCTTTTATTCACAAAGTTTCGCAAAATCAGACGAACGAGTTGCCACGACGCAAGCCCTCCGAGGGAACCGAAAGCCGGGGAAATGCAAAAGGGCCTGGGGCATGGTTTGCGAGGTTTCTGGGGTATGCTCCACCAGCATCATGAATACGGTAACGAGGCTGTGGAGCAGCCCTAATTTGTTAGCGTTGCTTGTTCCTGCAGCGATGTCGGCAAAGCCGGCTTTCGGCTCACGGTTATGGCTCACCCCTCCACCTAAGACGGACGCCACTAGCCCTGAAGACGTAATCCGGGCGACCATGACAAACTTATCAAAAGCCTCTTCATGTCGAGGATCAGATTAAGACTCGGGTAGCACGTTGAAGCCTCAAGATCAGAAAACAAGCATAGAAACAATGGCAGCCAAGTGCGACTGGATTGTGATCATCCCGGACCACGAAGGTGCTCTGGAAAAGCGGATGGCCGCACGCCCGTAAGTTTTTGGACAGACTTCCCGCCAAGGCCAAGTCACTGATGGTCTCCACAGCGCTCATCTCGAAGGCCTTGCTCCCCGTGTGACCTCTGGCAAGTGGACGATGGGTGGTGAGTCGCTCAGTCGCCCCGTGGAACTGATAATATAGCTAAACATTCTTGGTGAATAGGTGCCACTCTGGCAAACCCACCGGTCGAAGGACAGCAGAGGGAGTTCAACGGCAGCTGCATCGTTGCCCATGCAGCAAGCAAGGAAGAGGTCCTCGATGAGGTGAAGAAGGACATCTACGCCACTGCAGGGGTCTGGAACCTGGACAAGATAATCATGCATCCGGTAAGTTCGGCGCCTGGGCCCTCTAATTTCAATTCTTGAAAACTCTAGAACGAACTAACATTCTTTAGCTTGCCACTGCATTCCGCAAGGAGCTTCCTGGAGCGGCATGGTAGGTGACTGAGTAGACATTAGTTCAGCCTCTGTCGGTAGATAGGTCATCAATGAATCTTCGAACTAAAACGAAGCTGCATTTTGTCTCAATGCTGTGTTATCGTGCCACATGCCGAGATGCTTTAGTTCTTCTCGGTGCGACGTAGGCTTCATTACCGGCACTACCGAACGCCAATCACACCACAGAGAATGTCCCAAGGAGGAAGGATGTGCTCGGCAATGATGCAACATGCGGCCATGCGGGGCTACAAGGGTGCACGTCGGTAACACGGCCACTTGAGTCGGCAAACCATGTTCACCCGATTCTCGGGACCTGAGTCGCGTAACATTACTCCTTCCAGCATCCATCATAAATGTACTCGTAGCAGGATTACGGTCTGGTGACTAAGATACGTAGGAACATTGACGAGGAGCCACTCCTAGCACTGAATCTCGAATACGCCAATTCATCATGTCTTACCAGAGTCTAGGCTTCATTGGCGTGGGGGCCATGGGGAAGGAGATGGTGGTGAACCTAGCAAAGAAGCTGCCATCCAATGTGCCTATCTACATCAACGATGTTAACGAGAACGCCACGAAGGAGTTGGCTGCAATGTACCCGGACCGGATTACTACCTGTGAAACAGCACATGAGGTAGCAGGCAAGTCGGTATGTTGCCGATGACCCCAAATTTTGGGCACCGTCTTAACCTTGGAATCTCAAATAGGATATTGTTCTTACTATGCTGCCGGAAGGACGACATGTCCGCGCAGTCTACCTTGACTCGCCGGACAGCATAAGCTCAGCCAATATCAAGAACAAAATCTTCATAGAGTGTTCGACCATTGATACTGCAACAAACCTCGAAGTTCGCGCAGCCATACAAAAGATCGAGCCAACAGCATCATTCTACGACGCTCCTGTCAGCGGTGGCGTTCTGGGTGCCAAGAAAGCTACCCTTGGCATCTTCCTCGGATGCGACGAGAAGGACCCCAACTTCGCCACTCTCAAGGAGTTGCTGTCCATGCTAGGGAACAACGTCATCGCTTGTGGTGGTCCATCACTCGGTCTGGTGGCCAAGCTTGCAAACAACTATCTTTCAGGCACTATAGCCATTGCCACGTCCGAGGCGATGAATATGGGCATGCTTGGTGGCATGAACGCGCGCGTCTTAGCGCAGGTGATACACGCTGGCTCTGGCCGAAACCACATTGCCGACAACTTCAATCCAGTCCCAGGGATCTGCCCCGAGGCACCCTCGTCTCATGATTACCAGGGAGGTTTCAAGGTGGAGCTGATGAAGAAGGACATTGGCCTTGCCACTGACATGGCCGAAAGAGTTGGTGCAAAGCTAGCCTTGGGCAAGAGTTGTCTCCAAACATACCAGGACGCAAGCCAGGATCCAAATTGTCAGGGTTTGGATTCAAGAGTTGTATATAGATACCTTGGAGGCCAAGAAAAATGGGAGTAATAGACTTACTGGCCTTCCTTCCGAGATTGTTAAGATGGCGTTACAAGACTGTACCAACAAGAGTAGCTTTCAGAACTCGCTTTCCCTTCTACGGTCTCAATTCTCGTCTAATCATTTCATGAAGGCCGAATGTGTAGGCGGTGGTCACAAAGAAATCCCATGCTTTTCAAAATAATGGCCGACCAGACTAATTCCTCAACCCCCTTTCATTGTCAATAACCCGTTTCACATCTTCCAGAGCCAGATGCTTGTTGCTGGACCACGAGCATGCACCTCTAGGTCCCGAATCATTTAACATATTCACCACTCTCCAATTGTCGTCGACGTCCGCCACCTCTAGGATGGTGCCAGCCGGGTACTTCAAATCAGTGGCAACAGCAACCATGCAACGGGCAACTGCAGACGGCTCAAGCATGTGATCCTTGCTGGGATCGATATAGCGCATCACCTCCGGATGATCGGTGAAGAGTGGTGACTTGATGATGCCCGGTGCGACTCCGACCACTCGAATGCCTGCCATCTTGTGCAAGTCGGACATGCATCGAACGAAGGTGCTGATGGCGGCCTTGCCAGCCTGATACAGTGGAGTGATTATGCTGGCCTTTTGAGCTCCCGTGCTAGAAACATGTAGAATCACACCAGGTTGGTTGGCGGCAAGCATCTTCCGGATGGCCAAGCGTGTCATCTTGATCGGGGACAGCAGATTGATATCGAAGAGGCGATAGTGTCCGTCAACATCATCGTCACTCCAAAAGCCGTGATGAGACTGCACAGCTGTTAAATACTGAAAGCTTCTTTTGGAAAGCTAGACTTACAGGCTCGTAGATACCCGCACCGGGACAGACTATATATGGAATACCTCCGATCTCTCGGTCATAAACATCGAAAGCTGCTTCAAGCTCCTTCCAGTTTGACGCATCAGCTTTGTGGAAGTAGACCTTTGGGCCGTTGTCTTTCGGTAGTGATGACAGCCACTGAAAAGCGTTTTTATGAAGTCCAATGTCCACAATGATACTACTACATCCAGCATTGTACAATTCTTGTACGAAGGCAAGGTTTATACCTATGTCGAATCCGTTAGCGATGATTTTGAATACACTGAAACTGGGATCAATCTCACCAGAGCCAGCACCTGTCACAATAGCGCCCTTGCCCTGAACGTCAAGTTGAGAAGTCATGTTGCTGACAGGTCACGCGACGAAATTCTCGGAGTTGCGTATAAGTTGCAGGATGTTGACGGCTTAACAACCTCTACAAAAGACACATTATTTCAGAAATATATCACGAACTTCCAGTAGCTCTGACAAACCCAGTCCCCGCGTTTGTAGGGTTCTCCACCAACATTTGCGCTATCGGCATCTGCCCTAAAACCAAACCGGCTGTTTCGGCTCTGCCGGCTGTCGAGCGCGTCATTGAACAACGCTAACGATCCAGTAGTCTGGTGATGGTAACCGCCATTGAATGACCCCGCAGCGAGGAAGTGCCTGATTACGAGATAGTTCGCGAAGGTATGTATTTGAGGGAGTGAACCACTGTAGAGATATCCTGTTTCATTGAGATCATCGGGCATTTCGTACTCAGTCGAACCACTATGCCGCCAAAGGCCCCGTTTGAAGTCCCTTCGGGGGCGGTTGCTCGCGTGAGCATCATCGACTCAACTCTTGCGCTGAATGGCATGCCCGTCTCATACCTCATGGCACCTCCACTCGAGGGCTTTGACAAGTTCCCCACCATTCCTACATGGTCTTTTCTCGTGGAGAGTCCGACGGGAAAGAAGGCACTATTTGACTTGGGCGTGCCGCCAGACATTGATACCTTTGCCCCTGTGGTCACAAACAAGCTCAAAGCCTCTGGCTGGGATGTCAAGGCTGAGAAGCATGTTGCCGATATTCTAAGAGAGCACAAGGTGGAACCCTCAAGTATCAACAGTGTCATTTGGAGGTATGTAGTAAAGCCGTTGCGTGTTCTTCTCGCACTGATGCTCAGATGTCACTAGTCATTGGCATTGGGATCACATCGGAGACCCATCCACGTTCCCAGGGACGACTGATTTGGTCGTTGGTCCGGGATTCAAAGAGGCTTTCTATCCAGGCTACCCTACAAAGCTTGATGCTCCTGTCCGTGAAAAGGATTTCGAGTAAGACAGTCAGTCATATCATCTTTGTCAGACACTTGCTCACATTTCCAGGGGCCGAAACCTAGTTGAAATCGATTTTGCCACACAGGGTTTCAAAGTCGGAAAGTTCGATGCTTTTGACTTCTTCGGAGATGGATCTTTCTATCTGCTCAACACCCCTGGCCACGCTGTAGGCCATCTCGGAGGGTTAGCGCGAACTTCGACCAGCCCAGACACCTTCATCTTTATGGGCGGAGATCTCTGCCACCATGGAGGAGAGATGCGACCATCGCCGCACCTACCAATCCCGGCAAACTTAGACTCTCACATCCCAAGATCTCTTCGTGTAGGAGGTGTTTGCCCAGGGGGCGCATTGTTTGAGGATCTCAACGTGAAACGGGGCCGCAAACCCGACGAGCCATTCTTTGAGCCTGCCATGGGCCTTGACATTCCACAAGCGATCCAAACGATCAAGGATAGCCAACTAGCAGATGCTCAGCAGGACGTCTTTTTCATCTATGCCCACGATAGTACAATCAGGGGTGTTGTGGATTTGTTTCCCCTACCCGCCAACGATTGGAGCAAGAAGGGCTGGCGAGAAAAGACTCTCTGGGCATTCTTGAACGATCTAGCTAAAGCTCTAGAAACGAGATAGTCTGTATTATTGTCTCCATAATGAAAGACTCAAAGCGGTTTCTTTTTACCCAGAAGATGCAACATAATAATGCTCCTAGCTCTCCAAAGCGGCAGAGGCAGCGTCCGCAGCAGCCTCCCAATTCTTTCCCTTACGGTCTTTGATAAAGCAATTGCCTCTTTGCTCTGCCCAACTCTTTGTAACATTGTAATTGTACGTCACCGCCACACACCGTGTCTGACCAGACTGCAGATTACTGTTGTAAAAGACGCAATACTCCATACAGTCCTCGAAGGTGTACACGAGAGTTTTGGTAAGATCCGTGATCACTCCCCCGTTGTCGCCCTCGGCTCCTTTCGGCCAGTCTCTGAGGCAGTAGGCTGTAAATCGAACCTCATTGGAATCTTGGTAGGTCTTTTCACGCGGTGATTGACAGCTGTTGGCGGCTATGCCTATTGTACCGCTTGTGATGGGCGCCGAGGATGTGGGGGACATCGTTGACGAAGTCGAAGAAGCGGTTGAGGAGGTGGAGGCGGAGGAGCCCCGAGCTGTGGATGAAGAGACCCTAGTCAGGACGTCAGTATTCTTCCCTTGTATAACAGTCTTATCTTTGAAAGTGTCAGAGCACATACGGGGTAGATGTTAACGTTGTGAAATAGTCCTGTGTTCGCGATTGTTGTAGCCCAACACTTAGCCCCGCACCCAGGCCGGCACCCAGAATGATGATGGCCAGCAGACCTGCGATTGTCCAGAAGACGGGGACGGAAAGTCCTAGCAATGTATTGCTCTCCTCTCTCTCAGGCACGTTCGAAGGAGAACAGTTTTGTTGCCAGACACCGTGTTGTTGGTGAGTACCATCTCCTGGAGGCCAGCCAGACTGTGCTGCATATGCACTCCCGTAGTATCTTTCTAGCTCCGGTTGACACACCTGTAGGCCATCTTTATCATTCGCGACGAATTCGGCGCCAAAGCTATTGCCCAGGCCCTCGCGTGTATAAGACATGGTTGCTTGTTATTATCCCGGCCCAAGTATTCAACAGAGCTGGGAGCCAGCGAGCATGACCGAGCAAAATGCATCGGCCAGAGCAAAGAGACGAGGTGTGAGGGGGGGGCCGTGTTCATCGCGCAGGTGGCAGTGAGTGTTGCCCAGTAATGCGCCAATAATAGAATCTTGAAGAATGTGACAGCTGAAAACGCCACCAGCAAGGGTCAGCCGCCAAAAGTGCACTTTCTTGACATGGGCCGGCCTGCTCGGTAAAGGACAAGGCTGAACACAGTGCCGACCCTTTTCAAAATCTTTTCCAGGGGCTTTTTTATAGTTTCTTCAAGCTCGAGCCTTCTCATAGACAGAATGCTAATCATTGCATGCATTTGGTAGCTCCTATTACACCTGTGATTTCCGTGCGATTTAGCTATACGTAATGAATCGATTTGGAGGTGAGCAATGATCATCAGGCGTACTGAGCCCCCAATCAATCGGCACATGTCCAGGGGCCAGCTGCGCACGCCAAGCAGACGCACAGCCCCTATCTAGCAGAATACAATCTTGCAAGATGACTGTACCATTGGATATGACACCCAATTCTCGTCTCAAGGCGAAATATCGGACTCCCACAAAAGAAAAAACTTTCACTGACGCAGATGAGAAAATTGCCCTTTCTGTCTGTCTTTGTTTACACTATAATGCTATGCAATACTCAGCTTTATCTTCATGTTCTAGTTTCTATCTGAGCTTGTCAATAGTACAGGTACTTTGGAACCCTCTCATCTAAGTACCATGTGCTGTCTGCATCAGCCTCTTCCCTCGTCGAGAAACCGTTGCCCAAGAACTGGAACCTATTTCCAGTGTCGTACTCATACTCAAAATCTTCGAACTTCGGCCTCTCCATGGTGTGAAACCAATGGATACGACTACCAGGGTGGATTGCCGTGATGGGGCCGTCAATCTTTCCTCGCTTGAACCAGGACCGACATTTCCCAGCCCAAGCTGTGCGAGGCATGAAGGTGTCGATGTGAGTGGTAAACTCATTCACGGCTTGTTGTTTGACACGGACAGACTTGATCATTTCTACCTGGGCTTTCGTAATCATCTGCATGATGTATTTGGAAACGTACTCGGTGATAGTGAAGACGCTGCCGTGGGAAATAGGCGCATTCGGACCCAGAAACACTGTAGACATGATTAGGGCTTTGTACTTCTGATCCCATCTATGGTGTAACTTACTGAAGTAATTGGGAAATTCGGGTATCGCAAGTGAAAGGTATGCCCTTGGTACGTTGGGTTCACTCCAGAGCTTGCCGAGATCAGCTCCATTGCGACCAGTGACGGGAAACCGTGGCGAGAAAGAAACGTCGAACCCAGTCGCGCAGACGATAGCGTCAACGTCGATTCTTTCTCCGTTGGCCATCACGAGGCCCTTGGTGTCGACGTGGTCGATCTTGGCATTTGTGATGACGCGTACGTTTGGTTTCGAAAAGCTTTCGAGGTACCCCACGCCAGGCGTAATCCTCCTGCAGCCGACTGCAAAGTCGGGGATGATATCTGGCCCAAGCTCGGCAGCTCGCTCACCAAGGAGATCAACCATGCTGTTGTATGCATCCTTGCGTACTTTCTCCGCCATGGCAGCACCGTTGACGAGCATGCGGAACTTGGAGTTGATCTCTCGCTCAATTTGCTTCCGGAAGTCCGTATACCGCTCGTCGTCGGTGCGAAAGAGCTCCTTTTGCTCCTCGGAAAATACGTTGGGCATCTCGCCGCCCTTCAAGGACGGGTAACGCGACGCAGCGCCGGGGGTAACCCAAGTCGGTGACCGAATGAGGTGGACTAGCTCTTTGACCTCGGGTTGTATCGCAGGTACGATCTGAATGCCTGTTGATCCGTTGCCTATGACGGCTACCACTTTGTCCTTGAGAACGGCATCCTCGGGCCAGTTTGCGCTGTGAATGAGATCGCCCTCGAAAGAGTGAAGACCCTGAATATCAGGCCACTTCCAGTTGTTGAGGATACCACCGGCATTGAGGAGGAAATGACACCAATCGTCGAAGACAATTTGCCGCTCGACGTCTTCAACCTTGACATTCCATACTGCCTTCTCCTCATCCCAAGTTGCGCCTACTATCCGATGGCTGACCTTGATGTAATCTCTCAGCTCGTGCTTGTTCACGCAGTGCTCAAGGTAAGCTTGTATTTCGGTGCTGGAGGAGAAAAGCTCAGACCAGTTCGGGTTTGGCTCCCATGTGAACTGGTAGTTGTGTGATGCTATCAACAAGGATCAGCATCATATTCCAGACGGCGCAGGGACGCTAGATGTCTACTCACGAATATCGCATTTGCAGCCGGGATATCTGTTCTCCAACCAGGTGCCGCCATAGTTCTGATTCTTCTCGTAAATGACAAGGTCGACACTCTCTAGGAAATTCTTTGTCTGGTATGCCATGTTGATGCCACTGGCGCCTGCTCCAATACATATCACCCGCACTGGTTTGATCGTTCCAATCGGTTGATCCCACACCTCATACTCGGCGGTAGACTTTGCATGACCATTGACTCCATTCGTCTTCGCTGGTAGAGTACATGGTTGTGTCGAGTTCCCATTCACCGCCTCGGGCTTCACGTGCATGCCCTCCGTGGCGTGCGTCGTGGTCTCGGTGGCAATCGTAGCAGACGGCATCTTGGCTTCGTGCAATGATAAGTGTAGCCTCTCCCAATGTAGCAAGTAATGAACGCCAATTAATGAATAACGAGTTGGTGGAGATGTTATATCGACGCAAACTTATGCATAACCGAAAATCTTGATTGCCTGGGTCGATGCTTGATAACTATGGCTCGCTTTGTAACAGAATAGAAGCACTAGCTTTGACAAGTGTGCTTTCGAACATCTGATCACGGCATGAATGAGTCGGACCATGACCTGCCGGCCGGCAGAGCCAGTCCGGCTTGCTGATCGAAGGTACGTCCCACGCTCAGAATGATCCAGGCTTTGGCAACCATTCCCTCCGGCTGTGGAGGGGACCCCGCATGGAGAAGAGCGGAGCCGAGTCATCACGTGTTGCGGGCTAGCTTGGGTGACCGGCTCTCCGGCTTTCGGCTGTCGTCATCATTACCGAAGTGACTACCGCCGGCAATACCCCCTCCACAGTGTGCGGCGGAATGACATAGACAGCCAACATCCCACGTCTCCGATGGGTAGCAGAGACCGGCTCACAGCAATCAGCCCAGAATCAGTGTAAATCATGCAATCCTCTCTTGCCGATAGTTCTGCCCCTGTTTTGCGATCCCGAAGAAGCAACAGGCGATCCCGGCTAGTGTGTCTTGCATGCCATCAAAAGAAGGTACGGCACAACCATGGCCTTTGTCGTCTATCTCGGTTGCTGACGTGCCGTGACTAGGTCAAATGCGATCTCCAACAGAATCCTACGGGTCCGTGCTCGAAATGCATCGAGGCCGGGGCTGCAGATGAATGCCGGTGAGACCCACCACGTCCCAGCAGCTGGCCGGATCAGTGCTGACGCGAAATGCCATGACCATTACAGGATACGGCCATCAAGACGAATCAAAACCAGCAATCGAAGTGGTACATTTGATGGCAATAGTGATTTGCAGACAGCTTTACCTCAGCTCACTGGCGGCTTGATACAGGCTCCTCCTCAGACTGGGGTGAACGGCCCTCTCAATCCCACCACGAATCCATCACTGTCCTTACTGGCCGATGTAGCGGAGCAGTGGACCGGCGAACGGCAATCCCTTCCGGCACAACCCCTGTCGACTGTTCCCGCCCGGCCATTCTCACTGAACCATGCCGCCGCCCCCAGCGAAGCAAGTCCCGGCCAGCAGGTCGGCCCGTCGCCGTCCTCGTCGCTCCAAGGCGGGACAAGAGTGGCCAGTTACCTTGGGGACTCTGGATACATGCAAATATTCAGTGGTAATGGTCCTGTCGAGACGAGTACTACCACGAATTCACAGAATATCTCTCAATTGCCTCCCCCAGCACTGCAGGAGAGCTACTTGGAGACGTACAGAAAGTACTGCTACACTTGGTGCCCAGTGCTAGATCGCACAGAAGACGGTAGTGTTACCGCGACGCAGGAGTCGCCCATTCTCCAATATGCCTTGGCTCTCATCGGAAGCCACATGGAGCCACCAGTGCTGCCTCACGCTGAGCCTGCTGTGTATTACAAGTATGCGAAGGAAGAGTTCTACAGCAACCAGGAGAGAAATCCTCTCCTGGCCATATCGGCCATCATGCTGTTTTATTGGTGGGGCCCGGGACCGCCAGATGTCATGAGCATCGACTCTGCTTGGTGGTGGACTGGCGTTGCTATCCGGCAGTCTCAGCAGCTCGGTCTACACCGCGAGCCACGCGATGGGCAGATTCTGTTACCTGGCGAGACGCCTGCACTGCGACGGAGGATATGGTGGACGTTGTTCGTAAGTGGACGCGTTATTATCCTAACCTCACTCACTGTTTCAACTTGAGCACGACTAATTTGAAGACAGGCTCGGGAGCGGCTCACAAGCATCTGTATGGGGAGGCCATGCATGATTGACCCGGACGATTGTAACATCAAGGAGCTCACTCTTGCTGACTTCCCAACCTCATGTCGCGACCGGGCCGAGACTTTCATCTATTGGGTACGGTTATGCGCAATCATCGGCCGTGTCAGTAAGTTTCTTCTAAGAAGAAATGACGGCAGCCCGTTCCCCATGCATCTCGCCCAGCAGCTCAAACAATGGGTCGAGTCCCTACCTCCGCGGCTCCAACTACCGATTCATGGCCAGAGAACAATCAAGTTCGACCACGAAATCCACCAGCTCCATCTCCCATACCTGACTACGGTGACACTACTTTATCTGAGCAAAACCTCCCGCTCATTACCCAGAGCATACAAAGCCGCAATCCTGGCATCGTGCTGTGTGGCCCGCATTTTCGAGGACTTCACGGCTCGCGGGTCACTCCGGTTTCTGCAAGGCATGGCAGGATGGAGCATTGCCATCGCCGTTGTTGCTCTGCTTCACGCACGCAAGGATTCCAGACTTACTGCGGCCGCGGACGTCGACATCCACGTCCTGCGCGTAGCTCTCAGAGAGATAGCAAAGACGTGGCACTCATCCCGCATGTTTGAGCGGGGGTTCGAGCGGCTTGATCACGAGGCAAGCCAGACAGCTCCCGGCCAGGCTGGTAATGAGAATCCGGCAACATTTGGCCTCATTGAGGAGCAAGGCACGCTCTCTGATCCTGAGTCTCCAGGCGACATTGTAGAGTGGCGGGACTTCTTCCCGTATCTCACCCCAGAGACTCGGCCGCTTGCGGCTATTGTGCTTGCACCGACGCCTACAATTCAGTTTGCAGATTTGGACTGGCCGGAGGACATGAATCTGGAGCTTTCTGGGTTCTTCGATCCAAGAATCGATCCGAATCTTTCCATGTTCTCGTTCTAGCCTTGACTTTAGCACCGATCTTTATGCCAGCTGCAATGCCTACGTAATGTCTATATCCTCAAACATCCTATCTTGCTACTCCGTGAGCCTCTGTCAGTGCTGCAACAATGTCATCCTCGTATTGTCTAGCCTGTGGTAGAACAGGATGCATGTGCATAAATGAATGGGGAACTCTCATGTATCTATCAGAAAGTCAGTACCAAATCAAGCACATGGTTCTAAACCAATGAAGCGCGTACCTTCTCATGGTGACCTTGTTACCCCCCTCGACCAGCCTCTTGGCATATGCCTCCCCCTCGTCTCGCAGCATATCACATTCAGCCGTGGCCAGGAAAGTGTTGCATAGGTCCGACCATTTTGGTGCCTTCAGTGGGGATATCCACCAATCTGGCACTGCCGCTTGTATCTCCGCCATTCTCTTCTCGGGAAAGACATGCTTCCGAAAATAGGCCATGCGTTCCCAGTCCAGTAGTGGAACTTTACTGAACTCGTTGAAAGACGGCCATGGAGAGTCTGCCGGGGTTTTATATTCATGGTGATCAGCAAGCGGCGGCACAGCAGCGACGAGAAGCTTGATGTCGATACCCGCGTCTCGGGCACGGTGCTGGAGGATACAGGCGAGGTGCGCACCAGCAGATATGCCCCCAATAGAAACGGATGATGGATCGATATTGAGTTCCGAGGCGTGTGCGCGTGTCTAGTATACGAGCTTAGCCTTCTATGAATTCACCACAGTCTCTCAGAGTCAAGTCGCGATTGCTTGACTTACCCATATGAGTGCGTCCCAAGCATCCTGTGCGTTCAGACCGAAGCGAGCCTCTGCATCAACGTGTCAGTCATGTTGTCTCAATTGATCAGAGAGTTACCTTACCCGGGCACAATCGGTAGTCTACATCTACTAAGACAATGGGCAATCGTTCTCGTAACCTGAGGCAAATCGCCGCATCCGACCCTAGGTCCCCAAACACCCAGCCACCCCCTATAACCGCAATGTCAGAGATAATCCAGCTACAGCCGGTCAGAAGCTTTAAGTACCATGAAAATTGATATGAACTGGGTAGGGTCCCGGACCCCATTTCGACTCATCCGGATGGTAGGTCCGTAGCTTGATAGGCGTCGAAGAATCGGCGACAGCCATGTCCCACTCGCGAAGGCGGGGATCGGGTGCCGCATTTGCATCGAGAGCCCATTTACGCGCAAAATCCCCTGGATTGGCTCGGACTTCTTCCAGAGGGACCTGGTGCGTTCCAAGCTTGTCCGACAAATTCTCGTTGTAGTAATCCACAAATCGAGAATCCAGCTTGGGGAGCATATCTGGGTGGATAGGATTGAGAGGTTGTTGTGGCGCCATTTTGTGATCAGGATTTCTTCCTGCGGTTTATGGTGATGGAGTAGCAATCATTCAAGAATAATATCGATATTGATATTTTATTATGCTCTTTTCTTCTCAAAAATGGGTTCGGCTCTCGGCATTCATTGGCTGCATTGGCACTGTCGCTGGGTTTCTCCAGTCACATCAACCACGCGAGATTGCGAGATTAGGACAGTCATTTCTGGCACCAGACCCTGTTGCAAAGCTGCTTCTATGACTAGATCTTTGACGTCTATATTCTTATTTATTTCTTCTGAATATAAGGCTCAGCATCGGGGGCTAGATCCTTAAGCTGCCTCTTGTGTTCACCGGCGGCGACCATCTCGTCAATGACCTTGGAGGCGACCTTGAAAGCCTCGACACCGGCAGGAACACCACAATAAACTGTCGCGTGAAGAATGGCCTCGCGAATTTCGAGTTCCGTCAGGCCGTTGCGAATGGCTCCTCTAGTGTGCACTCCTAGCTCGGGCCAACTCTTGATGGCGATGAGCATGCCAATGTCTAGAGAAAGGAGTGATAATGGTCAGCCAATATATCTCGCTAGGAATGTAATTCCGTAGTTCGAAAGCATACTCAGCAGACTCCGTTGCTGCCGGCTAAGACCCGGCCTCGACCAGATGTTTCCCCAGCACCATCTAAATCTGTTAGAAGCTTCTTTTGCATGGATACGAGTAGATGCGGCCCTTCTTACTCTGTGGTGAGCTGCTGCCCTGCAAAGGCAAATTCGCTTGAGCCATTGTTGAGTGATCGGTCGACGTAGACGTCTCCGACTACCTCGCGCCGGTTCTTCAGTCCTTGCTCGAAAAGCTGTTTGCTTGCAGACATGACGAATCGACTGGTGCTATACTGTAGAAGTAAGATACAATGTTCGATTACCCGATCAACAGTCGTGTCTTTACAGCTTTTATGCCCACTTCGGGTGGAAACATTCCGATGTTGCGGATGTTGCGGGTCCGGTCAATGGCTGTGGTCCGGTAGACCCGGCAATCGCGGCTCATAAGTCTCGGTACGGCATAACCCAATCAGCGGACCGAAAGATCGGCTACTTCACGAATTAGTCTTCAGCGTACCTAACCGAATCAAGTTACCAAATTCTGTCATAGTAGATCTCATAAGATGCTTCCAGGTGGATATGTGAAGGTGGAATATGTAGTGGGTGAGCGCCAAAGGAACAGCAGCAAGCAATGCCGGCATGTGGTCTATGACACAAACCAGAAACATGCATCAGGATCTCAGAGCTCTTCGTAACCCGTCTTTACTCGACTCTCGGGGCTATGTAGCTGGAGAGTGGAGAGATGGCCCCGAGGGAGCAACCTTTGACGTTTACGAACCATCCTCTGCAGAAGTTCTCCACCGTGTCTCCAACCTTGGCCGCTCAGACTTTGTTGAAGCCATCGACAGCGCCTACGATGGCTATCAGACCTTCTTCGAGAAGGCGACAGCTAAAGACCGCGCGGACATCCTTATGCGCTGGTTTGATCTGATCATAAAGAACAAGGACGACCGTGTGTTCCATTATACTTGCCATCATTTAACTGAGCTGACCGGAGCAAAGTGGCTACCATTCTATCCCTTGAAAATGGGAAAACGATCGCAGAAGCTTCGGGCGAGATCGAGTATGCGGCATCATTCGTGCAATGGTTCGCAGGCGAGGCGGTCCGCAACTATGGCGACAATATCCCCTCGTCGTACCAGAACACCATGGTCCTGACCTTTAAGGAGCCCGTCGGCGTATGCGCCATCATTACGCCTTGGAACTTCCCAGCCGCCATGATTACGCGCAAGATTGCGCCAGCATTTGCAGCTGGCTGTGCTGTCGTGATCAAGCCACCGAGCGAAACCCCTCTCACCGCGATCGCACTTACCAAGCTTGTGTTAGAGGCCGGGCTGCCCCCTGCTTGCATTCATCTTGTTCCTACTAAGGATCGACAGGCTTCGCTAGAACTTGCTACCAACCCCAAGGTAGCCAAGATTAGCTTCACGGGCTCGACGGGTGTCGGGAAGATGTTGACTGAGCTCGCAGCCAAAACGATGAAGCGTGTGAGCATGGAGCTAGGAGGCAATGCCCCTTTCATCGTGTTCGAAGATGCGGATATAGATGCTGCAGTGGATGCAGCTATGGTCTGCAAGTTTCGGTGTTCCGGCCAGACGTGTGTGGTAAGCAACTGATTTTCATCCCGTTCCACACGAATATCAGCTGTCTTTGAGCTAACATGGAGTGACTGTCAGTGCGCAAATCGACTGTTTGTGCACAAAGATGTGCTCGAGCCCTTCGCCTCGAAACTAGTGAAGCGTGTTGAAGAGCTTCGGCTCGGCAAGGGTCTGGACACAGACACCACGCAAGGCCCGCTAGTCAACGCGGCTGCCGTGGCGAAGGTAAAGGCACATGTTGACGATGCTGTTGCCCAGGGAGCGACGTTGCGTACGGGTGGTAAGGCTCCTTCGAGCCTGAAGGGCTACTTCTTTGAGCCTACAGTCCTTACCGGAGTCAAAGACGGCATGGTGGTTCTGAAGGACGAAACCTTTGGACCTTTGGCCGCTGTAGTAAGCTTTGATAACGAAAAGGAGGTTCTGGCTCTGGCCAACGATACCGAGTTCGGACTGGCCGGATATTTCTTCAGCGCTGACATTCGCCGGGTCATGCGTGTCGCCAAAGTCTTGCAGTGTGGAATGATTGGGGTAAACACTGGCCGGATCAGTGCCGCAGAGAGCCCCTTTGGCGGCGTGAAGGAGAGCGGGATTGGTCGTGAAGGAAGTAAATACGGTCTGGCGGAATTTCAGAACATCAAGAGCGTGACTCTCGGCTCTTTGTAGATTTGAGATACCTAGATCTAGAATACGCCTTCCCTCTTCTTCCAAGCAGGGCTATCCACAACCTTGACTGGTTGACGGCCGGTGTATATCGGAGTGCCGGCCTCGAGTTTCAACGATGGTATCGTAGAGCCATTTTTTCCAAGTGACCAGACCATTAACCCAACCCAGTTCTGACCATTATAGTTCAAAATGCCTTCGGGAACATAGAAGGACGACTGGGGTCCGATATTGCTGATGTATCGTCCGAACTGCCATCCGTTAACATAGAGAAGCGATCGGTAATTTCCCATGGCTTCGGTTTGGTTTTCGAAGTTGAAATAAAGGGGGCTGTCCCAACGCTCAGAAGGCAGATCCAAGCTCATGTTCGCAGTAAAGTACCGCACACCGGGGCCACCGGTGCTCTCGAAAGGGCTGGCAAGTTGGAACCCGGCTTTCTCGAGTGGCGGAGCGGGCGCGATGTAACCCATTCGCTCTGCGAAAAATCCTCCTTCGTTCAAAGGACCTCGCCACTTGTCGTAATACTCTTCTCCACCAAGATTGCCCGTGAGTTTCCATGAGATGTCTGTCATAGCCACACCTTCTAGGTCGTAGGCAACAATACCGCGAGGGATCTTGCCTGTTGACGCTCCGGGGATGTTCTGCTCCAGACCCATGTGATCAAGGAGAATTGTGATTGTCGAATTCATCCCCGCTTGGAGCACACCCTCGGGTATCACAAATCTGTGCTCGTAAATTGCCTTTCGGCCACCAGATCCCTCGTAACTCCCAATGAACTTACCGTTGGCCCACATGGACAATGCAAAAGCTCGACCACCTCTAGCCGTGATGGTGAAGACAGAGCTGTCTGCGGTTGTCGCCTTGAAGTGGCCACGGTATAATATGGCGCCTACATGGTAGCCATAGTCCCCTGCATTGAGAGAGAACGGTGCTCTTTGCTCCTCTGGGTAGTTTGTCTGAGTGTTGTTTGCTAACTTCCAGAGACTGTCATTGTAGTGTGGGTCGGCTTCTGGAATTGAGTGATACCGTGCCAGTTGAGTTGAGCCAAGTCGGGTAATCGAGTATCGGGCTCCTCAGAAGTGAAGCTGGTGTTCCAATTACCGAGACTGTTGACATCGTAATGCATCTGCTCACCATTGACAAAGAGCTCTCTCGCACTCTCCGGTGCGCCAATGATCTCGATGGATGTAGTCGAATTGAAGTCTGCTTGGATATTGAGCTTTGACCCCGTAATAGAGACGTTCCACACCAGATATCCCGCCTTCACGACCAAAGACTCAGGGTTCATAATCGAGGTACCGTAAGGATTATCACCTAGGTCTGGCACCCAGTAGTTGTACGCTGAGTTGCGATCTATACCGGCTTCGTTAGCAGTTACGATATGGAGTTTTGTTACGGTTGCCGTACCTAAAAGATAGATAAACAAGCTTCCAAACTGTACCACCTTTCGTTGAGGAGTAGAAGTGTACCGGACAACCCAGCCGCCGTTGTTCATTTCTTGCATTTCAACGTTGTTTCCTTCAGCGACTCTAGGTTGTTCTGCAAGAGAAATGTTGCTGACAGCGACCTCGTGAGTCTCATTGGCACCACCATAAACCAGAAGAACAGTCTGGTTCTTGAACTGCTTCCACGTCAAAATCTCAGCTGTGGAGTAGAGAATGTTGAAATGGCCAGCCGGGTAATCCGTAACATGAATCTTGGAGTCGCGGCCCGGCATCGTCAGACTACCATTGCTTATCTGGGGGATGCTGAAGTTGCCTGCTGTCGTGGGCAACCTCAGTCTATAAGTCGAACTTGTCTTGATTGAGTAGTTCGCGTTGCGCACAACGTAGTAGTTCGTTTTGGAGTCTTCAAGTGTAGCATTTGCCACAACGGGAGTTACTACCACGTCATCGCTTGTCGTGTATTGGGCGACGGTGAAGTTTAGCGCCGCGTTGGCAACGAGGTAAGAGGGCGAGACCTTGAGCATCTGGGCTTCCAATTTGAGTTCGCTGTACTTCTCGCGGGTAATACTTCGGTCTTCCATTATTGGTGCCCCGTAGTCGTAGGATGTGAATCCTTCTGAATAGGAGATACCACCCCAGTTCGTGCCACCAACAGCCTAATAGAAGTTGTGAACATTGACAAACAAGCCTAATGATACGCATGTACTCACCATGTAAAGATTGAATATCCGCACACCAGCAGCGTAATTGTTCTTGTTGAACACGCGTGCATATTCGTGGTTGAGCAGAGCGTAGCATTGATCGTAGCTGGGACCTCCCCAGAGCGTTGGCGATCCTTGTTGAAACTTCAGTAGCGTTATTATGTGAACTTTGAATGACTCGATTTTGTAACAGCAACTCACCTCAAGGATGGAATAGGGTGTCAGTGGGCTGTGTTGCTGATGCTGCTGGGCCCAGATAAGAGGGAGTTTCTTGGTCACCCCATTGTACCATTCTTCTGGGTCCGACTGTGATATGTTTAGACATGAGTAACTGCAGTCGTCGGGATGAGGACCACTTACGCAATCAATGCCCATAGGGTAGAAGTCATGACCCTAGCGTGCTTGTTAGATCTACAGTCGGAGCTTGAGTCATTATGAGTCTGGACTTGCGTAAATATCAATCTTGTAGCCTCCAGACGTCACCCAGCGTCCGCGCGGAGATCCATCGTTCGAAATAGTCGGGATGATCATGCCAGCTTTGCGGAGCCCATTCTCAATATGATGCATCCATGCCGGCTCGAGGCAGTCGCCGGTTCCGTCGTTGCAATTGCTGTACTCGTTTTCGATTTGGGTCAAGATGATCGGCCCGCCATTCGTGATCTGATACTTTGCAATGGCTGCGCCGACACCCGCTAGGTATCTGCATTTCATTCCACTCGTGTTAGTCCGTTCCGGAGTGAGCCCTTTGTAAGAATGGCTACGTACACGTCCGAGGCATTCATGAACAATGGATCAGCACTCCGAATCTGCGCTGGAATCTTGGCCACCCATCCTGGAAGACCACCGCCGCTAGACTCGGAGTGGATGTATGGTCCGGGTCTCTTTTATGGTATCAGCACTGTCTGAGATTCGATGAATCGTACGGGAGATGCACACCGCAATCAGGTAGAGGCCAGCTTCCATTGCGGCCTCGTAGAACGGTACCATATCAAAGACTCCGTCTGCGCGGAACACGCCGCGCTCTCCTTCGTTTAGGTACCACATGTTGTAGTAGCTGACGGTATTGAAACCTGCTGCCTTAATCTTCTGGAAGATGTCGAGCCATAGTGAGGGCGAGGGCAGGCGGAAGGGGTGAAACTCGCCACTGTATATCATCACTCGCTCTCCTTTGATGTAGAGAGAGTGCTCGTCCCATGTTACAATCTCTTGCAGCAGATCTCTCTTGTGCTTCTCTGCCGGCACAGTGAGTCTGACACCATTGAGACTACTAGGTAGTGCCGTAATGCCTGCGGCGGCGCCGAGTGCAAGCAGAGTAGATAGCTTCATGGCGGTATCTCTTGATAGAGTCACTCAGAGGGAGGGACCTATCGGTAAGGACCGTAGACTGGTTTCAATTCTTTGAGAGTCTCTATCTCTTACTTATGCTACCAATACCTGTGATCGACTTGCGCGATGGCATGTGCATGCAGGATTTTGGAGAAGGCCTTCGACCTTCCCCAGAAGGCAACCATGTCATCCGTGATCAATCGTCGAAAACACCCGACGGGTGCTTGTTCCACGACGGCAATGTGGGCGATCAAAATGGATCTGCAATTGTCCAGGCTCAAGTGGGCCCGGTACCCCGTCTGGGGAACTTCGGGGAGTACAAAGTAGCGATCAGTGCCCTCATAGAGATAGCTTCGGTCATGTTGGGATTCCTCATTTGTTTCTCACCGCTCAAATCCCTCAATTCCATGACGGCCCTTGCATAAAAGACTAAGCTGTGAGCTAATGTCGCAGTTGGTGGATTAATCATTGAACCTACTTGCAAGCCACTTTTCTTCGCCATCAGATGCGCCGACGAATTCAGTCCTTATTGTTGGATGGCGTATGCCAAGACCCAATCCCTTCCAACTCCCCCGCTTGGTTTTACATCTACTGGACCGAGGAGTCAGGAAGTTCGTTAGGCCAATACAAATCCCCAGATTCATTTCAGAGCCCCCAAATGTGTTCAGATGTATAGTTGACCATTCTGGTAGCCAAGGCAAGCTTTTAATTAACTTAGCTCTGTGCGAAATCTGTACTTGATACTACACTTCAATACTAAAGGGCTTGCTTCAAGGCAACATTGCTTTTGTTATGCGGCTCGTCACCGCAATCCTCGAGCTTTTGCTCCCGGCAGTTTTCGCATGTAACACAGACGAAGACTGCAGTCTAAACGGTATTTGCTCGGCCAGCAAAGATCAAGAGTCAGATAACGACCGGGCTTGTCGATGTGATCCAGGCTGGATCGGCGAGGACTGCGGCCGCCTCGACCTGCAACCTGCCAAGCACGACTCAGGTTACAATTACACTACCTACACTGACCCAAGGTATTGGGGTCCGAACGGCAACTCTTCTTGGGGCGGACAGATCCTTCAAGACAACCAGGACAGTACCCTCTTCCACCTCTTCGTGGACCAATTTGGGCACGGTTGTGGTCTGACAGGATGGAGGCCCAGTTCTACGATTATCCGGGCCGAGTCGAGAACAGGGCCGCAGGGCCCGTACAAATATGCGGAGACGGTTGCCGGTAGCTTTCGTCACAACAACTATGTCTTCTGGAGCCCGTGGGACCGCAAGTATCTGATGTATGCCATTGGTGTCAACTACACCGAAAAGGGGAAATGCGAGAGCTTGACGTTCAAGGACTGGCCAAACAACATCTCCGTCTCAGCCTCGGACAGCCTCCGCGGGCCTTGGACACCTTTCAAGACGATCCTCAACTCAGCGCCGCCCGACAACCCACACTCGACGAATCCTGCTCCATGGCCGTTGTGGACGAAGGAAGATCCCAACGGCAAGATGCTCCTCGGCGTTGAAGACCAGGCCCTATATGTTGCAGATTCATGGGGCGGCAACTACACGCTCGTCAAAACTCAAGTCGATAGCTGGAACATCTCGGAATATAGTCCTACCTGGACAGAAGATCCTTTCATTTGGCGGGATAAAAGGGGAAACTTTCACGCGCTGGCACACTGGATGATCGACCTTGTGGAGCGCAACCTTCAACAGTGGCCTCGTGTCGCTGCACACCTATACTCGCGCAATATCACCGGGTCGTGGCACTTCAAGCTACAAGAAGCCTTCAACTCTTCAGTCCAGTTCACAGACGGTTCCTCAAAGCTGTTCAAACGCCGGGAGAGACCCAAGCTCTTCTTCAGCGACGACGGCGAGATGACTCCGCTCTATCTCACCACGGGCGTGCAGGATATGAACCAGACTGGCACGAGCCACACGCTGATCCAGCCGATCGGAGTGAAGTGGAAGCAGTACGAGCAGGACCATGGATTCTGAGTAAACATTAATCACATAAGTAGAAGAACTAGCGCAATGAGCTCCCCAAAGATTGCTCAAACGCTGTCTGTGTTTCACTTTAGATCTGTTGAACTTGAAAGTTATATCATGTTGTACCCGGAGCTACAAATCACCACTCTAAAGCTATCGCGTCCCACATAGCACCTCGCTGGGTGGTGTTCAATTTGGCCTCTCCACCCAGGTTCTCGTACAGCTGGAAGGTGATCTTGTTCTGCCTGCAGCGCCCAGTCTTGAGAATACTCGAGTCGAACGGGAATCTCAGATACCTGTAGTCACCTGCAATTGTAATGCTCCTGTACAGGGCACCGTCATTGACCAGGTCGGTTCTAGAGATATTTCCGATCTTGTGGTCATTAGCCCAGATGTATGAACTGGCATTGGTCGAATACCCTGCGAGCGCAACGATGAGGGTGACCTGTTGTTTAGGAGGTGGGTTTGGTGCAGAAAAGCTGACGGTCCAGTTGCCGAGTTTTGTTTGAGCGTAGCACCAGTCTTCCGGAGAGTTCTTGCCGATGACATAGTCTAGGTCGGCTGGACAATACTTGTTGGCGAGGTCATACTGGTAGGGATGCCCACCGATCTTAAAGCCGTAAGTCGTCCTGTCAAAGTCGCCGATGCGCCACAGCTGAGTGCGTTTCGTTACCTCCCAAGTCTGGACCCCGAGGTCTTTCAACTCGTCTTTCTCAATTCGGACATCGTTCAGCTCAAACTCCGTTGAGATGTCGGCAATCGTACTCCCGTTAGAGCGAACACGCAGACCATAGTCGCCCGAGCGTATGTTTTCGAGTCGAAAGTACCCATGATCGTCCGCATAGGTCGTGTAGTAATAACCGCTGCCTTGAGTGATTGTGCCTCGGTCCGAGTTGTTGTCGCCCAGAAAGACCGCCACAGAGGCAGCGGGGCGCCCATCGGAAAGAACGATACGTCCGCTGAGAGACCCACGCGAGTGATACGCAGTATCACCCAGCCAGGTGTATGGCCATGCGGCAAACTCCTCTTTGACTCTGCGGGCCATATCATCTTGCGATCCGTCATTGAGAAGCCATAGCCAGGGTCCCAACTAGCGACAAGCGGTTAGCGAAGAACCAGAAAGTCTGGAGCAGCGGGCAAAATAGTACCATTTTGCCAATTGGCATTGTGTCATTCATGGGACGGTAGAAATGTGTTCCGTGAATCATGTTCAACTGTACTGTATCACCAGTACCAGTCTCACGGTGTATCTAGTCCAGGTCAGTTCCTTGTCGAGTCTGCTCAAATATGCCGGAGCCTCGTATATATCATATCAATGTGGCATTCGGAAGCATCGAAAACGTACTGTCAACTCGTTTCGCAGGTGATCACCATTGAGGTAGTCCTTGCCCGGATGAATGTACCAACTACCGACGTTGTCCCCATAGACACCGTAGTACTGCCAATTTCGCATAATGCTCGTAAAGTCATATTTCGTGATATACGAGCCATCGGGTCGGATGTGAGTCTGGTCAAAGACGTAGGTCTCATCTGTGAACCATGACATCGGGGGTAGCGGCTCATCTCGCAGGTCTGTCCGCCCATTGACGAATGTCTGGTTGTCGAGTCTCCATAAAGCTCGGAACTCGCCTTGGTCAGGCAACGCCTTGTTCACAAAGTACTGATAGGCTCCCGCAAGGCCTTCGAAGATGACCCAATGCTGTTCACCTGCAGGGCAATCAACCAAGACATCCAGCCAGGTTTTACCCTCGTGAGTCCCTTCAGAAGCGACCCTCACGTCTGTAATGGTGAAATTGGAATCTCTGTTGCCTGTTTGAACAAAGTCAGCCTAGAGCCATCATCTGTTTGTATTGCATGATACTGAGACGCTAAAAGGAATAGAAACAGCAGGGATCTCATCATAGGCTTACTGGAGCTGTAGTAGTGTCCTTGTGCGCTGCCTACAAGCTCGCGGCCACCGTAGTACAGAGGCTTGGACCTGCTACCAGCTTGGGTCACGTTCCAGAGCTCATTCCCAAACACATAGGCCGCGTCGTTGATCTTCGACAAGAACGGTCCAGCTACTGCAAAGGTAGGCAGCGCAAATAGCGCTCCGACGACACTCGAGACTTTCATGGTTGCTCCCACAAAGTCATTGACCCAGAACCAACGGCCAAGATCAGCAACCGCGCAGTGATGGTTTGTATACCACAACAAGTATCACTGCATTACATACGCATTTATCGTATTTAACAGCTCAGCTATCCCGACCCAGCCGTCGGGGTTGCATCTAGCAAGCAGGGTATCTTCCCGCTGGCTCTTGAGATCAACAATGTCGTAAGCTAATTTCGACCTTCCCCATGGGTTCCCCGCAATAAGATCCTTGCGGATAAAATTGGTGCACCAGTATGAATGAGCCGACGGAGCAAATTCGGGTCAGTTGCCCACGAAAGTGGGGAATCTTCCAGAGATCTACAATGCCTTGGTAATTGCGTGTATCTGTCGAGCTCAAGGTCACCTGGAGATGGTTCAAAAGAGCATTGCTCATCCAATTTGAGTGTATGGGTGTGATTTCCTAGTGCTACAGTCTTTTCCAATGCTTGCATTACTGCTTCATCTTTCTAACCTCTGCCATTGTCGTGCCCTTGAAGCCAATGTTGGGATCGGCTGTGATTCAAATTAGCTCATATCAACACATGTAAATAGCAGTATTAAATTGAAGACTTACTTGGGTTGTAGAAGCTGATATAACCACGGTCATTTGACACACCAAGCGCTTGCTCGAGCCAAGAACTAAGCCCAGCTGTGAATCTGATATTGTCTTCCGGGTTGAATATGTTCAGAGCGGTCACATGCAACATGAATGCTGCGCAAAAGTATTAGTTCCCGCTCGTCACAGTGCCTTTCTCGAGATTCTTACCAGGATCAAAGCTTCCACCAAACGAATACACCTCTCCTGCCTGAATACTGACTCCGAAGAGCCTTGCAGGCTTGCCAAGCACAGTCGCAGCAGTCTCTGTCAGATCCAAAGCCAGGGCTGTTTGCTTGTCCTTGGGGATGTCGATATTGGTAATTAGTTGTAGATAAGGCATATTGAATGTGGAACTTGATGAACAGGTATTCAAATTCGTTCACCTTCTGGCGGCAGTGTGCTTTGTGTCCGTCGACTCCGGGCTAATAATAACTTTCAGATACCCTTCCAATTAGCATGAAATGGCACCCACCCCGTGTTATTGATCAGTGCTAGCTCTGATGCATTCGCCTTCACATTGCAGCGGCAATCTTGTTCTTCTGTCGACGATGCTGTGTCAATGCGGGTGGTTATGCCGGCTATCATCCCGCAATGCGGAGTCGGAGCCGGCAATGGTAGCCGATTACCGAACGCCCGTCAATGTGGGGAAGCCAAACACAATCCAAAGCGACTGTCCCATGATATCGACAAATCGTCAGGCTTATATGATATGTACAAGATTCGGGTGGTTCCAAGTCAGATGAGTGATTGCTGGCGACTACCTCGGCATCATTCGCAAACCTCCCCCGTGTCAAAGCCAGCCACCGAGCATGGCGGGGATTGTATCCGGCTGCTACACAGCAGCTCAGACATGTCCCATTGAGTGCCCTGCCGAGATTGATTATGGCAAAGTGAAAGGAAAGACTGTCCTCGTCACTGGAGGTGAGGCACTCGCGGCAAGGCATTCCAGGTTCGCGCCAGAGCTCTAATGGATGTTTCGGATTCTTAGGAAGCAGTGGCCTTGGTGCTGCATATGTGCGGCAATTTGCGAATTCAGGGTGAGAACAGTATATGAATACAGATCCATCATAATCTGATGATGCTGATATACATAAACAAAGTGCAACAGTCATTAACGCAGACCTCAAAGCGCCGCAGGATGAGGACCTGGCCCGCATGTTGGTGACCGAGGATAAGACTTGTGGGGTATATGCTAAGACAAGGCAGATCACATTTCGTGAAGTGCGATGTCACAAATTGGTCAGATCAGCGTGCTGCGTTTGAAGCTGCTATAAAGTTTTCTCCTCGTGGCGGGATCGATGTTGTTGTAGCGAATGCCGGCATTTCAGGATCTGACAGATTCTTTGAAGGCAAGTATCAGCCCGAAACTTCTGCAGTAGTCACGCCCAGATCACATAATGCTGATGGGTCTGCCTCTAGACTACAACGACGAGCCGACGGAACCAAGTTTGGATATTATCCGCATCAACTTGGGCGGTGTCGTATACACATCAAAACTAGCCACATTCTACATGGGCCGCCAAGATGACAGCTTCGACCGGTGCTTGATTCTGAAGTCAAGTATCATGGGCTATCTCGACACAACTGGGTCGCCAACTTATAGCGCGGCGAAACACGGGCTGCGAGCCATCATGAAGGCACTCCGCCGCCGCGGGCCGGTACGCGTTGGGCTTATTGCGCCTTGGTGAGTTCATCACGAACCAATCACAACCTTTGTTGGTGGCAACTAACTTCCAAGGTTCATTGCAACTCCACTGATGGCCCCGGCTGTTGTCGAAAGACTGTCCTCGCAACTTGCAGCACATGGCTCTGGGTTTGCCGAGACAGAAGATTGTGTTAGGGCTGTGATGAGGATCGCGACTGATTCGGCAGTGAACGGTTCGTAATAATTGCCAAATATCTCAAGAGGGTTGAGCGCTGATCATCACATAGGGCGAGCTCTGGCGGTCTTGCCTCGGTCTGTATGTCCTTCAGGCTATACCGACCTGGACCTAGATGACTACAGGGAAGGAGACTTGTGTTATGACCTTCTCAAAATCACGACTCAGCTTACTCATCGGCAGCTTCCCGCAAATGAACAACTTGTCTGAAACTGGAAAGAAGCATGTCGGGTCATTGTAATGCTACATTAGAGATTGATGCCGTACGAGGGTGTCCTCCCGGTGTCTTTCCGCGACAATTGACTGGAGTGACATACTCTGTGTGCATAAAATTACTACCGTATTTATACTGCTCGAATGACATCTTTAGTTCGTCAACACGTATCGGAACCGAGCCTTCCCTGCTGCCATGTCAACCAAAGCCTGATTTGCGCCCGCCATTGGGCGCAACTCGACCCACGGCTTGATCTGTTTATCCACCGCTAGCTGGAACATGTCACGAATATCTCCAGGGCTGCCAATCAGCGAGCCGACGAGCCTGCGGCGTGAAGGAATGAGGGCGAATGCGTTCAAAACGATGGGCTGCTCAGGTGCACCTAGCTGAACCAGTGTCCCGTCGACCCGAAGAAGGCCTAAATAGTTCTCGAGGGGCATCTGCGGTAGACTGTCAGCTTCTGACCTCTGATATCACAGACTGTACCGAACTCTTACCTTTGAAGAAGAAACGGTGCTGATAATGATGTCAAACCTGCGAGCGCTCGCAGTGGCCCAATCCGCGTCGTCGTCTGTAGCAACGTAATCATCGCAGCCTAGAGCGATGGCATCACTCTTCTTGTCCGACTTTCTCGATATACCAACGACTTCGTCCGCTCCGAGGGCCTTGGCAAACAGGACGGCAAAATGCCCCAGCCCACCGATGCCGACAACGCCGACCTTCTTACCCGGGCCGGCGCCAAAGTGCTTCAGCGGCGAGTAGACCGTCACACCAGCGCACAACATAGGTGCCGCGTACTCGGGCGCCAGGCCGGCAGGGATCTTGAAGACAAAGTGCGACGGTGCCCGGTGGTACAGCGCGTGGCCACCAAATGCGGTCCCGCCGTTGCGGTGCTTCGCCGCGTATGTCGTGATGTGTTGGGCGCAGTATTGCTCTTGACCGCGCGAGCAGGGCTCGCAGTCGCCGTCTCGGCCGAGGCACGAGTCGGACTGTGCGCCGACGCCGACGACGTCGCCAACCTTGATGTCTCCCTCGGCCTGGGAGCCGACGCGTACCGCAACGCCGACGATCTCGTGGCCGACGACGCAAGGATAGCTGATAGGACCCTACGGAGAACCAAGTGTTAGGTTTCAGAGTGGTCCACTCGCTATCGGAACATCGTGGAGTTCACATACCCAGCCGGACCGTAAAGTGTGCAGGTCAGAGCCACAAATGCTAGAATGGGTTACCTTGATATCTATGTCGTTCTCTTCCAAGGCCTTTGGCTCGTAGGTCTTCCATACCATGTTACCATCGGCCGCAGACGCATCCTCGCCCACCCAGCCTTCGAACGTGTACTCAGTCGATATCATTGCAGGCACTTTAGACAGATACTGGACTCAGGAACTTGTGAGGAGATGGGGCCGTGAGGCCCTTTTATGTTGCAACATCCGCAGAGTCATGATACTACTCACCGGCTTCGGCAAGGACGAGCATTATCAGACATCTTTGATCACTTTCATGGTAGTGTTTTCCTTTCACCAATCACTCTTCTCCTCTGGTGACCAAATAGGGAATAGTACCGGGAGTGGGTGTCGACCATCACCGTGTGGGTCGTGTTGTTGAGATTATTAATCACTGGACAAGTGCGGCCGCAATTGCGGCCGCAAATATCGCTTCTTCGACGGCCGCAAGCAGGCGCACACTTCAGCCGCTTCATCTCAAGACAAGCAACAGTTTACGCCTCCGCAGCGTTACAATTGACAGGTATCTAACAATCATTAATCCATCTAGCCTAACACATAGCGTGGTGACCCTTCGGCATGTCGTCGACCAACCGCAGCCTGCAAATCGACCAGGCAACACATGTCTGCTTTTCATGCAAGGCGCGAAAGCGGAAATGTGACAAAACCAGACCGAAATGTTCGCAATGTTCCAAGTAAGTCAATGGCCCTTGAAAAGCCCGCAGTCTATGAAAGTCTCACTGTGGAGGCAGGCGGAACTCGCGATGCATCTACACACGCCCGCAGCGGGGCCGCAAAATCGACGTCTCGACCAGGTCGCATTGCAGTTCCCTTTGGGAGGAGCAGCAATTACGTGATCAGTCTATCGACTTTCCCACATTGCTATTTCTAGACCCAGGTCTCCTTCAACATGGACAGGTTGAGATGTCCCCACCCAGCGTCCCCATCCCTGCCCATATCTTGGAGCTGGTTGGAGACAGAGAGGACATTGACTCGTACGCCTCGGAATTCTTCGCTTCGGTTCATATGTGGATGCCTATCATATCCAAGAAGAGGTTCTATGACACACATCTCCAAGCTTCCTTCAGCTCTCAGCCCGACGTTGTCTTGCTGCTACTCTCACTTAAGCTCATCACAACAAAACCACCCTCGAGTCCGCGAAATCCTCGAACCTCGCTGTACCATGCTGTCAAGCAGTTTCACTTTGACAATGAAGTTCGAGGATCGTTCTCCATTCTTGCACTGCAGGCTGGAGTTCTGTTGAGTCTTTACGAACTGGGCCATGCTATCTACCCTGCGGCGTTTCTCTCCACTGGGGCATGCGCTCGCTACGCACACGCTCTCGGGATCAATGTCAGTGGGGCAATCAACACCAAGAAAGTTGTCACTCTTGTCGAGCTTGAAGAACGAAGAAGGGTTTGGTGGGCGATTGTCATTCTGGACCGGTTTGTTCCCCACTTGTCGTAATAAACTGAAAACTGACGACGGCGACAGATTCGTCAGTATTGGCTGCCCAGGAAGGCCATTCGTGACAGACGATCCTCAGTTACATGACCTCCTACCATCAGACGATGCCGCATGGGATGAAGGCGTAGGTAATCGAGCTATGGTGCCGTCCTCAAATTACTAACGAGCTGTTTCAGATCGTCAGGCAGGCCGACTCGTTCCCGTTGTCATCGCCAATGACTGGTCACATGAGCAGATTTGGACTGCTATGCCAAGGAGCAAGAATACTGGGTCAAGTCCTACGTTGCGTATCTGATGAAACAACAAGCGGCGATGGCATGTGGAAACAGATTGATCGAACGCTCCAGTCCATGCTTACCGTGTCACTTGAGTTCCGCGACCGGGACAATGACCAGATCATTTTTATCTACAGGTATGTGGTCTCTCGATTTCCCAAACCGTGCTAAGGGCTTCGTCCAGCTGTCTAGTAGCTCTGTTCACACGCGAGCTACATGCTGAGGGCACAGGTGCAGCCGACATCGAACGGTCTCACCGGGCAGAGGCCGTGATGAACGAGATCATGGAAAGGATGAACGGTGATTGTGTGGGAGAACAATGCTTCATGCGCCGCAACCTAGAGAGCATGGCACCATGGGGTCTATTCTTCGCGTACCAGCTCTGTGCTTTGCACATGTCCTCGCCTCGTAAGGATCAGGCCTCTGCTGATATTGCCGGGAAGGTCAAGGATACGCTTGTCTTCATAAACGCCAGATGGAACGCCGCAGGTAAATCCAGATACTCTGGGCCGTATTAACTACTAGTATCGTACTAAATAACGCAGGTGTCTATCTTCAGCTTCTGGAGGCCCGCGAAGCGATGGCTCAGTCCTGAACATTTTTCGAGCCGAATCTATAGATAACCGAGACGATGCCTAGTCAGTCTGGGATCTTGGGGATATTCTCTCAGCAACTTGGCCTCTACTGTACCCCATCTTCAGTGTAGTTGACACTGAATACAGGTGATCTCTTGCATCAAATGATCCGTTCCGTCTTTCATTTTCCGCCATGCTGTGCCAGATGAAGCGCCTTCCTGAGCAGTTGCAAAACTCGCAGACATCTGCCCGCTTCGCAGAATACCACCCACTTTCTCCCACAACTGAGTTGAGAGTGCCGTGATCATGACCATGTACATGGACGAGGTAGCTTTCGATGTCACTGGTGACGCTGGATCCACTTGCAGCGGAGGGAGAGCCAGTGGGCCGACCTGAACTTGTGGAAGGACGACTTTCCAGTCGTTCCCAACGCTCGGCGCCAGCGAGTGTTTGAGACACATTTGCATTCTTTGAAAGATGGCACTGTAGAGCTGTATGAGTCGGCAGTGACAAGAGTCGATCAGCAGCATGGTGGCTTCATCCACATGCGGAGGGCTGTCGCCGACCACTTGCATACCAGTGCCTTGTGAAGCCCATGGCGATGATGCGTAGGTGTGAGTACCATCTGTCTCATGATCTGAAGTCCCGTAGATGGTCTCCACAATCTCGACAAACTCTGTCGTAAGGCGAAACAGCTCGTCAAAGGAGAATCGGGTGGGTGGCTTGGTTGAGCACAAGCTAAGGTCAGCGGGTGCGACAGTCCCGTCCCTCGGAGCATCCATTGGAGGCAGGCTCTCCAAGCAGTTGAAGAGGTCGACTTGCAAGGTAGCCAACCTTGGGATAGTTGAAGACAACCTAGCAGTAGGGTAAGAATCGGTATCCGCGAGGGATGGGCCAAACAGATTCCAAGTCTCCAGGGGATTTACATCCCTGGGCCGGGACGGGATCTGAAACCAGTCTGCATCAAAGTCATTCAAGAATTCAATTCGTGAGAAGTTGTTGAAATCTGCTGAAACAAGCCGATCCACGGTATCGCACTGTGAGGCTGTGCGTACAGCGGTGGTAGAAACCTCGGCTTGCATGCGGGTTTCGGAGGCTTGTTGCGGTGACTTCCGAGAGATCCGGGGAGCACGGCGACTGTAACGACAGCGGCATTTCAGCCGCAGGCATCTCTCACAGCTAGCACATGTACTGCTCTTAACACAGCGCAGCTTCTGAGCGTGGCATCGATCGCAAGACGAACGGGTCTTGCCGACGGGTTGTGTCGGAAGTCGTGTGAGAGCCGGATCATCGGATGGGACCACCGATGTGGAGCTCGTCGCCGATACGTCTATTGGTACTGGCCCTGGAGCCGAGTATGCAGAAGTGTCTGCATCCATATGTCTTATGGCGAAAGAATTAGACTCAGTGTCAGGGATTCATGTGTTCTGCTAAGGAAGTGTCGTAGTCCAAGTGTAACGAGTCAGCTTGGAGGAAGACATCAATGCAAAAAGGTCGACTTGACCAATGGAGCATGCGGAAAAAATGGGGCGCCTTATGCAAGTTCGGCGTTTTGTGCATCCACATTCGGCGTTTCGCCAGAGGCGGCGTCTGATGAACAGGATGATGCGTGGGTAAGAGGCACGATTATAAAACGCAACGGCGATTTTACTGTCGAAGATCTGGAAGAGTTCCCAAACTCCAAGATTGACTTGAACCTTTTTTTTTTACATCATGGTCGCCCTCACAAGCGTGCAAGCATCCAACGCTCTCATCAGAACAACCCTTCCCGCAGGGTTGGTTGCCGTCTTCGTGGGTGCGACTAGCGGTATTGGAGAGATCAGTGTCAAAACGTTCGCCAAATACGCCAATCAGCCTCGCGTCTACATTGTAGGCCGGTCGCAAGATGCAGCAGATCGAATCTTGGGCGAGTGCAAGACACTGAACCCGCAGGGCGAATTTCATTTTCTCCAATCGGATGTGAGCCTCATCCGCAACGTGGACAAGCTCTGTGAAGAGATCAAAGCCAAAGAAAAGGTTTTGAATCTTCTCTTCCTTAGTGCAGGTCAACCTAGCATGGACAGAGCTCGTATGTTCTCCCCTAACAATATCAAATATCTGCGAGGTATCGAAACTACTGACCAGTCGCTGGAGTGCAGAAACCTCTGAAGGTCTCCATCTCCTCGCCGCCCTGAATTACTACTCCCGTACCCGCATCATTGGCAATTTGCTTCCGCTACTGCAAAGGGCCTCTTCCCTTCGCCGTATTGTCACGGTTGGTGGCGGTGGCTTGGAGGGCAACATCGACCTCGAAGACTTGCAAGCAAACCGTGTCCCTCTGCCGGATCTGCGAGGGCACCTCACAACTCTCATTACTCTTGGTCTTGAAGCGGTGGCCCAAAATGCGCCTGAAGTCAGCATCGTGCATGATTACCCGGGCACGGTCAAGACGCCCTTCCTCAACAACATGCCCGAAGAGATGCTGAAAGGTCTAGAGTTTGTCCCTCTTGAGGAATGCGGAGAGAGGCACGTATACCTAGCTACAAGTGCCAGATATCCGCCGCGCAACGGGGAAGACAGCGGTGTAGCTCTAGATCCTGTGGATGAAATAGCAACAGGATCGGACGGGAAGACAGGAAGCGGGCTGTACTCGGTCGGGAAGGACGGCGAGAGTGCCAGTTCCGAAACACTGCAGCTCCTGGCCGTCTTGAGAGAGCAAGGAACTGTCGAGATCATTTCGGGGCATACAGAGGCTGAGTTCAAGCGTATTCTTGAGTAAGCCACGGATGGCTAGAAGTCCATGACACTTTCTGCCCCGCCGTTGCCGTGGCCTGTGGCCAGTTTGGTCGCTTTTGGATCCTTGAGTTGACAGAATTTTCTTTCTTACTTGGCATTATGGGTAGAAAACGACTACATATGTCCCTTGATGAATTTTGCAGTTTATACGGTGTTTTGGTCTCTTATCAGCTTGGCACATAAAAGCGAAGCCCTGCGGGCAGAGTTGCGGCCAATGAGGATCCCACCAAGATAATGTGTCACCGGCTTTAGATAATGTTTTCGCGTCTTGGCGGGGCAAAGAGGATCCGCGTGTAATTGAGATAAGCTTATCTCTCCCTTCACTCACCAGATGTGGTAGACTAGGCAAATTGAATCGAACCGCCGCAATCTAGCATGGTGGGGGTGGTTCTGGTAGTGAGGAGAAGAAAAAAGAAACTTAAAACTGTGTCTTGTGATTCCAGGAATGTCCCTTCGTCCCATGTCGTTCCTGATGAGAAGCCCGGCTTCTTGTCTTCCTTGTCCCTAATCAGCTACAACACGGACCGATCCGGTGGCGTCCCTCGCCCCCCTCCGCATCCATGACGCGCTTCAAGCTCCCCGCTGTCCGTCTCCCCAAAGCCCTCCAGGGCCTCCCGGCCCCGGCCATCCGGCTCATTGCCCTGCTGATCCTCGTCAACGCTCTCGTCTGGGCCGCCGCGGGCATCACACTGCACTTCTTCCCGGCCCTTATCACGCCGGCCGTCTTGGCCTACACCCTCGGCCTGCGGCACGCCCTCGATGCCGACCACATTGCGGCCATCGACCTCATGACCCGACGCCTCATCGCTGCGGGTCAGCGGCCTGTCGCCGTGGGCACCTTCTTCAGTCTCGGCCACTCGACGATCGTGATTATCACGTGCATCGTCGTGGCCGCGACGTCCGGCGCCCTCAGAGATCGCTTCGACGACTTTCAGCGCATCGGCGGCATCATCGGCACGAGTGTGTCGGCGGCGTTTCTGCTACTGCTGTCGGCGGCTAACGGGTGGGTCCTGTGGCGGCTGGTTCGATGTCTCCGCGCCGTGCTGGAGGAGCAGCGCCGCCGGAGGGAGGCCGGCAGCGATGCCGAGGATGCTGACGGCGGAGATGTCGACTCTAGTGCTGCAGCATTGCAGCTAGAGGGTGTCGGATTTATGTCGACTGTGTTCCGGAAGCTCTTCCGCTTTATTGACCGCCCGTGGAAGATGTACCCGCTCGGAGTCTTATTCGGCTTAGGCTTCGATACTTCCTCTGAGATTGCAATCATCGGCATTGCATCGATTCAAGGAGCTCAGGGGACGAGCCTCTGGGTCATTCTCATCTTTCCCGTTCTCTTCACCGGCAAGTTGACTCCATTCACTATTGTCCACGGACGATAAGACTGACAATGACTACAGCCGGAATGTGTATGCTGGACACAGCAGACGGAGCACTGATGGGCGTGCTTTACACCTCAAAAACCTTCTCCCGTGATGTTGTTGCGATCTTGTATTACTCCATTGTCCTGACTGGTATCACCATATTTGTCTCAGCCTTCATTGGTGTGATCCAAGTTCTTTCTCTTGTCCAGAACGTCGCGGAGCCCGAGGGATCCTTCTGGGACGGGCTCTCAGCGATTTCTGACCACTACGAGATTGTAGGAGCAGTAATTTGTGGAATCTTTGCCGTGGTCGGGATTGGGTCAGTACTTGTGTATAAGCCGTGGAAGAGGAGGATGGATCGAGAAGGCGGGAACAGTTCCGCTGAGGCTCAGATTTTGGACTAAAGAGATGAGACTTCCTGTCACTTCTGAGGGCCCCCATACAATTTCAAGTTGTGCTTGCCATTGGACCTGATTCTGTCAATGCTAGATGTTTAGATTCCAATATCAAGACTGTCCAGACGTGTAATGACAGAAAATTATCCCGTGCTCAGTTTGATATATGAATAAATCAGTTACTGATGTTGCCGCTCGTATCTTCTTCAGGACAGCAGATAGATCAGAAGTGACGTTCAGAGGTTATTGTGTCCTAACCAAGATCCCCCGCAAACAGTTATCAGACTGTGAAGGGTGTTTGGAGAATATTGGTTCGCAAGGTTAAGATCCTCAGAGATTAGTCAATACACGTAGAACTGAGTGCGTTCAGTGGATATTGCGTCGTAGGGACTAAGATCCTCAGGAACGGAAATAAATGTACATGTAGTACACATCTGAGATCATCAAACAGACGGGAATAAGCTCCCCAACACAAGAATGTACAAAGATCCCATGCAGATAGTTATCAGATTGTGAAGGGCATTTAGAGAATATTGGTTCGCAAGGACTAAGATCCTCAGAAGAACCTCGAGAAAAGAAGCCAGGTTTATGCACAATGGGAGGTAATCAATTCCATGCTAGAATGTGGCCAGCAGCTCGCCGCCACATTTCCTTAACTGTGTGAACATTGCTCAACATTGAAGGTTACGTTGTGTCTTGACATTTCCATAACTTACACAGTCTCCCGTGCTCCTGGTTGTATTCTCCGAGACCAACAGCAACACAACCCTTGAACTTACAAAAGTAAAGTATAATTGATCATCTCTGTGAGTCTGCGTCATTTATTATTCCACTTCATTATTAAGTCTCCACGCTTCTCTTCTTCTTCAAGCACGCATTATACTTTAACGAAACCCCTTGGGAGTACTGATATCTCCAGGGATCAATAGAAGTGTCAAACGTGCTTAGAGTCAACTCATTATTCTTCTTCCTACTCTCTTCTTCCTACTCTTCTTCTTGTTTGAATAAGTAAGAACCCTGAGAGTAGTGAATACTCTAGAGCTTAGGTTCGGTAATCACGTGCATGGGCCTCGACTATCATTCGTCCCTTGTAAGTACGTCCTTCCTCTTCCTCTTCCTCTTCCTCTCCTTATTCTTTTCAATTCAACATCTAACTTTTGTCTTCCCCTAGTCTAATTGGACAGGCTCAAGAGTCCCGAGTTATCTAGGGAGCAGTTCCATCAACATTGAATCACGTGCACAAGGCTCGATCGCCATCTATCATTTCAATGGTCAATCCTCTCGGCTTCCTCTTCTCCTCTCAATTCTCCTACCTTCTTTAGGTTCATGAGATCTTCCTCTAGTCCATATCGACCCAGAGTCTCAGGGACACCGGAGCTCTTTTGAGGTTCAATTGTATCATTACGCTCAGCTCGGCTTGACAGAAACCAGTCCAGACTACCATCATGGCTAGCAATACCGCTGCTCGCAATCAAGGACGAAAGTCCCAGTCAAAGCTCGAAGTAACCGAGGAGAACCCTTACCTCAAGAGATACGTATTCACGGTGGAGGTTGACGAGAATTACCGGAAGCACATTTCTGCCGACTGCTGGAAGGCTTCTGACGACGATGCCCCGCGAAAGGTTCTCCCTCGCCCTGACTGGGCCAAGCAGAATTGGGGACCGTTGCCACTACTCGCGGGCACAGGGTTGGTTGATGGCATCATCCTACCGGGTTCTGGTGGATCTGCTCGTAACAAGTTACGAGACTACGGGTTCACCGAGGAGCAGATTCGAAATGGCCTCCACGCAGCCTGGAAGAAGAACCAGTTGAAGGTCGAGGGCTCTCGAAACTTAAGTCCCGTGCGGTCGCAAAGCCTCGGCGAGTCACAAGTTGTGCCGTACCTAGGATCCCTGACCACGGAGCACTCGCGACGTTTGCTCTGACCGAAGGCAAGGATTGATGCTCCCTTGCAATTACGTGTCTTGGTCAACTAACATCTGAGTAGGAGCTGAGCTTTTTGGCCCTCTATGGGAATTGTGGAAGACATGCCTGGGTGACGGTTTCATCACGGCTCATTTCCCACTGCAGAGAGTTGTCGACATTGTGAACTTGTCCCCGGCGGAAGACAGCTTCATGGCTCAGGTTGATGAAATCAGCAAGTCAACGGCCTACCTTCCGGTGATCGACAAAGACGATTTGGATCCAGGCTCTTCTCTGCTGGATAACTTCACCAACGACACCAATGTCTGCCTCGCTGCTACAACCGTGCTCTATTTCTACCGAGCCCTGAAGTGGATGACAAAGGGCCCAGACTACGATGCCGCGGACGCCCAATTGATTTGGGAGCAGTTCCTACAAGAAACGCAGCTTGAGGACGGACAAGACACACTGCTCTTCGATGTCGACATTGCGAGCTCTACACGGTTCCGCCATGACGATCGCTCGGAGGCAGAGCTCAGGGAGCACTACGGTGCAAAGGCGCATCCCAGTCATGTGGTTCGTGACCTCGGATACTCGAAAGAGGATTGGCAGCGTGTCATCATGCTGTTCACCTACCTGCGGATGTACTGGAACAAACCCGCATATCACTACAAGTCGAAACGCAAGCTCAAGTTCTTGAAGCAGTTCTGGGCAGAGGATGAGGTTGAAGCTTGAGATGAAGAAGCTAATCCGGAAGAACCTTCAAGGGGTTCGAAGGGTGCAGAGGATAGCGCTGACGATGAGGAGCCATCTTCGAAACGTCCTCGGATCTAGGCGGCCGCCGGGCGATTTGTATGTTAGCGTGTGTAACATAGAGGGGACTTCTTTCATTTGGAGTTACATGCAGTGGGCCTGAAGGATCCCGGAACTTAAAAGAGCAAGGACAATAGGGACCCTGGTATAGAGTTTTAGCTGCCAAAACTGCTTAGCATCGGATAGGCTGGACCATGGGGGTTGCATTATTTCTCAAAAGCACGATGAGTTAGTGATTTAAATGACAAGTCGATGTCATCAGAGAGACTCTAGTACAGCCTCATGCAGCAAGAATCGAAGATTTCCAATGCTAAATTCAATAGGTCGATTGTGCACCTTTGAGTAATTGCGCAGGTCCTACCTGAACACAACCCTACATAGTTCCCTTAGCTTGGTTAAGTCACCAGGTTCTGATTTTCTAAATAGATCTATGACAACATTGAGAACCTCCTATTACCATGTGCAAAAAGAACATTGCTTTCCAGCGTTATCCGTTCGGATGCTAGAGAGGCCACCATTTGATACGCCTTAGCGAAACGTCGAAGCCTAATATTGTGATGGGCCTTGGACCATGTATACTTCAAGTAAAGAAGCCCATAGAACTCTGGGCTCAGCTCGAATGGGATGATGCCGCATATCTCTCCCCGTAATATAGCTGAGGGGCGCTTCGATTACTTTTCGATGGACTGAGCTTGCTTGGTGTGGATCACACGTTCCTGCAGCTCATCCACTAAGTTTCACCTGCACCCAGTGAACTGGGTGCTGGCTGCCGACCCTGTGGTTGCGCTTGATGCCCTGCATCTCCAACGATGGCGTGAACGAGTACATCGCAATGATGCCCATCTTGCAACATTTCTGCAAGTTCATGCCTGTGATGTTGTTGGACATTCCAAGGAACATCGCATGCACAACTTTCTCGGGGTTGTTGAAGTCGGCATTCACCCGTACGCGCTCCTCCTCGGTCAGGTCTGCAGTGAAGTAAGAGAAGACTGAGTCCGCTGAGTTATCTTGCCGCAACTCAGTATCTAGTGAATCCAGGTCAGCATACTGCACTTTTGATATGTGCAACATCTCTAGAGTATCTTACATCATGTTCAATAGCGGAGGTCACTCATTAAGTACTGATCATGAGTTTGGAAAGTGTGGTGGGGTCGTGGCGAGGTGGTCGAAGGGAGGCATGGTAACAGCGTAAGGCAATTGTGAAGTGGAGCGAATTTGACATTGCTCTCAAGTGCAACTGAACAGATAAAGCAAAGTCTTGTATGAAAAGGTGACGATGAGTAATAAAGCTTATATACTATGCAGTTGTGTTGAGTTCGGGGTCTTGGTTTCTGGGGAGGTGTTGTTGAAGACAAGAATGAAGACTGGTGAAAAGTGCAATGGAAAGGCATGCTTCCGAGTTAAGTAGTAATCAGACACGGTTATGGATGATGATTGTAGATAATCTCGTGACTGTTTTAAACAAATAGACCACATGGGTTACAAGCTCATCAGGAAATCCCGATTTGAAATTCTTTTGCTGCCTCTCCCGACATCAAACTCTCATCGAGACGACCCACATGACAACCAAACTTGGTGCATCAGCCGCCTCCTGGAAGCCAAGGAGTACTCTGTCTGGCTCTTTCACTTGAGAAACACAGTGTATGTACGAGTCGTCATCTTAAGCCATTCCGCAACCCAAAAGCTTATCTGAGTAGGCCTCTAGTAGGGTTTGCATGTACATTGCAATAAGAAACCCAAGATGTCAATCAACTTGGAACAACACTACAATCAAGGAGCAAACCAACCCATTCAGTAGCTTTGCTAACTGTACTGAGAGCGATGAGTACCACATTAACCTCTTCTTCTCACCCTGCCTATTGCAAGCAGGTATTAAAGTATCACGTGTGGGCTGCCAGATGTGGATTCATCGTTGGCAAATGAGTCAGGAAACCCCGCAGTGGGTTGATACATATTACTGACTGGTGCCTGCGTCAATAACAACTCAATCTAGACAGCAAAGGCCTGGTGCCTTTGCTCCAGAGCAAACGTCAATATGAACACTCCCAGCCGGATGTACAACCAAGTTTCCCTCTCCAAAGACTCCAAGAAACATGAGATTCGCCTTATCAACCTCATGGGCGGGGCGTTCAATGACAAGCTAGTCATCCACCTCTACAAACGAGCCCTCACACGAGAAAGCCCGCCGGAGTACGAGGCTCTGTCCTACGCATGGGGCTCGGCGGAGCAACAAGTCGAGGTCAGAGTCATCGCACACGGCTCGCCATACACCTTGCCCATCACTCGTAACCTCGAGCAAGCGCTGCGGCACCTCCGTCATACCGACCGCGACAGGACGCTCTGGGTCGATGCGGTCTGCATCAACCAGGACAACTTAAGGGAGCGCAGCCGGCAGGTCGCGCACATGGGCCGGGTGTACGAGCTCTCGCAGCGCACGGTCGTGTGGCTCGGCCACGAGGCGGACGGCAGCGCCGTCGCCATCGAAACGCTGCGCGAGATCGCATCCAAGGTCGTCGTCGACTGGGCCACGTACTCAATGGCGCCGGCTGCCGGGCTGCCAGCGACCGAGGCGCACTGGGCCGACAGGGGCTACGGCCTGCCGTACCCGCTCGAGACTCTCGCGTTCGTGACCCGCCTCTTCGAGAGGCCGTGGTTCGAACGCCTGTGGACCCTGCAGGAGGTCAGCCCGAGGAACGGCGAGGCCGTCGTCGTCGTCTGCGGCTACCAGTCTATGCCCTGGCGCGCGCTGCTCGACGCGCTCTTCTGCTTCCGCGCCAAGGGCGCCGAGCGGCTCGTCTACGCGTCTTCGGGCTACGCCGGCGCCGACCGCCGGTGGTTCGCGCGCTCGCTGATCGAGATACACAACCCGGCCCTGCGCCTCGCGCTGCCGTACGTCCTGCACCGGACGAGCCTGTGGAAGTGCGCCGACGACCGGGACCGAGTGTACGCCGCGGTGCCGCTGACCGGCATCTCGCTGGCGGGCGACCTGGGGCTGGCGCCGGACTACGAGGCGTCTGTGGCGGACGTGTACACGGACTTTGTGGTCAAGTACATGGCGCACACGGAGAAGCTCAACGTCATGGCGGTCCTGAGCGACCACGACAGGGCGGACGGAGGAGAAATGCCGAGCTGGGTCCCGCGCCTGCACAGGCCGGCTGAGTCGCGGTACTTGCACTCGCTGTGGGCCTCGGGGGACACGCTGCCCGACTGGGAGTATCTCGGGGACAGCGCCCTGCGGGTCGCGGGGATCCACTGCGCCACTGTCACGGATGTGCGGGATCTCTCGCTGCCGTCCGACGACGTGCAGGCTCTGCGGGAGACGGTGCTAATGTATCCACAGCTCGGCCCGGGGCAGCACACCACCGAAGCAGCAGACACGTATGTGACCGGGTGCAGCCTGGTCGAGGCCCTCGGCGCGACGCTGTCGTGCACATCGACCGTCGAGCTCGACCACCCGGGCACAGATAACCGGAGCGCGCGGGAGGTCGAAGAGGTGATGGTCGCGCTTCTAGAGCAAGACGCCACACATGCCGGCACCCAGGACTTTACGACGCGTGTCTACGCTTACAATCGTGGGCGGGCGCTGGTCCGGACTCGCGAGGGCTATGTTGCGCTAGCGCCGCGGCACACTCGCCCGAGGGACGTGATATGCGTTCTCCTTGGGCTCGACACGGCTGCCGTGCTCCGGAGGCGGGAGGACGGGAAGCACGCCTTCGTCGGTGGGTGTTTTGCGTACGGGCTGAACAGCGCCGAGGCCATCTTCAAGGGGCAGGGGATACCTGCGGAGTACTCTCTCATGTTTCGAGGAGCCGCGGAGGAGTTCAGGAGGGCGTTTCGGAACAGAGACACTGAGGAGGTCGTGGATAGGGATCCACGCCTGGGGTTCCAGCCTCGAGGCGATAACATTGAGAGGGATGAGTTGACTGAGTCTGGAGTTGAGGTAGTAGACTTCATCCTTGTTTGAGAGCAAGCCTGCCATCCACCGTTGGGATTGCGGGGGAGTAGTGTTCGTCAACTGCATAGCGTAGCACGATCTAGCCTACTAAAACAGCCATGACGCCATTTCTTCAACGGGCGCCAATCCACGCAAAAGGCTTATGGCAGTGTTCTAAGAGCTACACATCTCTGTATTACCATGCCCGCAGTCTCACATAAGGGTTGCAGTGTTACTGAAACATGAATGCCTTCCAAGTATCACATGTGCTACCCATTGGGTCAGTCTGTCCAACCCGACATTTACTTGGCAGGTAGTCCGAGGGGTGATCGGCGCGCCGCCGGTGCCGCGTGGCCGACCTGACTGCGCCCGCAAAGAGGCGTCGGAACTAATGCAACACCAGCAAGCGCCGCCAATACGCACGGCAATTCCTACCGTTTGACAAAGGAGGCGTTGTCTGACGGGCGCCAAAGATCATGAATCCCCACGATGATCAAAGGGTAATGCTGCGAGTCGCGCGCGCCGGCGTATTTGGCGGAAAGTGTCAAAAGGGGAGCAACGCTGATCAAAGTGTCCGCGCCGCTCATCCTAGGATTTTAGCGGGAGGGTCTTCATCAAACTTGATTCTCCGTGTCCGTGTCCGCCTCCGTTGGCGACACCGCGCTCTAGGCAGCAGTATTTCAGCACGTTTTCAGCAAGCGAATTGCGGCGGTCATGGCAAGGAGGAATGAGGCGGGATGCGACAAGATATGGACATAATTAGTGAGTACGGAGTAGATCCAAGAGAATCATCGCGTTTACCAGATGGTCTTGCCGATCACCTGTGATTTGAGATGGAGATTCCAGTCATGTGCCTGCTCAATCTTCAGCCCTGGATGGTCCAAATCAAAGACCAGTAAAACTCAGGCGGTGTGGCCGCTCGCAAAAGCTGCTAGAAAACGGATCCGACCCGTACGAAACCCGACCGACCGACCGCCCGACCCCCAAATTACTCGCTACTGATCTCACGATCTAAAAAAGACCCTCGCGTGGGTGAGAGCAGACTTTGTGGGTCTTGGCTTACGACTGACATTTGGGATCTGCGCGTAGCGGCCTTCTAGTGCGCTGGACTTGGGCGTAGAAGCTCCGTGATCCGATATCCGTTAGGACCGGAAATTTAGCTGGCGTGACAAGTGGTGTGTGCACGATCAGGTCTTCATCATCGATGTTTCCATCTCGGCCGAGGCTGAAGAAAAAGCAGCCCGGTTCACGTGGTTTTCAGAAGCAAAATGCAGATTCAAGAGAGATGCATGGTGAGATAAGGAAATCCTGGACCCAATTCCGTGCCACGGGACCACAGGCCAAGGGGGCAGCGAGACGGGCCCTGCCAGCGTGGCAAATAGAGTCCATGGGTTGGTGTGCATCCCGCGCTTGGCACTGCATGCTGTGCAGTGCGTGCAGCACACAGCAAGCAAACAAGGAGGCAGCCCAGCAGCAGCCAGAAGCCAGCATTTTGGGTCAGCCCAGGAATCCGATTCTGTGGAGTGGTGGTGCTAAATGCGTGTGGTGAGAGGGTTATTTGGCAAAAAAAGGGGGGTGATGACCACGAGAGGGGTGAGCCAAGAGAGAGCCAAGAGGAAGCCAAGCCTGTATTTGGCAATATCATACAGCGCTTGGAAGGGGGAAAAAACTTTGTCCAGCAAGAAGGATGATACTAAGTTGCCATTTAGAGCTAATACTGGTAGACATTAATGAAAAGGGGAAAAGGAGAGTATTGAGACAAAGGATTACGTTGGATCGGTGCTCGACATTGCCGTGTGTCCGTCCGTTGGCTGCGTTTTCGAGACACTACGGTCCAGCACTGCAGCTTGATCTTAGCACCAGTCTCAGCCCCTGTGCAGGGTGTGATTCCTGACGCAACAGGCCCATAAAAGCCATCATTCAAGCGACAGACGTTGCCCAAAGGGGACCTAGCGCTTCGTCAAGACTAGCAAACGTTGTGGCAGGTTTTGCAGCAGCGTAAAATTGGAAGAACCCACACTGCAGCGCGCGCAGCCTAGGGAACCTAAAGAAACCCACCCAGGCCACGTCTTGGCGTCTCGGGGTGGCTGAGCGGGCGCACCGAACTTGGGACTGGGGGAGTGCGTGCGCGTCACTCTCATTCGATTGATTTCAGTCTGTGTGTGGTAGTGCGCCCGACCGAAACAAAGGGTCATGAGCGAGTGAGCGAGTGAGCGAGTGAGCGAGGCGAGAAATGGATGATGGATTGATTGAGAGAGTAAATAGTGAGATGGGACGGAGAGAGGGGCCACCCACAAGTACCCGTTCCCAGCACCTCCATACCCATACAAGTAGCAAAAACGGTCCCACCGCATCCCAGATTTCATTAAAACGCGTTTTTGCTGCAAGGGGTGCGACCATTCAAACTTTTGGATCTTCCCTCCTGTCCCCTGAACCTGAAAGAAAGAGATACGAACTAATTAATGTCACTACTGTCGCTGTCAATGTCAATGTCACGCACACACGACCGCTGCTAAAACCAAACCCCCCGTTTTACCCCATACCTACCTACTCAACCACCAAAGAAAAAACACAACAACGACAAAGCACACCTACGACACACGACAGGGCGACACATATCCCGATCTTCGGTTCTTTTTACGCCCGTCTATGGCTGTTTGTTGGACATGCGGACCATCTGGCGCTCAATAAGCCAGCTGGCCTCGGGGAGCTCGAGTCGGCGGAGTAGCAGCAGCAGTAGCAGCAGCGGCGGCGCCCTGGCGTTGCCCTACGATGAAGAACGGCTAAGCAGCCCGACCCGGCGCCTCAGGGCGCCACGGCTGAAAAAGGTCACGGCCTGGCTGCTCGTCATCGACCTCACCATCATCCTCTTCCTCTTCTGGCTCGTCCAGCCCCTCATCGTCCTGCTGCGCCGGAACGAGGAGCTCTTCGGCGCGCGCGTCGTCCTCACAAACGACACCCTCCCCTACCCCAGCATACCCAAGGACGACGACGGCCAGCAGCGCAGGATCCCGCGCATCCTGCACCAGACGACGGCCACCGACGAGATCCCCGAGAAATGGGTCAAGTCGCAGCAGAGCTGCAAGGACACCTACCGCGACTTTGAGTACAAGGTATGTTTTTATCGTTGGCTCACCTGATTGACGATGCGCTAGAGCCTCCGCGCGGCGCAATCGTTGGAGAGAGGAGAAAAACAAAGGAATCAATACTGACCACTGCTTCCACACCAGCTCTGGACCGACGAGCGGGCCCGCGATTTCCTCGCCCTCGAGTACCCCTGGTTCCTCGACACCTGGGACGCCTACGATTTCCCCATCCAGCGCGCCGACTCGATCCGCTACTTCGTCCTGCACCACTACGGCGGCATCTACCTCGACATGGACACCGTCTGTCACAAGCCCTTCCCCCTGCACCAGATCGACTCGGGCTCCATGGAGCACCGCGCCCTCTTCGAGTCGACCCTGCCGACCGGCATCACAAACGACTTTATGATCACCACGGCGCGCCACCCTGCCTTTGCCGGCGCCATCGCCAAGCTGCCCCTCTTCTACAGCTTCACCCGCCTCTGGGCCCGCATCGAGCCCTACGCCGCCATCATGCTGTCCTCGGGACCGCTCTTCATCACGCTCGTGGTCAAGGACTACCTCCTCGAGCTGCCGTCCCTGCCCTCGGCGACGGTCGGCGTCATCGCCTCGGCGCGCCTGCACCCGTACATCACCGACCTCGAGAGCAGCACCTGGCACCGGCAGGACACGAAGGTGCTCATGTGGCTCGGCGACCGGCCCTGGTCGTGGTTCCTCATGGGCGCCGTGGGCGTCGTCATCGGCGCCTACCTCGTCAACTACGTCCTGCTCGCGTGCTTCAAGACGGTGCGCAAGGTGCCCGCTGTCGCGTACGGGTCCAAGCTGGCCAAGCTGATATAGCACCACATGTTCGGGGGGATCTTAGATGGAAAGCGTTGTTTATAATGACTGATGTGTCTGCTTCTTCTTCCGGGCACCGATATGTGTTGGGATAAACGAACATGTAGAATGAGGGGGGGCAGGGGGGTCCGTTTCTCCGGTTCGCTCTCCTAGATTCTTTCAAAGCCCGTTAATTCCGACCACTTTTTTTCTCTTTGAATGAGTTCTTTGGGACGACGTACCTTTGCACGGCACCTCTTGATGATTACTCGGTGATGACGTGAGATGTGAGATCAACTAAAGATCTGTCGTGTCCTGCGAGTTTCTTTGTCCTACCTGACTGACTTACACCATCCCGTCTGCTTCCCTTCTAGCAGCTAGCCAGCCGTCCTTGCCGCTCATTCAGCTGCGACACGGCACGGGGACACGCGAGATCGTGGCTGTCGGATTCTGTCATGCAGCCCGTGGCTGCAGCTCTGAGACATGGCGTTCGGTGAAGGACAAATCGCAGGTCTGAACTGAGTGGTCAGAAGCATATGGTGAAAGGGAGTCGACGCAAGACAAAACTTGACGACCTGATGGGATTTCAGATAGAGCGTGGGAAGAAATCGTCAATCAGATCAGTATTGGGCAAGGAATATTGATGATTTTAAAGGTGTAGCAACGACGAGGAGGGCACATCCGGACATCCGGGCGGAGCAAGGACACCTGAATCATCATCATCTCGCAACTCGCAACGTACTTTCCTAATTCGGTAGCAAGACGAAGAAGGACCAGCACAGTACATCTAAAATGCGTAAATCATGAAACGAAATCTAGAGACCAAACCCATAGAGCAAGTCAAGAGGTGCAAATAGTCCTAACTCAAATCGATTTCGCACGGAAGTCGCAGGCTATCGAATGCTTCAAAGAGGATTATCCCACCACCTAGACTCCTACAGATCACCATTTTGCAACCGTTGGCTAATTCTCTTGACGTCGTACGTAGGCAACTAAATACCTCCGAGACCTCACCGCAGCAGGACATAGATCACAGGCCGAGAGACGATGTCGGTGAGTGCACCAAATGGATGTCGGCAACCGCGTTACTGCCGACCAACCGATCAACTCCGGGAGGGGTCACAACCCTCGGAGATCTTCTAACAATAGACGATCAACATTCCGAGTCTGTTACCGATGTCTAAGGAATCAAGGCAAGCCAGGTTCTTTAGAAGAGCACACATCACACAACATCACGAGCTGCAACGGTGCAAGCCTATCAGGACCGGTGTCGAACCCTCGTGGGTAGTGAGCACGCGGAGCACGAACAAGCAGAGATATTTTCTTTGTATAGACTTGCATCATATACTATTAATGAGAATTTTGCGTCGAGCACCTAGGCTGTTGCAAGTTTTGCATGTATAGCAGCATGTTTGGCATCTCAATGCCTTTGTGAGATGCCATCTCTTGCATCAGCCAGCGCATCGAAGCGCATGTTGTTAGGTACCGAACGCTTTCCAAGATTTGACAAGTAAAGATGTTGTACTCCAACGTCGCCCTCGTGCTCGCAACTGCCATCTCGGGCGTGACTGCCACACCCACCCCCGTGGTAGAAGGCATACACACTTCCTGCATCGCTTCTCAATCTCGCTGCAGCAACAGCTAACACCCATCTCTTTACTCTCACAGAGCGAGCCCCCAAGTGCACCATCGGCGTCACCCACCGCGCGACGAAGCAGACCCGGCAGACGCGCTACCGCACCGAGTTCCGCGCCACGGGCACCGACCCGGCGCACTTTTGCCACTACCTGTACAAGCGGGTCGGCAAGCTCGACGATCTGCTCAACATCGCCAACGTCCAGTGCTACTTTGAGCGCTATTCAGGGAAGCGGCAGGATTTGTACCTTGTCGACTACAGCGCGACGACGACACCAGACGTGTGGGAAGATTACCTCGCGACAAAGAATGGGGCGCTGATGGACTGGCACGCCGCGGTCAAGGAGCACGAGAAAAAGGACTGTCATGTAGAGCCGGCGTGGAAGTCGGATAAGAGCCCCATGGGCAAGAAGATTGAGCACAAGGCGCTTGCGGGGAAGAAGGATCCGTATGGGAAGAAGTGAGAGGAACGGGATCACTACGCTGTCGTTTACAATTGGCCCTCTGCTGCTTTACAGGGACTGAGAGGGATGGTTTCCGGATGGCATGTGAGGATGGAAAGATAGAATGTATTGTCTGGCATCTACACGAGCCTCTATACTGTGTCTAGCATCCTATTTATCCAGCTCTATATCTGGCGCCGAGTTACGCAGGAGGGTCGAAGACCATTGGCCCGGCCCGATCGAGATCTGCTCTGAGCAAGAAGAAGTATGCCGGCCATCTAGCACAGCCTGGCCTCATCCTGGCTGCAAGAGCTGTCGACATAGTTGAACGTGAGCTCGCCATTGTCGACATTGTTGTCGCTGGGATAGAAATAAGGCACCGAGCCGCAAGTTCCACAGCTGTCATCACATTTCCTATCAGCACCGTTCACTACTTGCAATTTCTAGGAGTTAACATACCCATGCTCCGGGATAAAGTGCGCAAGGCCCTTGATGTTGCGCCCCGGCGCGCCGCCCGTGTTCTGGAGGAAGGCGCAGAAACCACCCTTGCCCGTGATGGGCGCGCCCGTGCCGACGCAGGCGACGTGCTCGCCGTTGTTGTACCAGCGGTTCTCGTCGATGCCCGAGATGGCGTGCGTCAGCTGCGCGGCGATCTGGCTGTTGCCGAACGTGTTGCAGTTGGCCGAGCCGCGGCAGTTGATGCCCAGGGCCGAGACGGCGGAGAGCGCCAGGGAGAGGGCGGCCAGAAGGAGGGCCTGGATGGAGGTTGAGGCGTACATTCTTGTTGACTTATGTTTGAGTGTTACTAGGAAGCTGATAGGAGCTCTGTGGTTTGAGTTGTACGTAAACGTGATGAGACTGTTGAGGGTTTGGATCTGTGGCAGGAGTTCTAGTTGGGCCTCTTGTGTTTATATGCTCAGCTGGGAGGCGCTGTTCCACACGTTCGGATGGTTCCTGAGGGGAGCCAATTGCTTCAACCACCTGAGCCTTGACATCACCCATCGTCAGTCACGGACCAGCGTGACAGGCCAAACAATGATCTACGCAGATGCCTTCCTTCTGGAGACTGGTGCAGTCAGTGCTCAAGAGCCTATCAATGCTTGAATCTTGATTTTCCAAGTCCAAGACATGCATCACGAGAATGAGCCTGACTGAGCACCCTGGCGACTGCGGTCCTTGACCGAGGCGGAAATAGTGACCGAAGGCTGAGCTTCTCACCGATATTCCCGTCAATTACTGATCATGAGCCTAGCATGTCCGAAGATCAACTCCATCTTAAGTTTCAGAGTCAACATAAGACAACTTCGTCCGACGATCAATGCCGTTTTCTGATTCGCGATCAGTAAGGGAGGCGGGCCGCAATGCATCTGTGAAGTGAATACGGGCTTCATGAGCCGAGGAACCTCAGTCAGCGACACTTAGAGTTGACTTTCTTTCTCGTAATTCTATCTTCCCATTGGTTGATGGAACGGTTGCACTGTGTTTGGGGTCTGCTTATGCTTATAAAGTCGGCCGCAGTAATAAGCACTAGCTCAGGCAGGCACAGAGCCTTATCACCAGTCAGGCGTTGTCCGGAGTATGCTACTCCACTCTTCATGGTCTCACGGTTTCAATTATGACGTTCGAATTTATCGTGAAGAAGGAGTTTACGGACTCAACAACTTAACAGCGATGTGAACATTATGAAATATGAGTTTCAATGACCGGATATATAAAGAGGTCACCTCTAGTTATAATCTTGTCTAACACGAACAACACATCAAACACACCCCAATCAATACACTTGACTCATTGCAAGATTCAAAATGCAGCCAACCACCTTCAACGCCATTGTTCTCGCCCTCACCGGTGCCTTCGGCGCCGCGGACGCCCTAGGCATCAACTGCCGTGGCTCGGCCAAATGCAGTGGCCTCTGGGGCCCAGACAACGTCGCCAACGACTTGACTAACGCCATCAACGGTATTGATGAGAACCGCTGGTACCTGAACGGCGAGCAGATTGCTTGTGTTGGGAACCAGGCCGGTGAGTCTGATCCGTACCAGAATCCAACATGTCCAAGTGACTAACGCTACTGGGTCAAGGGAATGGCGGTGGTTACTGCGCTTTCCTCCAAAACACCGGAGGAGCACCAGGACGCAACATCAAGGGCCTAGCTCACTTCATTCCGGAGCACGGGTAAGTCTATCGCAAGGGAGGTGGTTACCTAAAACCTCCTATGATCAATTGTCTCATTAATCGTGCGGTATAGATGTAAGATGTGTGGAAGCGTTCCCTACTTCTACCCCTCTGACAACAACGTTGACAACGGAGAACTCACCTATAACTATGTTGACAGTAAGTTGTTATACCTGCCTAGAATTCGTCATTCCGTAAAAGACTAATAATCTCGATGTAGACCCCTGCGTCCCGGCCGGTACGAAGCTCTGCTAAGTGATGCATGTAAGAGGTCGATAACCTGCTACATCTTGGAGCGTTGCTTGAACAAAGTGGGAGATCGCACAACAAAGAATCTAGAGTACTCTATCATTTTATAAACCAGTCGACTGAACACTTCGGTCGTCTGTTTTCACCATCAATGAACGTGCGGCCAGGTCACCTCTCCTGTATTCTCTCTCTCTCTCTTATGCCTAACACATACTGTTGTGATGAGATTCGTAATCACCAGAATTCTAATCACTCGGCTCAAAGGTGAATGATTTGCAATCACTCCGTACCGTGCCGTATTGATGGCTCAGTTCACTTGAGTAGACAAATAGAGAGCTGCAAGGGATACAGTGTGAGAGGTAGGCTATTCCCAAACATTGCGATGCGACTCGAAAATATCTTCATCTTATTATCCCCCATTGCATAAGAATCCTCAGAGCAGGGCTGCCATGTATGCAGTGAAACGTTTCCAGATGATCGTGCTCAGACGTTCGAGGCGTGTATTTGCGGCCTCTGCGCACCAGTCACACCTGCACCTTGATGACCAAGACCCATCCGAGATCGACACTTTCCTGCGAGGATCTGCGAGGAGAGGGCGCAACGTCTTGGTAGATAAGAATGGAAGTTCATTTGATTCACTTATGCAGGAGAAGGATTGCGTTTCGGCATGCGTGGCAACAATACTGCAGGATTAAATGCACCAGAACTCGCATGCCACGTTCTCTCAATGCGATGCTCGCGGGGTCTGTGGGGAAAGCAAGGACCTCCCAAAAAGGGTAATTTCATGGCACTCGCATGAAGTGTGCTTCTGAGGACCCAGGTGGCTTTTCCAACGGCTCAGCTGGCTGGCTGGTCGTGCGACAGAGAAAAGAACCTTTGAAAACGAGGCGGGCGGCGCAAGCTCCACGTTCAGGGCTAGACGCTAAAATTAAGGAATTGCTTAGCGCCTGGGAGGGCGTGGCATGGCATTGCCGACGCGCTAGCGGAGAGGATGGACCCCTAAAAATGGGTTCCACACTCACCGCCTCACGCGATTATGATGGCACCCATCCGAGTCGACGCCGGGCCAAAGTCCGCTCGAGAACGAGTCAGAACCGGCGAATATTCCTCGGGAGACTGATGCACCAACACCTGTCATGTCACCTCATTATTTCTTTGCATTCTGGTTGGCCCCTAATTCTTTATCACTGACAGGATGACGGGCGGGCAGGCGGAAATAATTTCCAGGAGTGGCCGCTATCAGCGCCAACAGTGTCAGGCCTAATGCGCGATGCTGATTCGACATCGGGCCGCCGAGTGTCGGCCAGCGACTCGTTCAGGCTGGTCAGACAGACAGTCCAGCCGTTGAGCAGTCCAACGGGAAGCAATCCAGGACTGGTGTTCGTCAGCCTTGACGTGCTGTTCGTTCTTCAGAGGCCACTGAAGCGTCCACGATAGCACCTGCACTTTGTAAACAGCGACTGGACAGCTGCATATTCGTTGATATGTCCTTGGCCGGGCCGAACTCAGGCGGGAGGCCTGGCTGCAGCAAGGGCAAGGTCGTCAATGCAGAAGTGTTGGCTATTTGGAGGGAGTGGAAAGGCAGCGAGATCTTGGGGGCAGAGCAGGTAGGACAGAAACAAGGCGATGCGGGGTGGCATGCACGGTTCAGGAGTCGACATTCTTGGCCGGGGAACACATCCGTATCTGTATCAAAAATGTTGAATTGATTGTCATTCTGGCAGGGCGGCACCGGCGTGGGGACCAGTTCAACACCGTGTTCCCTGCTCGTATCTGCCACCATCTCCCAACGGTTCCATTCATTCAGTCAGTCAGTCAGACAATCAATCATCAATCAGGACGGCTTACGAGTGCCGTTGATCCCCGGGCGACCTGACAAATACAGATAGGAGCTGTCAATCTGTCAGGCGATCCGGGCGTGCCTGGCGTCTGGAACCTCCTTTAGCGTCCCAATCTGGTAGCAGATCCTCCTGCCGGCCCCCAATTGTTCTGTCAACCTTTTCCAAGCGACAGCAAAAGATGCATCTTTTCGGTGGCTTTTTGGGAGCACGGGATGGACCAGGCAGCGAGCAGAGTCCACCGCAGCATCCACAAGGAATGTCGTGATCGCTTCTTCCCCGTGCATAATGAGATGGACACTACATTCACACGTCCTCCTCGTCCTGCATGAGAGCGGCGGTGGAACCAAGAGACGGCCCACTTACTGTTAGTGCAATCGTGGTGGGGATAAGCCCTGAACAGGACACGACCCAGCACACATCGCTTCCAGCCCAGTGCTGCCGAGACTCCGTTTTCGCATGCCACATGGCCGGGAGCCTCGTGAGAACGTGGAACCCACTTGAGTCCACCAGAGAGGATTCCGGATCACGCTCCAGCAACCAGAGTCTTCTGTCTCTTCTCCACCCCCAGGCAATCATTCCAATCTAACACTGCTTACGGATTACGCGCGCCCCTCCCGGCCAGGGTCTGGCTCACTAGCAGAGCAATGAACATTCCCCCGGATTTGATTGGGGGCTCCTGCAACGGTCCATACGAGCGTGCGTGAATGCAGAGCAACTCGTGAATACGCCTCACCTGAACTCGTCGTGCCCCCCGGGGTCGTCGACCAAATGGGCCAATGCAAGCCCCCACAGGCAGGTATGCGACGACAAGTGGTGGCCTTGCCGCTTCGTGAGTCCTTGGCCTACCATCCATGCGTCTGGGGTACCGGGCCTGCTGGTTGGCCCTGTCGTGCGAACTGCGACGCCATCACTGGCGCCTGGATGAGGCTGCCGCCGGACGCCGACTCAAGCCCTCCGACGCGCGTGCCGCTGCGTTGAGCAATGGACCAGAACTCGGGAAGGGAGCGATGACAGGGGGCCTTACCCTGCCGGACAGGATGAAAAGGGCGGTGACTACTTATATCCGGCCCCTTGTCCTAGGAGAAGAACCCTTATCTAGAAGACAGAGAGATGAGCATGCGACCTGGTCCCGGTGCTACCGATCTAGACCACACTTGCCGCCACCGCCATTGGTGCCGAACCACCCATCCACTTCGAAATCCCTAACGAGTCAAGTCGAGACCCTCCGGTCTTAGTGCGACCCCGGAGGACCCTGGATTTGCAGATCACCCACACTCGGATCTGCTGGGTTGCGCACCACTCACCTGCTGGTGCCGATTTCGTCCCTGGTGCTACCTTTCCCATTTCAAGTCCGTTATCGCCCGCTTCACTCGCGACTCTCGTCCTTCCTCCGTTTCTGCCCATGTGATCCGTATACGTTTTCTTTTCCTCTTCAGTTTGATTCCGTAGGAGGGCCAGGAGCAGACGCAGAGAGCCCTCTGATTTGAGACATTGGGACACTCGTTTTGTCCAGTCGTTTACACCTTGCCCTTTTGCTTTCCACCCCGCCCTCACTTAGACGACACACCCACCAGATACACACAATGTACGCCCGCAGGAGAGGTGGCTACGACTCCTCGTCCGACGAGTCGGAGCCCGAACACCAGCCGCAGTACAAGACCAAGAGCGGCCGACGCCGCGGCAGCAGCAACGGTCCGCAAGGGCGCATAACTCTCGGCAGCCAGGCCAACAATAACAACAACAACCAGCAGCAAAAGAAGAAGAAGAAGAAGCTGCCGCCGCAGGAGAGCATCGACAAGATATGGAGCAGCTTCTCGCAAAAGAAGTTTAGTAAGGCGCTCGCCGTACTGTCGTTTGATTCTGTCCTCCCGCCCGCCAATCCGGAGCGCGGCAACGAGCTGCTGAGCGCCGGGTACGAGCGGGCGGCCGAGGAGTGCCGGCGCAAGGTCGAGAAGATCATCAAGGAGTGCAAGAGGGTCAACATGCGGTACAGGGATCCCGGTTGGGACTTGGTGAGTTCCCCCCACACCAATGGGCACCCCACAGGCGCCCACGCGTATAAGTCAACTTCATGCGTGCTCGCAGAGGCCAATTGACTGCACACAAGGCAAGTTCCAAGACCCGTGACTAATTGGAATATGACAGGATTGGGATCTGAAATGGGAAAAGGGTAACTGCCTTAATTCCCTCGGCTCGACCAAGTTCGACATCAACTCGTCCACCCTGAGCAACCCCAAAGCGACCGTGCCCAAGGCCGTCAAGCGCATCCACGAGATCTACGAGAATCCCACCTTCATGAAGAATGTCAACGGCTCCGATGTCAAGCAGGGTGGACTCGGCGACTGCTGGCTTATTGCCAGTTTTACTGGTCTTGCCAATGTCAGGGACGGCATTCAGCGCACCTGCGTGGCGCACAACGAGAGTACGTAAATTGCTCTGAAACCCCCTCTTGGAAAACCTTTTGACTTACACGGACATCTAGAAATCGGTATCTACGGTTTTGTCTTCTACCGCGACGGCGAGTGGATCTACAGCATTGTCGATGACAAGCTGTACCTCAAATCGCCCTGCTGGGATTCGCCCTCGATGCAACGCGACTTGCTTCAACAGATCGATCGCGAGGACGTCGAGCGCGTTTACCGCCGCACCTACCAGACCGGCTCCAAGGCCCTCTTCTTCGGCCAGAACAAGGATCAGAACGAGACGTGGGTGCCGCTCATCGAAAAGGCCTACGCCAAGGCCCATGGTGACTTTGCCTCGCTCTCGGGCGGCTGGGTCGGCGAAGGTCTGGAGGACCTGTCTGGTGGCGTGACCACGGAGCTCCTGGCATCGGACATCCTCGACACCGAGGAGTTCTGGGAGAACGAGCTGAGCCGCGTCAACGAGGAGTTCCTCTTCGGCTGCAGTACTGGACTCCTAGATGGCGGCTACGGCGACCGCGAGGGCATCACCGAGGGCCACGCGTACAACATCGTCGAGGCGCGCACGCTGCGCGACGGCACGCGCCTGCTCAAGATGCGCAACCCCTGGGGCAAGGTCAAGAAGGGCAACTGGGAGGGCGCCTGGTCCGACGGCTCTAAGGAGTGGACAACCGAAGCGCAGGAGGAGCTCGGCCACACCTTCGGTGCTGACTCTAGCTTCTGGATTCGTTACGAAGACCTACTACGAAAGTATCAACATTTTGATCGTACGCGCCTCTTCCGTGATCCGGACTGGCGGTGCTGCCAGCGCTGGATCGGCGTCGACGTCCCCTGGAAGTCGGTCTACCACGAGAAGTTCCAGTTCAAGCTGACGCGGGACTCACCCCTCGTGCTCGTCCTCTCGCAGCTAGATAACCGCTACTACAAGGGCTTGCAGGGACAGTATAATTTCCGCCTGCACTTCCGCGTTCACGAGCAGGACCGCCCCGGCGCCGAGGAGTACATCGTGCGCTCGCACGGCAACTACCTCATGGACCGGTCCGTCAGCATCGAGCTGCCCGACATGCCGGCCGGGAAATACGCCGTGTTCATCAGCGTGAGCGCCGAGCGCGACTCGCGCGTCTCGTCGGTCGAGGACGTCGTTAAGCGCGAGTGCAAGGCCCGGGGCGAGAACGAGAAGCTGGCGCAGGTCGGCTACGCGTACGACCTGGCCAATAGTAAGGCGGCGGCGCACCTGGCGGAGCTGGCGAAGGTGCGCAAGCAAAAGGACCAAGGAAAGGCGTCCGAGTCGCGCGTCAAGGAGCGGCGCAAGCTCTGGGAGCGCAGGCACCTGACGCGCGAGATCCAGAAGAAGCAAAAGGACAAGAACGAGGAGAAGGGCAAGAAGCTGCGCGCTGATAAGAGGGCGCGCCGCGAGGCCGAGGCCAAGGCCGCCGCGGAGGCTGCTGCCAAGGCGGAGGCGGAGGCCCTTGCGCGCAAGAAGGCTGCTGAGGAGGCTCACGCGCTGGCGCTGGCCAAGAAGGAGGCCGAGGAGGCCGCTCTGGCGGCGAAGAAGAAGGCCGAGGAGGAGGCCGAGCTGCTGAAGAAGCAGCAGGAAGAGGAGGCGGCCAAGGCCAAGGACCAGTCTAGCCAGACTGATCCTGCCGCCCCTTCCGAAGACAAGGGTACTCAGGCAGAGACCTCCGATGAGGACGATAAGGACGACAAATCGTGGTGCGCGTCTGGCTTTACCACAACGGGTGCCAACACCCCTTCGGCGTCGCCGCTTGCTACTCCACGCAGCGAGGAGCCGCCAGAGCTTGCCTCTGAGGAGAAGCCCGAGGAGAACATCGAGGAGGCCGAAGAAAAGCCTGATGCTGAGACTAAGGACAAGTCCGAAGAGAAGCCTGATGAGAAGACTGAGGAGGCCGAAGAGAAGCCTGAAGACAAAGTAGAGAAGAAGGCCGAGCCTGAGGCAGAAGGCGAAGAGAAACCAGAGGAGGAGCCTGAAGTCAAATCAGACAAGTCTGAGGAGGAAGTCAAGACCGCAGACGCCAAAGACAAAGACGTGTCGGCCGAGAAGACAGCGCCTATCCCTGCCCCAGCTCCGGCACCGGCACCGGCTCCAACCCCCGCCCCTCCACCTCCGCCTGCCCCGGCGGCCAAGGACGTCGACTCAGAGAGCTACTCGTCCGACAGCCCCGTCGAGGACTGGGAGGAGCTTTACTCGAGCGACGACATGTCGGAGAAGCCGCGCATGGCGCCCGCGCCAGCCGCCAAGGACGACAAGGACGACGAGAGCGAGGACGAGAACGCGCCTCTCCCCTGGAATGCCATTTGCATCGTCGGGTTCCGCGTCTATTCCAAGGACGAAGGACTCGAGCTGCGCGTCGTCATGGAGGGTGGCAAGTTGTCGCAGGACGGCATGGGCTGCCTCGGCGAGCAGGACCTCGACAACGCGCAGGCCAACGCCGGCGGCGCGCGCACGGATACCGAGGAGGCGGGTGGCAAGATGAAGAAGCAGAAGAAGAAGGGCGAGAAGAAGGAGCGGCGGATGAGCGCTGCTTCGGAGGAGGGCACGGAGCAGGAGGAGGAGGGTGAGGAGTTTGCGTCGTACTCTACGATCGTGCAGAAGGGCGACGAGGCTCTGAACAGGGCGCTGGAGAGCGGTGTTGAGGAGAGTGAGGCGTGAAGAAGGGGTTGAAGCTTTTTGGGAGCTTTTTGGGAGTTCGACTGACCCGACCTGACGACCTGATGAACAAACTTACACCTTTACCCCTGTATAGAGTCTAGACTGCTTCGAGTCCTCGAACATTTTGGTCCTCTTTTGGCCGAGATTACGGATCTCTGATCGTGGTTATTTTCCGTGTATTTTCTTTTCGTTGCTTATGTCTTCATTCGTTTTCTTTTCTCTTTTCTCCTCCATTTTGGGTATCATGGATTTCCCGTTCGTCTCGACTGGAAAGAGATGACGGGAAATCGGAGAGAGCGGCATAGCACGGCGAGAGATGCTTTTGACGAAAGACTGCCTTGCTTGGTCCAGACTGCCTTGTGTGTTGTGTGTGCGCACACAGCACGCGAAAGAGTGCGTTTCATGCGAGATAAACCAGATTACAGATTGTAGACCGATCTTCTTCAGTGGTTACACCGTAATGTCATATATACGTTGACAATATATCATCCGAACTTATCTGCTTATTGTTATCATCAAGTGTCAATCACCTTTTTGCATTGCTTGACTTCCTAGGTATTATCGTCATGGATGTTGTTGTTGGTCCTCGTCCCCAGCTTTGCGATTGCGGCGGAGCATCTCGAGGCCCACGGGTGGATTGGCATTGATAGCGCCAACTAAATATAGGCCCCTGCATGCCTGTGGATTCCCAGTGACAGAGGCCTGCGCAGGTGGTCCAGGCCTGTCAGACGAGTCTCAATGATGCTGTGATCATCCGAAGGAACAGCATGCTGAGCTTATGAAAGAAGCTTAATTTCAGGGCCCGAGTCTGTGGGCCTCACACGACGATGAGAGAATCAATGAGCCTCACGATTAAACCACGATATGAAATGACACTGCATGTTCGAGAATGGACCCCTTTGTCTCATTCAGTGTCTCTCTGGCCAGTACAGCACGCAATGGGACCCGCAAAATGGATTGGCGCCGGTGTTGCGGGAGACGGGAAAGCAAGGTTGCGAATCAAGCTATTGGCGCAAGCTCAGCCGCACCGCCGCCCCAGAGTGTTGGTTCTTTCGATCACTAGCCCAAGCCATCTCCTCGTCACTCTCGCTCTCCTCCCAAATCCTGCTCGCTCTTTGTGTCAATCGCTTCAATCCCGCAGACTCTCCTGTCCTTCGTTTGAACCCTCTTGTCATTCGTTTGGGTGAGCAGCGTCTTGTCCTCATCAACGACATCAGCACGAATTCTCGACAGTGAACCACGGACCGCATCTTCGACCGAACCAACGACAGATCGAAAATCCCCCAAGCCCACGCACGGGCGCAACCAAAACCCGACCGAGGACCAACCCATCCTCCTCCTCTGATCATCGACACACCCACAAACCTTCTCCAACGATGCGCGGCCGACGGAAACAGCCCGGCCAGGCCGCGGCCCCCAGACTTCACCCACCTTTCCGCGCCACGACTCCCTTCTCCCTCACAATCGCCCTCTTCCTCGTCCTCCTGCTGGCCCCGAGCCCGGCCAACGCCGCCTTCCAGAATGACTTCTCGGGCTACCCCTCCGGCGCGCAGGACTGCCTGTCCCGCTTCGCCGACGAAGACCGCAGCGGCTGCGACGGCGACACGGTGCGCGAGATGAACGAGTGCCTCTGCGGCAACGGCGGCAACTTTGTGCTCGGCTCGGCGGGGTGCATCGCGAAAAACAGCGCGGGCGACCTCGAGGCCACGTACGACACGCTGTCGACGCACTGCTCCGACAGCCAGACTCCGCTGGGGGTGTCCAAGGCGCAGTTCCTGGCGGCCGCGTCGTCGGCGACGGCGTCGAGCAGCACGGCGACCAAGACGACGTCATCGTCTACGACCAAGAAGCCCACGTCTACGAGCGCGACGACGACGTCTACGAGTAGGAGTAGCAGCATGACGACCAAGACGACCATGTCCAACGGGCAGACCGTCACCGAGACGGTCGCCGTGCCGGCCGAGACGGGCTCCGGCGATAACTCGGGTGGCGGGCCGAACAACACGGCCAAGACGGGCATCATCGCCGGCGCGTGCGTCGCGGGCGTCGCCATACTCGCGATATTGCTGGGGTTCTGGTACTGGTACCGCAAGCGCAGGGCCGGCGGACCGAAAGACGAGTCGCATCCGATGCTCACGCCCCAACAGCAACACAATGGCAAGTTTGGCGCCGCGGGCATGGGCATAGGCGGAGCAGGGAACGAGTTGCACGACTGGAAAAACGACGGGAAGTGGACGCCGCAGCAACAAGCTGGTACCTGGGACTCATCGGCCGCGGGGACGTACAATTCGAGCTGGGGCGCGCAGCAGTATCAGGGCTGGGGTTACGACCCCTCGGCGACGCCATACTCGCAGTACGGTGGGCATCAGCAGCAGCAGGGCGTGTTTGAGCTGGCGGGCCAGGAGCCGGTGAGGCCTGTCGAGGTGCCCGCGACGCCGGCTTATCAGGGAGGGTATGCCGGGCAGGCTGGCGGCGGCGGTGGCGGCGGAGGGCAGCAGTACCAGCAACAGAGCTGGGGACAACATCAGCATTGATGGGGCGTTTTGACCATTGGAAAATGCCTTTGTTGTAAATATCTCTGCTTTTTCACGATGTGATATAATTCGAGCTTGGAGTTTGGGAGGGAATGTAAATACGACACAGGCTGGGAAAATAATCGGCGCCAGCAACCGGGATGCTGGATCTGGACATATAAGTCGATATCATTTCGACATGGAGTACATCAAACAAACATTCAGAATTTCGGTTTCAGCCCTTTGTCATTGTGACCTTCTGTCCGACAAGGCAAGCCACTCGGAACATTTCCTATTGTCTTTGGCAAGCCTTGCATGTCTTTGAGTTTGCAGATATGCGTGCCGATGAGCCGCCTCGGGACGAATGCGACTCTGAATAGGCATCCTTGCTCCTGTCGAAGAGGACCCCGCATGGCCACGACCAGGAACAGAGTGTGCGAGCGATGATCCGTCTTGGGGAATCCGGCGCCTTCCTGTTCTGGTCATCGCGGGGATTCCTCACGAACTCTCGGTCGTACTCCATGTTAGTCACCAGTCACCAGTCTGCTGCCTCAACCAACCTCACCATTGCCGGGAAGAGATGCCGTCGTCGGACCGCCGGAGGGAGGACAAAGATATCTCAGCTCGAACGAGTCGCTGCAGGCCTGCGAGAAGTGCCATAGTGTGGCCGAAAGCGGTATGCATCGAGCTGACGCCGTGCATGTGCAGAATATCACATATCGAATTGCTTATTTTTGCAGGGCCTCGCGTGCCGTTTTCGGTCTTGCAGTGTTGCACTGGCTGCAATGTTGAATCGGTGGTTCTCACTTTTTCCATTTGATGTCTTACTTTGCTCTGCTTTTTTCTGCCTCCCACCCCGCATTGCATGTGCTTACTTGCTTGATGCATAGATGGACAGCCATCTGTCTATCTATCTGTCTCCCTACTCGTGGTGCCTGCCCTGCAGATGAAGTGGCCTCGGATAGGGGACCGCTTGAAGCTTTCTTTTACACCATGTGTGTGTGAGATCGTCGGCCGCCGCCATGCTGCCCGCTTGGTGGTGACCTGTTGGATGCAATTCTCATCCCTGGATGGATTCAATTGACCAGATCCCGCATGGCGTCCATCCCGGGTCCCGTTTTAGTGTCGCTGGGGGGCAAAAGAACTGGACCCCAGGCATCTGCATCCACTGCAGGCTCCACTGACGAGAAGAGATCATTGACTGAGCGACCCCGACCTCGATTCATGTCAACTCCGCTCGATGCTATGCCGCAGTGGAAAAGTGTAGGGGTTATCTTGCTTTGTTTCCTTCATTCTTTATCCGTTACCGTTTGTTTTTCAACCCAATTGATGACCGGGTCTTTTCTGGCTGGCTTGACACGGAGTCCGGATAGGTGAACCTTCAAGCTTGAGTGTTTCGTTTTCCCCTCTCTGTGCGTGTTAGGCCGCCTAGCAAGCAGTGTGTGACGACAATGCTGCTTGCCCAGGATCGGGGCAGTTTCTGGCCATGTTCCACCTGTTGCACTGGCCATTGGGTATGTGAAATATTACCTCATCTTACCTCCAATCCAGACATCCATTTCCTCTGGTTACTGAAGAGCGTCACACATTCCAATTGCTAATCTGCTCGGAATCCCCACCATAGACCCCGAGCTGGACTGGTGTCGGTGACAGTTGTCTTGGAGCTATCAGCTACATCCCGGCATGGATCGCACTGCTCATCGTCCTCTGCCGCTATGCCCTCGGCCCCGCCTGGCGTCGCCGGCCTCTCTGGCTCCGGACCTTTGCCGCTGAGCACAAGGACGATGCCGCTGACGATGGACTCGACGTGACGGGTCTCAATGGCAACGGCGGTGCTGAGACGCCCGTCCTGCACAAGGTCCGGGCGTGGCACTGGCCGGCCATCTGCATCCTGATACTGTCTGTTCTCGGCATAGGCTTTGGCCTCGTGCTGTCCTTTGCCTTTGGTTTCGGCCCAGTGTTCTTGGTGCCTGTTGTGCCTTGCGTGAGTATTTCCGGAGACCTTTACTTCGGCTCGTCGCTCATTCAGATGGGCGCACCCGTCCTCGTCACCGTAAAGACTGTGCAGGTGTGACCATGATGCTAATCGTCGGCGTAGATACTAACCGCCCTGGCCGTGGCCATCGACCGCCCCCGGACAGCCCCGGGAGCAGTTCTGCTCATCCAGGGTGCCCTCTTCGCCGTCCAGCTCGCCCTCGCCATGGTCGTCCCCGGCACCCTCCGCTGGCCGGCAGGCCTGTTCGCCGTCACCCAGCTCGGCATCTCCCTCTGCGTCGTCGCCACCGTGCTCGCCATGCCAATGCGCGACCCGCGCCTCGATGCCGCCGACATCTGCCTGCCCTCCGAGACGCCCACCTACCGCCTGCGCAGCCCGGAGGACGTCATCACGCCCTGGCAGTGGATGTCCGTCTCGTGGATGTCGCCCCTCATCGCCATCGCCTTCAATCGGCAGCTCCACGACGAGGACGTCTGGCTGCTGCCCTACGAGTTCCAGCACCTGCGCCTGCACCTGCTCTTCCGCGAGGTGCGGGGTTCTGTCACCGCGCGCATCCTCAAGGCCAACATGACCGACCTCATCATCACGTCCTGCCTCGGCACCCTCGAGTCGGTCGTCTCGCTGCTGCCCATCGTGCTGCTGAAGCAATTGCTAGGAGCGCTGCAGGGCCCACAGCCCGACACCAGGACGGCCATCGTCTATGCCATCCTGATGATGTTTTGCAACCTCGTGCGCGACCAATCCGGCGTCTTCTCCCTCTGGTATAGCCGGCGCTGCTATGAGCGGTCGCGCGGCGAGATGATCACCATGATTTACGAGAAGACACTCCGTAGGAAGGCCTTTACCTTCCCAGGCCACCACGACGGCGCAGAGATCGCCAAGCTCGAGGGTCCGGCGTCAATGGGCAAGATCCTCAACCTCATGCGCAACGATGTATATGAGGTCGCCCAGCGCTTCTGGGAATTTCCCAGCCTATTCATCAAGCCCATGAACTTCATCCTGTCACTCGTCCTCATCTGGAACATCCTCGGCCCGGCCTCTCTGTTGGGAATCCTCATCGTCGTCGGCGCGCAGGTCGTCAATGGCTTCGTTTTGCGCGTTCTCTACCGCTGGGAGGTCGCGCGCCGCGCCGTCACCGACCTCAAGCTGCAGGCCACGTCGCAGTTCGTCGAGGCGATCCGTCACCTGCGCTGGTACGACTGGCAGGACCAGTGGCTCGCGCGCATCATCGCCGCGCGCGACCGCGAGCTGCGCTGGCGCGTGGCGAATTTCCTGCTGCAGCGTGCCGTCGACCTGATGAACCAGCTCGCGGCCTTCTTCTTCCCCGTCGCGGCGTTTTATGCGTATACCGTCATCGGCGGGCACACTTTGTCGGTAGACATTGCGTTCCCCGCGCTGAGCTTGTTTACCATACTGCAGACTAGTCTGAGGGAGCTCCCCGCGCTCATCACGGTGCTGGTCAACGCTGCCGTTGCGATGCGCCGCATCGAAGGGTTCATGGCCGAACCAAACAAGGAGGACACTTTCGACGACGACAAGCCGCTCGACCCCACGCTCGGCGCGCTCGAGATCGCTATGAGCAACGCTAGCTTCTCGTGGCCCGGTGCGGAGCAGCTCGTGCTCCGCGACGTGAACCTATCGATCGGCCCCGGGCTGACGCTCGTCTGCGGTAAAGTTGGGTGCGGTAAGACCGCCCTGCTTCACGCGATTCTCGGCGAGCTTGACCAGCGCGGCGGCGAGAAGAAGGTCCCCGAGGAGATGATCGGTTACTGCACGCAGACACCTTGGCTGCAGAGCATGAGCATCCGCGAGAACATTCTGTTTTCGGCGCCCTACGACGAGAGGCGGTACCGGCAGGTGCTGGACGCGTGTTGTCTGCTGCCCGACCTGGTCAACTTCAAGGCCGGCGATCTGTCGCTGATTGGAGAGAACGGCGTGGGATTGTCGGGTGGGCAAAAGGCGCGTGTGGCGCTGGCGAGGGCGATTTACAGCCGGGCGCGGATATTGCTGCTCGACGACCCGATCGCGGCGCTGGACCACAACACGGCAGAGGCGATTATGAGCAAGCTTTTCAAAACTACGAATCTTATGAAGGACATACTCGTCGTGTTTGTGACGCACCGAGTGGACCTAGTTACTAAGTACGCGGTGCAGACGCTCGAGGTCGGTGAGGACGGCACGGTGCAGCGAGTTGAGGAGGACCTGATCGACTTGGACTCCAAGCTGCTGCACAAAATCACGTCAAACGAGGACGCCCCCGTCGAGGACGACGAGGAGGGCGAGAATGAGGCTATTCCGGACAAATTCATTGAGGAGGAGTACCGCGCGCACGGCGGCGTCATGGCCTCTGTCTACTGGCGCTACGTCAAGGCGGGCAAGCTGCGGTGGTGGGCCGCGATTCTTACGTGCTTCATACTCTTCCGCGTTACAAACGTGGCGTACTACTACTTTCTCAAGATCTGGGGCGAGGCTTACGACTCGGCGGCGGCGACTGGCCAGCTACATACGACGGCGCACACATTGACAACTTACGGCGTGCAGAACCGAGTCTCCGACTCGGACTCGGGCACATGGTTCAACTACACGGATCTGGGCCTCCCTTCGCCCGACGACGACGTGCTGCCCTGGCTCTTCTGGTTCCTCATGCTCTCGGCCGCGCAGGTCATCGTGCAGCTGCTCTCGGACCTCGTGCTCATCGTCATCACCTACAAGGCCGGCAAGAAGATCTTTGAGCAGGTCATGCATCGCGTGAGCAACGCGACTTTCCGCTTCTTCGACGTGACGCCCGTCGGCCGGCTCATGAACCGCGTCACGTCGGACATCGGCACCATCGACGGCCAGATCGCGTACCAGATCTACCAGTGCGCGTACCACGCCGTCATCTGGGTGTCGGCCATGGCCGTCATCGCGTCGACGACGCCCGTGTTCCTGGCGCTCGCGCTCGCGACTACGGGGTCGTTTATACTTATCTTTAGGCGCTTCCTGCCAGCGACGCAGTCGCTTCGGCGGTTAGAGATGGTCTCGCTGTCGCCCCTGATGTCCAACTTTGGCACCCTGCTCGAGGGTCTCACGACGGTGCGTGCCTTTCGCGCGCAGCCGCACTTCCAGAACCGCATCGTCGTCACGACCGACGCATTTCAAAAGATGGACCACTTCTACTGGTCCCTGCAGGCGTGGCTGCTCATCCGCCTCGACGTCCTCGGCGCCCTGTCCAGCTTCCTGCTGACGCTAGTCGCCATCCGCACGGGACTGAGCTCTGGCACGGTAGCCTTCGTGCTCGCCACCGCGGCCAATTTCGTTGACACGACGCACGCCATGTGCCGCAAGTACGGCGATCTGCAGATGCAGTTCGTCAGCGTGGAGCGCGTCATCGAGCTGCTAGACCTCGAGCAGGAGGATCCGGGCGACGTGCAGCCCCCCTCGGGCAACTGGCCGACGGCCGAGGACGACATCGTGTTTGACAAGGCCACTGTGCGGTACGCGGAGCACCTCGAGCCAAGCCTGCGCGGGGTGTCCGTGCGCATTCCGGCGCGGTCGACCGTGGCCGTGACGGGGCGGACGGGGTCGGGCAAGAGCACGCTCGCGCTGGCGATGCTGGGCACGGTGCTCATGCACAGCGAGAGCGGGGAAGGAAGTGGGATCCGAATTGGAGGCGTAGATGTCGGACGGGTGGACAAGCATGCCCTCCGGCGGCGGATCAGTTTCGTGGCGCAGGACCCTGTCCTGTTCCCCGGCACGCTGCGCGAGAACTTGGATCCCGTCGGCGAGCATTCTGATGATGAGTGCGCGGCGGTGCTGGAGCGCGTCATGCGCGGGTCTACTGGTGGTGGGAGCAAAGACGAGTTGACGCTGAGCAGCCGCGTCGATGGCGGGGGTAAGAATCTCAGCCAAGGGCAACGGCAGCTCGTTGGACTGGGCAGAGCGGTGCTGCGGAGGAGTCCTGTTGTGATTCTGGACGAAGTGAGTTCTTACGTGACATGTTTGCGCTGTTGGGTGTTCTTTGCTAATGGTTTTGGACAAAACAGGCTACAGCATCGATTGACATGAAGACTGCGTTTTACATCCAGCAGGTGCTCAGGGAGGAGCTGCGCGACAGCACCGTAATTACGATTGCGCACAGGCTCGAGGCGGTCAAGGACGCCGACTTTTCGATCGTGCTGGACAAGGGGAAGGTTGTATATGCCGGGCCTGCGAGCGGACAGCAGCAGGGGAATGGAAGCAGTAGTCATGATGAGCAGGACGAGGAGGCTTCAGAGTAGGAAGAAGTAGTCAACAGTAAGCAGTAAGAGGACAGACACGGGGATGGAGCATTACGAAGCCCGGATGAGGCTTTGAAGACAGAGGATTACACGACGACGATGTCGCTTGATGATTAGCAATGGTTTTGTACAGATCGGGTAAACAATATCACTCTGATCAAGTTAGTAATCCCATCTAATCACCGACCAGAGACCCAAAATGTGGAACGAAATGAAGCAATTGAGGCAAAAGAACGAGGATTCCCCATCGGCGATAGCTGAGACCGGGGTTAAAGGATTTACCTAAAGCTTAAGAGCAGTTCCCTTCTTACAGGTCTCCACACTGACCTGACGCTATCACCAATACGGGCAATCCGGCGAGCTCCCCACGTTGTCGTACAAGGTAGGCTTCTCAAAGATGCATGATTACACTTGAAACTGGCGCCCTCCAGTGCCGGAGCTATGGTATTTTGAGCGCGAACTTTTTTTACTTGTCGCATATCATGTCATTTCTAAGCTGCGTACGCCCGCCATTGAAGGAGCTACGACATGCTAATGTCCGTTGTTTCTCTTCAGCTCGTCTCGAGGCCGCCTGAATCGTGACGTATATCTCGCGTGCTAAAGGGTTTAAGACCTTGCCGCAACCTTAATGGCGTAGACTGTAGCTATATAAGGGCCAAGCATCGTCCCGTCTGCTTCCTTTTCGTTCATGATGTCTTGTCTCTGTACATCTAGCTTGCTTCCGCGACGTCTTCTTTCATCCCTTAGAACGATACCCCTCATTGAGCAATCCTATCCTACTACCACCACCTCCAACATCACCACCCAATTGAACGCCCAGCAGCTTCGAGTAAGCCACTACCAGACCAGAAGAAGTAGCTCGACTCAGCAGCAGCGCACCGCAGCCACCATGTCCGCCCCAGCCATCCCCGCCGCCCTGCAAAAGAGCCTCGACTCCTCCAAAGTCGAGTACGTCCGCCTCGGCACCTCCGGCCTGCGCGTCTCGGTGCCCATCCTGGGCGCCATGGGCCTGGGCACGCCCAAATGGGCGCCCTGGGTCCTGCCCGAGGAGGAGTCGATCGCCGTGCTGAAGGCCGCGTGGGACCGGGGCATCACGACCTGGGACACGGCCAACATGTACTCCAACGGCGTGAGCGAGGAGGTCATCGGCAAGGCCATCCGCCAGCACAACATCCCGCGGCACAAGCTCGTGATCATGACAAAGGGGTACGTCACGGTCGGCGAGGAGCCCGGCATCAGCGGCACGGTGTGGAGGGAGAAGATGCGGGCGACCAAGGACTACTCCAACAACGGCGGTAAGCTCTTGTTCTTTCAATGCTTCACGACCACGGACACCTGACTAACACCACAATCGCACAGGTCTCTCCCGCGCCGCCCTCTTCGACGCCGTCGACGCCTCCCTCGCCCGCCTCGGCACCTCGTACATCGACCTGTACCAGATCCACCGCTTTGACTACGACACGCCCATCGAGGAGACCATGGAGGCCCTGCACGACCTCGTGCGCGCCGGCAAGATCCGCTACATCGGCGCCTCGTCCATGTGGGCGACGCAATTCGCCCGCATGCAGGCCGTCGCCGAGCAGCGCGGCTGGACGAAATTTGTCTCGATGCAAAACGTGTACAACCTGCTCTACCGCGAGGAGGAGCGCGAGATGATCCGCTTCTGCAAGGACACGGGCGTCGCCGTGATTCCATGGGGCCCCATGGCGGGCGGCAAGCTGGCGCGGCCCCTTGGCGGCGAGGGCGACTCGGTGCGGGCTAAGGGGTTCTCGCCGTACGGCAAGGACCTGTCCGAGGCTGACACTGAGATCGTGCGCCGGGTAGAAAAGGTCGCCAAGGACAAGGGGTGGCCGATGAGTATTGTCGCCATGGCGTGGACGCGTAGCAAGGGCACGATCCCCATTGTCGGGTTCAACTCGGTCAAGCGCGTCGACGACGCGTGCGAGCTGCGGGGCAAGACGCTGACCGAGGACGAGGTCAAGTACCTCGACGAGCCGTATGTACCCAAGGCTGTCATTGGGCACTTTTAGAGATGCTGTAGAGCTTGTAGCCTGAAAGAATTGATATCCCTTGATGTAAATGATGTGCAATATTCACTTCGCGCTTGAATGGCTTCTCCTGATGTGTCCATGTGGTCGGCCATTTTCTGTGACTTGGGAGCTGATCTTGGTTCTGTATTATTTTAGCAATTCCAAACCCTGCCCAGGTCCCCTAGAACGTAAAATCCTTTTGCTCCAGCACAGACTCGAGCGTAGAGTCGCCTAGCACCCGCGCCGTCTTCTTTAGGCAGCCCGCAAGCCACTTCCTCTCCGCCGCAGGCGTACCCTCCGTGCTGACAGTCAGCGTCAGTGGCCAGGCCATGAGCGTGGCGAGCTTGGGCGGTAGACCGGAAAAGTCCTCACCCGCGCTGGCACCGTCGTCGTCGCTCCGTGTGCGGGCCGCTGCGCCGCCGTGATTTGTCTGCGAGTCGTAGTCGAGGAAGAACTGCATGCCGGCGCAGACATCGCGCGCCAGGCTTTCGATGTTAGACCGGCACTCGGCGTGTTCCTTTGTGGCGATCGGGTACGCCGAGCCCTTGTACGTTAGCATCGGCGAGGGAAGGGTCGCGAGGCGCATGCTGTTTGTCGCGATGCGGGCGGCGCGGTAGCGGTTCCAGACGGCGGCGTGGCCTGGAGAGGCGTAGGCGGGCATGCCCTGAGTAGATGGGTCGGCGGCGTCGGGTGCGAAGCCCTCAGTCCATTCGGGCGGGAGGCTGGCTGCCCATGCGGCGAATGCCTGGTCGAGTTCTTGAGCGTCCTCGCGGATTTTTGCGAGACCGTCGGGGCCGAAGCGATCTAATGATCTGGATCGGAGGAGTGATAGGCGGACCAAGAGAGCGTCTAGTGCTAGCACAGGGCCTTCCTCACCGTATTCCTGGCCGTCTGCCATCCATGATGGTACGGGGATGCCGCGGAGGATACATGTGCGAACCTTGTCGCGGTGTCAGTGAACTCTACCGCCGTAAATTGTGTTTCAAACAGACTCACGATCTGTCTCCGCACGGCCCTGTCTAAGGCCAGGTTCGCCCTCATCTTTCTGTCCCGCCGCAGCTTTAGCAGCACCGCCGCGCCCTTGTGGTGCGCAAAGTTCTTCCAGAAGCGCGAGCCAACCTTGTCCTGCTCGGGCGGTCGGGCCCCCTCCCTCCTCTGGTAGCTAAACATTGTGTTCTGTCCGTATCAGTCAGTCAAAGTACTCTGAAAGCCGTAGCTCCCATCAGATCAAAATCACAAACCTCGTAATATGCCATAAGCATGCTCGCCATAAGCAAGTCGTCCAACAAAACAGGGTCCACCTCCGCAACACGGACCTGCTCGTTCGCCGCCACCACGCACCGCTGGTACAGCCGCACCGCCTCGGCCGTGGCGTCCGCGACACCCCGCGCGCGCCCAAACACAGCGTGCGTGACTGCTGACAGCGCGAGGTCGAGCACGGAGCCCTGTGGCGCGCGGTCCCAGCGGGGCAGGACGTAGGCCGTGTACTCATGGCCCAGGTCGGGCAGCTCGTCGAGGCGAAAGACGAAGTTGTGCGCCCAGTAGTTGAAGGCCTGCAGCTCGACGGGGCAGGCCTGCGAGGGCTCGCGATGGATGATCATAAACGGCGCCGCGAAGACGCCCGTCAGCTCGCGCGGCTGCTGCATCACGGGCTTGGGGTCAGCGCCAGGAGGCTTGGGCCTCCAGCGCCAGGGCGGGAGCTCGGTGAGGTGCCCGTCGGCGGTGTTGTAGCCGGTCTTACTCGTGGTAGTGGTGAGAGGGCGTGCAGCCGGCTGAGGCTGGGGTTGCAGTGGCTCAGCCTCCTCGTCGGCTGCGGCGGCACCGGCATCCTTGCCACGGCGTGGGCGGCGGGCCTGGCCCCGGGCAAAGGCATTCTCGGAGCGGAACTGCAAGCCGGTCTCCGCGCCATGATCCCAGTCACAGGATCGGCCGGCCTTGCGGCAGCGGTCGCAGACGGGCCGGATGGTGTCGCACTGCGGGTGGCGTATGTTACTTCAGCGGCTCAAGCAGACAATCTGTCGAGACAACCCTGCCCATGGCTTACCTTGACACGGCGCTTCTTGCACGTGCGACAGCCTGCGCTCGGGTAGGTCATGGCACAGCGAGCGTGCGCGACGGTTTCAGTCGTACTCAATCGTTATGATGTTTCCATATCTTCCCGAGCAGTGAGGTTAATGTAGACTTGTGAGTGAACAATCTTCGTCCACACTCCCATGAAAGTGCAAGAAAGTTGAACTAATGGAGCGTCTGACGTCGTAAGATTCAAGCATGCCTGGAGGTCTGGACCGCCTAAGAATGGTTGCTGACTAGTGGACCCCGGCCGGCTTTAAGGTGCTGTGGAACAAAACCTCTGGGCGGTCCATCATCACCATACTAGTCGATGAAATATGGTCGGCGCTGACGTTCTCTTCGATATGCTGGCAACACCCTGGCCGAGTGCTGAATGAAGGGGTTCTACCCCTATCCAAATTAGACTACACGGTCACCGCACAGAGAGTAGACAATTCGGTAAAGGTCTAATATCATGATTGATTCCAATTGATGCGCTAGACAAATAACAAGCTGGAAAAGATCAGTTTCAGTATACAATATCTATCTCTATTCCCAACGCACTGGCCCTCTCTACAACTTGGTGTCCCTCCTCTTCTTCTGGTAGACCATGTACTCCTTGCCGTGTACCTTGCCGTCGCGCATCACCCGCCGCAGGATCTTGCCGCTCGGCGACTTGGGGATCGCCTCGACAAACACGATGCCGCCCTTGAGCCACTTGTACCGCGCCGTCCTCTTCTCCACCACGGCCTTGAGCTCCTCCGCCAGCTTTCTCAGGGACTCGTCGTCGCCGCCCCGGCCCGCCGCGGGGACGACGAACGCGCGCGGCCACTCTGTCGCCTCGGACTCGTCGTACACGCCCACCACACCGGCGTCCGCGCAACCCTCGCAGCTGTTGAGCACGGCCTCGAGCTCGGCCGGGGCGACCTGGTACGCGCGCACCTTGATCAGCTCCTTGAGGCGGTCCGTGATGCGCAGGTAACCCCCGGCGTCGATCGTACCGACGTCGCCCGTCTTGAACCACCCGTCGCGCGTCAGCGCCTCCTTGCTGCTAGACATGTCCGGTTTTGCGCCAGGTTCTAACCCTCCGAACGGTAGGTACGCCGTCATCAACCCGGGAGACCGGACCAGAATCTCTCCAGGCGTGTCCACCGCCGCGGCGTAGACGACCCCCTTGCCGTCGCTGCTCTGCTCCTCGGCCGCGATGGTCACCTCGACGCCCCAGTGCGGCCGTCCGCTGTCGCCGCCGTGCGCGTTCATGTCGGCCTCGGTGATCCCGGGCTGCAGCGTCGTGCTGCACGCCTCCGACAGGCCGTAGCCCAGGCGGATGCGGAAGCCCAGGCGGCGGTACACATGCACGACGACCTCGTGGCCGAGCGGCGCGCCGCCCGTCATGCCGCACACAACCGACTTGAACGCGCCCTTCTTCGCAAACGGTTCGACGAGCGGGCTCTTGGCCAGCATGACGGCGATGGGGGGCGCCATGTGCAGCATCGTGACTTTCCGGTGGGGCACGGCGTCGAGCATCGTCGGCAGGCTGAACTGCGACATGGTCCAGACGGTCGAGCCGGCGGCGACGCCGAGCAAAAAGATGTTGCAGAGGCCGAAGACGTGGTAGAAGGGCACGTAGCCGAGCCAGCTCTGGCGCTGGCCGCGGTAGTAGTCGGCGTCGTGCCACAGCGAGGCGACGGAGAAGTTGAGCGCGTCGTGCGAGATGAGCACGCCCTTAGACCGGCCCGACGTGCCGGAGGACCAGAGGATCACGGCGGTGCGCGACTTGGCCGTCTCGGGCGGCATGACGGCCGCCTCGGCCAGGGGCTCCGGGGTCGAGATGAGCAGGTCCTTCCAGTCGTACTGGCCGTGCACGTTCGAGTGCTTCTCGACGGTGTCGATCTGCGGGTATGTGTCGTGGTTGGCGTCGACGACAAAGATCGGGATCTTCTTAAAGAACTCGGTGTCGGCCTGGCCCCGGAGGGCTTCGCGCATGTTGTCGAGGCACGCCTTGGCCGTGATGATGACGCGCGGGCGCGAGTTCTGCAGGATCCACGAGATCTCGTCGCTCGTGAGGGCTGGCGAGACGAGCGTGGCGGTCAGCCCGGAGGCGAGGACGCCGAAGACGACGGGGGCGAAGGGCAGGCAGTTGGGCAGCTGGACGAGGACGACGGGGGCGATGGTCGGGTCGGCGCAGGTCGGCGTCGGCGGCAGGGTGTGCGTCTCGTTGGGGTTGAGGCCCAGGGCGTGTAGGCCCGCGGCCAGGGACAGGGCATCCTGCTTGATTTGTGCGTAGGTGAGGGCGCGGTCTGCTCGATGATACGATTAGTTATGCGTTCGTCGGCTGTCCCACCCCAACGAGCGGTGGACGCTGGTCGCAGCGGGCGGCATCTTGTTCTTACCTGACTTGTGCTCGACAAAGATCTTTCGCTGGTCCTCGACGTGGGGGACGACCTGGGATGCTGGCGTCCGCTCGTTCTGGCTCTTGAATGGCTGGTCAAAGACATAGTGGAAGGTGTTTCGGAGCGGCAGGTGGCTTGGTGCGGCGCCGGCATACGCCAGCTTCCCGTGGCCTTGTCCCGACATCTCGAGCTACTGGTCCGCTGTGTGTGCTGTAGTCCGTTCTCGGTGCTATTATGCTCTCCTGCTGATTCGACTGCTGCGTACTCGTTGGGGTATCGTATTGTATTGCGTTTGGAGGGAATGAAGAACAAAGAGTCAAGAGGAAAGGATTCAGCCGCCCGGACAAGACTCGCTTGAGATATTCAGGCACAAGCTCTCCGCCAGGACCCCCACAGGAGCTTCGCAACCAGAGAAACGAGGCGTTATGAATGCCCGAATGCGCTTCTTCCGGCCGAGGCCCCACGCCAAAATGCTTCAATTGGCCAATACCGGCTCCTGCAATGCCAAGTAGGTATGGTAGGGCCCTGCAATAAAAGAATGGCCGGCCAGCAGAACACGAAGCAGGGGATCGAAGGGAGTTTTCCCCTCACCCACTGGCCTCTCGGCAGTTTTTTCTCCAACCCCAAGCCGCAAAGACAGCACTGGAAGGTTGCTCAATGCTCCACCACGCTTGCAAAGTATCCACTCTCCCCAGATCCGAGCGAGGCATAACATTTTCCCCGATTAGCGGGTCCTCTTCAGCGTAGCTCGGCTTCGGCTCGTCACGGTCCAAGCCACCGACTCTGTAGTCTAGGCCCGACCGGATGTGATGGACTAGGGAGCGGCCTTGAAGTTTTCGGCCCCGGGATGGGTACACGGCTTGTGTGTAGCCCGTGTAACGCTGAGAGTGGCTCCGGTGATACAATACAAGATCACTGTCTGTCTGTTCCCCGGTGTTCAAGCCGGTTTACTTCACATGCAATACGTCAATGAATCAAAGATTTGATACTCATCGGGTTATAATGAGAGGACAAGCGACACTACGACAGCATCAAACCACCCAAGTGGGTGACAGATCAGTTGACGGTTTACCTCACGAATGTACCTCAATGTTAACTGATTAACAGGATTATCCCACTGCCTAAGCGTGTATGAATCATTTCGTCTGTCAGAAATTTGGGGTAGAGATTGATGCAAAACCGTCAACCTTTCATGCCACCGTGACAGCTTCGCCGCCAGCGCTGCACGACAGCATGTGACCCATAAGCTCACGGGGACACACACGACAAGTTCTAGAGCTTTTCCCATGACGCACAATGTTGCTAGCTCATCGCAACCCTAAGGCAGGCACACTCGGCGTTCAACATATGAAAAGGCAGACTATCAGGCTGTCGGCGCCCCCGGACATTGTCATTTCTCGATCGAAGAGGCAGCCAGATGGCGGGGTCCTCAATCGCAGCATGGCTGAGCAAGTCGTCAGTGGTTGGACGCAACCCCCTGTCATTATGGGGATATGGCTGGCTCGCTGGCCTATCTCACGTCGCATTGGCAATGGGGCATCGCGACCTGCATGAGCGCCGTCAGCTGAAGGCGCTGTCGAGGCTCAGCGCTTAAGATCGTGGACATGGCGTCATGGCTGCCTGAGAGTTGTTTCTCGATGCCCGCGTTGTGCGCTCGCGATTACCAGGTCTTGTCGCCTCATTATTATAGACTGGGTGTCGTCCATTGATCTTTTCTGGTTGAGCCGGAACCGCGCCCAATACTTATCGCAACCATCATGACAACGACTACGGCGAATGACAGGCCCCTCTGCCTGCTGGCCCTTGGTAAACCGACCCAAGCATCAAATGACCAAATGCCTGCGCAACTGCTCACAATGACCCAGATGGCGGAGGTATCCGTGGACTCTCCGAGTTAGTGGTCCTCGAGGAGATCATGAATCGCATCAAATTTGACCTCGATGCGGATGAAGACCTTCTCCCCGCTGACTTCTTCGACCTCATCGGCGGCACATCGACCGGAGGGTAAGCCTTGGACTTGGCAATCGAATCAAATTATATCGCTAACCTCTGTCACGTTGCAGCTTGATCGCACTATTACTGGGTCGATTGCGTCGGTCGGTGCCACAGGCCAGGAGGGAATACGTGCGTATTGCCGAAGAGGTCTTCTCCATGCCCAAGTACCTCAAGAAGAACACATTCGAGGGCCAGAAGTTGGAGGACGCGGTGAAACGCCTTTTAGGGAATGATCGTAGCAACGAGCGAATGCTAGAGAGAGGCAGCAGTTGCAAAGTGTGAGTATTCCGCCGGCAAAGATTGCAAAATATTCGACTTGGCGGCTGATCTCTCTTCAAGGTTCGTGTGCGCCGTTCCGCAGCAAGACGTCAAAGCTCGGGGAGGGCCGCGTCTCTTCAGGACCTACGGAGTCCGCGAGAACCGCTCGTTCAACTGCACCATTTGGGAGGCTTGCCGTGCGACTTCAGCGGCGCCGACGTATTTTGAGCCTATCAAGATCGGCGACGAGGGCGAGGAGGAGACCTTCGTGGATGGCGGGCTCGGCTACAATAACCCGGTGGAACAGGTGCTAGAGGAAGCAGCACGCGTCTTTCCCGGGCGCAAGGTGGCCTGCGTCGTGAGCATCGGAACGGGCGTCGCCAACGTCATCAAGTTCCCGAGCTCGCCAAAGACGAGCCCCTTGAAGCTAATCAACGCACTCAAGACCATGGCCACCGAGTCAGACACGACGGCCGAAAGAGTGTATCGGCGCTTTGAGAAGGTCGAGTCGACATACTTCCGTTTCAGCGTCGACCGCGGTCTCCAGGACATCTCGCTGGAAGAATGGAAGGAGCTTTCTAAGGTGCGCACATTCACGACAGAGTATCTGAATCAGCAGGTGGTATCGAAACAAGTCGACAAGATCGTCGCGGCGATGCTTGCATCCAAGGCAGTCGACCAAAATGGCTCGAGAACAGTCCACCTTTCAACTTCAGGCTCTAATTCCCAATCGACTCTGCCATCAGCAGAGGCGCGTCTGACACTGCAATGGAAACCAGATGAAGGGTCCATCCCAAGTTTTCTCTATACCACAAACGAACTAGCATCTCATAGTATGTAGCCTTCGATCTTTATATAGTCACGGTCTGACTCCCGTTAGTTGTTGTGTCAAAAGTCTCACGACTCCGCCATATGGTCATTCCCTTCGTTCGGAACACAGACTTTGTCGGACGCAGTACCGAGATTGATCAGATTATGGCAAAAGTCCCTCCGAGTGCTGATCCGGACGGTTGCCAAATGACTGTCCTGCAAGGACTCGGAGGCATTGGCAAGACGCAGATCGCTCTCGAAGCTGCCTACCGAGTTAGTAAGACACATGAGTGTTCCATCTTCTGGGTCCCGGTCATCGATACCGCTGCATTCGAAGCAGCCTATCGAGAAATCGGCCGAAAGCTACAGGTACCGGGCATTGATGAAGAGCGGGCAGATGTCAAGAGACTCGTCAGGACGGCACTCAGCCAAAGCAAGGATGAGTGGTTTATGATCGTCGATAACGCCGATGACCTAGACTTGCTCTTCGGGAACACTGCATTGAGCAAGTACCTTCCATCGAGCCCCAGAGGGTCGATACTCTTCACCACCAGAACACGCGAGCTCGTCGACAAACTCGACATCCCCCGCCGAAATGTCATACACGTAGACGAGATGAGCAGACCCGAGGCAACAAAGCTCATGCAGCAGATTCTAGACGAAAAGCACATGAGCGACGTCGAAAGCGTGTCACAGTTGCTCGACTTCCTGACCGACCTTCCACTTGCTATCAAGCAGGCTTCGGCTTACATCTACAAGACCGACATAACGACACAGCGTTATCTAGAGCATTGCCGATCCAGCGACTCTACCTTTACGGCATTGCTTAGCAAAGACTTCGAAGACCGTGGCCGGTACAGGAATACCCAAAACCCCGTCGCGACGACGTGGCTGATCTCCTTCGACCACATCTCGCGGGACAATCCGCTTGCGGCTCAGTACTTAAAGTACATGGGGTTTCTTTCTGAGAAAGACGTTCCCGCGGAGCTCTTCGCCTCGAAAGACGATGATGAGCTTGACAGGGATGAAGCCATCGGTGCTTTGAGAGCCTACGCCTTTATTACCCAGCGAGTCAACCAAGACTCGTACGATATGCATCGACTTGTGCGATTAGCAATGCGCAATTGGCTCGCGCAGAGGAATAGTCTAGAGCAGGGTGTCACAAGTCTGTTGAAACATCTGAACAAAGTATACCCTCGCCCAAATCACGAAAACAAAGAAATTTGGATGAAGTATCTACCGCACGCCGTGGTTGCTTTGGAGTTTCGCGAGCATTCGACTGCGATACGGACCAAGTCGGAGTTATTGCAGCATGTGGCTCAGGGCTATATACTTGAGGGCCGTTACCTGGCTGCGGAACTACTTCTGAAAGAATCAGTTGGGATGAGGGAGCTAAAGTTGGGGAAGAAGCATCCCGCAACCCTGGACGCGATGGAATACCTTGGAGTTGCACTGCGGAAACAAGAAAAGTACGACGAGTCCGAAATCATCATCTCCGAGACTATCGAGCTCAGCAGACAGGTCTGGGGCGATAAGCACGAGGCGACGCTGAGCAGCATGGCGAGTCTGGCGGATGCGCTCCACGGGCAAAAGAGGTACGAGGAAGCCAGAGTCATGCATGTCAAGGTCCTAGCTCTGCGGAAGGAACTGCTTGGTGATGAGCACCACGACACAATCAGCGGCATGGAGGGTCTTGCCCGCGTGCTTAACAGGCAGAAGAAGTTCGACGAGGCTGAAGAGCTGTACTTCACGGTCATCTCAATAAGAGAACGATTACACGGAGCAAGCCATCCTAGAACACTCCGGAGTCGGCACAATCTGGCAGTCACGCTCGATCATCACGGTAAACACGAGGAGTCCAGAGCAATTGAGACCGAGGTGCTCGCAATGCGTCGAGAAGTGTCCGGAGCCGAGCACCCAGACACAATCTCGTGCATGATGAATCTAGCCAACGCCCTTGGCAATCTTGGGAAATACGACGAGTCCCTGGAACTTGGGAAAGAGGTCTTTGCCCTCCACAAAAAGGCCTTTGGCGAGAGACACCCAATCACAGTTTCAAGCATGAAGAACCTCGGAATCGCATACGGCGATCTCGGACGGCATGAGGAAGCAGCGAAGGTAGAAGCCGAAGTGCTTGTTGTGAGACGAGAGATCTTTGGCGAGAAGCACCCTTCGACAATCTCGGCATTGAAGAATCTTGCAGTCACGTTGGGTAGGCTGAAGAGATTCGCAGAGGCTAAGGAGCTACTTGCCGAGGCGGTGGCGTTGAGCAATGAGGTGCTTGGCGAGGAACATGCAACCACAGTCAGCTGCGTACACAACTTCGAGTTAACGTCTCGGAGGTTAAGGCAATATTTGGCCGCAAAATAATGCTCGAGAGTACCATCCAGGCGAGAAGTACCATGATTTAAGGAAGCAAAGCAAGGAGTTTCAGGAGCTTGAAGTCATGGGGGTTTAGCCTTCACAGGAGCGAATCTTTGTAAAATGTCCTTGAGATGCAAAAAGAATTGACCTCATCCAGAATCGAGCAATCTAATCCATTTTCCGACCACCCAAGCATACATCATCCAATCTCCTAACCAGGCCGTCCAGCACATTGTCAGCCGATTCCTTACTCACGACATCCTTATCATATGCCCCAGTAATGACGAGATCCCCTCCAGCAACCGCTGCCACATTGAGAACGATTCCCTGACACCCAACCCTCCCGTTCGTTGCTGAAGCCGAGAAGACAACATCCGTGATAGACCATTGTCCCTCTTTGACTGGTTTAAAAACTCCCAGGTTTGACAGCATAATGTTATGTGACATGTCTGTCGAAGGGAATCCCTTCTCGATCACTGTCTCCAAGGTATCATCGAGCAGCTTTACTGCGACATAGACTCGCTGCCCCTGCCCGATGCGCTTCTGTATCATATCTTCCTTGTAGTCCCGGACATACTTCCACAGCGCGGGACGGTCTGGTTTATCTCCCAGGAACAGTTTCCTAATGGGCGCCAGGAACAAGGGGCGGCGCGCGCCTCCAGCTGCATTCATGATAACCCCCGCACCAATAGGACTGCTTCCCTTCTTGAATCGATCCATTGGTAACAGAGCGCGCATATCGTACGGCAAACAGGCCGTCGTAATCGACGCGTTGGGTGCATGATCGAGCGCCAGGGTAGCAATGAAGAGAATTGACAGGAGCGGTGTCAGCTGGGTTCCATTCGCTCGGCAAGCAGCGAGTATCTTGGTCAGATCGGCGGCCGGGATCCTGCGGAGGGACACGCCTGTCTGGGTGCACTGCTCCTTCGGAGGGATTTGGCGTAGATCCTTCGAATATGGCTTTGAAGGTGGAGCGTCGTGGTTGATACGGCTCTTGCCATAGATGACACCCACAATCCAAGATACGAAAGTGTACCACAGGATGGCGTATATCACCGGCTTGGGCAGGGTATGTGTTGGCGCGAGTTTCACGGCACCTGCTTCACCGACTTGGTCACCGGCCACGGAGATAGGCGATACCGGACGTTCATCAATAGAACGAGGAAGATCGTTCAGAGCCGCCAGAAACTCGCGATGAAAGACATAACCCGACATTCCGTCAGCCATGGCATGAGAGCACACAAATATCACATGTCTGCCACCCTTGACAAACACTTTCCAGGCTGGAGCTCTCGGTTCATCTACACGCCATTCGTCGAACCATGTGTTGTGCAGCTTCTCCAGCAGGTTCGTATCAATGCCCGCTTCATCATCATCAACGAAGACAATATAATCCTCCACGTTGATCTCCCGGAGGACTGCTATGTCTAACTTTGTCACCTTTCCTTGGGGGCGAGGAATGCAGACATATCGCAGACGTGGTTGGGCCTCAATCACGGCACGCAAGGCGGCAACCACCGCTGCTTTCGAGAGGGAACGATCGGGACCCGCATATGTACCGCCGACTATGATATTTGACTGAATGCCCAAGCGGTAGTAAAGCCAAAACAGGCGATCGTGAAAGTCTACGACAAAGTTAGCAATTGTCATGAGAGGTTCGACATCTTCACGTACCCGACTCGCGCACCACGGTATATGGTACATTCATAGTTGCTCTCGTGTATAGACCGGTAAGAGAGCTGAAGCGCAGATTGAACAGTGGCTCGAGTTTCTGTCACATCAGTGAGGTTCATTGTTTGCATCACGATGCTTATCAAGGTGCAATTTTGTCAAAGGATTCGGAAGCACCACTCTGGTCCCTGTGATTGGCCCTGGCTGCTCTCACTAAGCTCTATTTGGACATTGGAGGAGTCTGTCCCACCTACTCATCCCCTATCTTCAGTCAGCACTAAGGGTATCTGATACCTCCGTTCATGTGTTGCACACTATCTCATATCATGTTGACATGTTCAAAGAGGAGCCACAACTTGGCTTTTTAATTTGTCAAAAGTAAGCTATTTACTCGAAATATTCTCGAAGCGAAAGTGCTCTCAACTCCACTTCACTATCGCCAGTCTGTTCCCAAGCGATATTTCATAACGGCCCTCCAATCGACTCAGATAGATGATCGAAGAACTATTTTCTAATTATATGTTTAGCCGAGTGTCCCGTAGAGAAAGACAAGTGTAGGTTCTTACCATCTAACATGTCTTGCCATTGGGAGTCCAGTTGCAACCACCGGGGTAGCAGCTTGCGCAGACACACTTGCCACTCTGGCAAGCGCAGCTGACACCACAGCTGCTGCGGTCCTGGAGCTGGGCGAGAGCATCCTCGGGGGTAGGTGCCGGAGCTGCGATCGCAAGGGCGACGAAGAGGGAGAAAAAGACGCCGACTGACTTCATTATGGCGGATGATGGTGATCTAAGACAAGAGCCTGGTATGTGTGAGATGATTGCTGGAGAAGAGGATGAGTTTCTAGACTTGTCTTTCTTGTTGAGCACGAGTCTTCGAACAGTTTATATACAAAGAACCGCGATGCAAAAGCTCGCTTAAGATGCTATTGCCTGCGCAGTGAGTAAGCGCAGCGTGGCATTGCTACAACCTGCCTGCGACTATCATCAAATTAGCCTATATATCGGCTCAGTCCTTTGAGGGGTCTGAGCAGCCTTACTGGACGACGGAACACGCGTTTTGAGACCCAGTGGTGAACGGGCCCGATGCGTACATGCGAGGCTGCGGCGCCGGGCCATTTTCCCGGGAGGCGCATGTGAGAAACGCCGCCATAGCCGCGACGCCTGGCAAGGCAGCCAGCCTCCACCATCTGGTGCCTGTCAGTCGTAGGTTTATCGGGAACGTTGCCGGCGTATAGCCGGTTCAAGGAGGAGTTCCCCGTACAAGGTTATTAGAGTAGGTGACATCGGCTTGAGCTAGGTCAATTTTAGCTCTTTTACCTTCATGCATTCAAGGATTACTCAGTGCTGAGACATGGACAGAGGCTATTCGATCGCTGACAGGATCGAAAAGTCAGCAACATATTGCGCGAATATGCATCACTAGACGTATTTGGAAGCGCAGGCGAGCTCAAGGCGCGTTTCGGGTGGAGCTTTGTGCGTCATGCGTCAGCAAAGTTGCGGATTGCAACATCCGCAATACTGTTTAGAGGTTGAGTAAACTTTTGAAAAGCAACATCAAATGCTTGTTTCCACTTTGTACTTTGGTCCTGCTAATAAGGCAAATGGCTCAATCGAGCCCAAGGAACCAAATGCTTGTCCTGCCTTTCCTCCCAAGTTGGGGGCCAAACCATGGTGTGCGAGAGACATTTTGAATCAGCGTTCCTGTCTGTAGCTATCGACTCAATCCCATGGACCGAATAACCATCTGGAATAGATGAGTTCATTTGTGATGGGCAATGACACTGTCGATATGAAGTGCGCTTAGCCTGGCTCAACCCTCGAGGGCCTAGACCGCCCACATCACGGACCTTACCAGCCCTAAATCGTGAGACACCGCGAAGGACCGCAAATGGTCTCTCCGGGGTTGCGACAGGCGACACGACGGTCATACGCCCCGTCAAGAAAGATAATAGCCCTCGGCGAGCGCGTGGGTAGCGTGGCAGGTCAATCTCCCGCTGCCCCACCAGCCGGGACAGCTACAGGAAGTGTTCTTCATCGTGGCTGCGCGTAAGGGCACTGTCTCTTGGACTTTTATCGGAGCGGTCATGTATTGAGAAACAACAAAGACATGGCAGAGCTGCTCGCAGTCAGACGGGGCTGGTATCTTCCTCTCAGCGATAGACCATACATGAGAGAGAAAGCCAGTACAGCACACCTCTGTGTTCAGTACTCGCCATGACTCTACACTCTGGCTTTCCAAAGCATCTGCATCCTCTAGAAATCATGTATGATCTGAATCTCCTGTGGGCCTCACACTGGTCGAGCATTTCACTGTCGCCTGTAGCAAAACCCACCTAGGATTGCCTAGTGATATGCAGGATGAACCTTTTGGTGCTAGTGTTATCGGCGCCAGCATCGACATCACAAGTCCAAGTGGAACCGAGCATGCGGTGCGGGGTAAAGCGCCTCGTGAGATAGAGGCACTGGCAGGCCTTAAGCGAGCAAAGCATGCCACTTGTCCACCCATGGTCCTTGATATCTCCAAGCACAGTGATGGCCGGAGAACAGTCTCGGATTCGCAAGAGGAGAACCAAGACGGGTTGTTACACCTGCCGTCAACGCAAGGTGCGGTGCGGCGAGCAACACCCAGTCTGCGTTGCTTGCAGTCGCTTGGATCTGGATTGCCGATACCCGAGCACAGTGATCGAGGCATCGTCGCCTAGCAGGTCGAAGCGAAACTCTCAGGATAGGCGACAGAGCACCCAGGTCAGCAATCCACCATCCTTCTCCGAGAGTCTTGATGCCACCCTTGGACTGGATCCCACTCCTATTCTTGATCCGTGCACAACAGCCGTCGAAGTCCAGTCCGAGCCAACTTCGCATTGGTGGTCATCGTTAGGCGAGGGATTGCTGGACGTCAACTGGCTTGAGCATTGGGTTCCGGCCCCTGGCGACTTCTTTGACGACGTTGGCATCGGACCCAATCTGTTCCAACAACAAACTCCAGGCCTTTCAAATACTATCTGGCAACCATCGAGCCCCTGTCGAAATGTCACGCTACTCCCGGAGGACCGAGAGGTGCTCCAGCACTTCACCGTCACCATGGTCCGCTTCTGCATTCTGCGCAACTGCGTACACGACAACCTCTACAGCTATCTCCTGATCAACATGGGGCTCTTCCACAGCACCCTGTTCGATGCGATGATGGCGTGGTCGGCCCTCCACCTCGCCCACGTCCAGCAGAAAAGCAACCAGAGAGCCCGGGATCGCTACGACCGTGCCTATACCGCGTTGATAGAAGACCTCGGCCATGGCGTGGCGCCGAGCATACTACTGGCGACTATCTGGTTTCTCATGCAGTATCAACTGATCCTCGCGGAGAGTGCCGATGCTTTTTGCGAGCTGCTGGCTTTGGCTGCTGAGGTGGCTCGAGCCGAATTCCAGAATGTGGACTCGGAAACATCCCTGAACAGGATAGGCCCGGTTGGGTCTCTCATACTCGTCTGGATGAGTGCTAGAGACAGTCAGGCTGCTTACTTGGGCCTGGGCGGGAGGCTGATTGGGTGCTTGAGAGCGTACTCGCACATATACGAGCTTGTGGATGCTTCATCAATATCCCACGAAGCAGAGGACGCGCCAGACATCGTGTTTACACCAAGGCAGTCGAACTCTGCAAGTCAGCCGCCGAGCGAGATGCAGGCATGTATGAAACTAAGCTTTCGAAACGTTACCGTTGCCGGCCAGATCAAAATCCTAGGCCGCGGAGAGTTTCCGTCCACGGACGCCACGGCATGGAACACCATTGGCGACAGCCTCAGAGTGCTCTGCCGCGAGATAGAACAAGACGAGAGTGCGGCGGCCAAGGCGGCGCTAGCCGTAGCCCAGGGACACATCGCGGCGATGCCCGTTGTCGAGCCGATTCACTACAACAGACTCTTACTTCTGGGAAGCTACTACTCGACGCTCATGGAATACCACAACAACCGTCCGTCAGCTGTGGACGGTCTGGATCTGCTCGGCCCTGAAGAGTGCGCGGCCAGGGTGATTCGGCTCTGCCAGCGGGCTGTGGCAGACCGGCCAAATTCGCCACAGGGTATCTGGCCGACGCAGATTCTTATGGCCGGTGTCACCACCCGAGATCCTGTCTATCAAGCGTGGGCAATACAGGCATTTGAGAAAGCCGAGAGGTGGGGAGCCAATATCGTCAAGACGCGGAAGCTTCTAGAGGCGGTCGTTCAAAGACAAAACTTGACAGGACAGAGAGCCAATGTCATTCAGGTCATGAAAGAGACCACAGGGTTCTTCATCATCTAGAGATAGATATGATTGAATCATTTGTAGCATTGTTGTAAACTAGCGGAATGGAAAGAGATGAAATGAATGAATACCCTCCAAGAAGGCATTGGACGTTGAGATTAGACTATATATGGGTTCGGTTCATCACCTCGCTGACCTAGTAGACGTATCGGAAATGCGGCTGTTCCTTGTCAGTCAGATCCATCAGACCCTCCTGAGCAAACTCTTCCTCTGTAGCAGGGGGTGCATTGGCTAAGGCCGTTTCTTTTCTACGGTTAGACCACATGAGACACGCTTGGAGAGCGAAAGGTAGAGCAATCAAGATTGAAAAGCACGCGATAGCTCCATTGAACGCTGTTGGGTATCGCGGGGCCTCTTTGCCAATGAAGAGCTGTGGCCCGACGATGAGACCGAGTGACGCAGCAATGAACATCATGGCCGCACCAGTGACTTTCTTGGTGAAGCCCGAGGTGTTTCCAGAGAAGGTGGAGTACGCCATGACATTGTCGACTGTGTGGGTCTGAATGATGTAGTAGGAGAGAAGTCTGCCAACGTGATTCTTCTGCGGCAGGGTCATGAGGAGGACCGCACCGATCAGTGGAGGAATTTGAGAGATGGATGCAGTCAGCATGCGGACGTTCTTGAAGCGAGCGTTGACCCAGCCGCTGGTAAGAATCGAGATCGTCTGGACCGCTCCAAGAGGAATGGACAGTAGGGTGGCGTTCAATGCGCTGAAGCCAAAGTCCTTGATGACGATGTTGCCAAATGATGCCACACCACCGGATGGGATGGCACTCAGCACCAGGATACCGCAGTAAAGCCAGATGTTGATATCGAAGAGGCACTCCCGAAACTGCGACCACTTCCACTGATGGTTGATGATACCCGTGTGGTTCTCCCGTAGTCGCTCAATAGCCATCGCCCGCTCCTGAGGGGTGAGGAACTTGGCGTTCATCGGATTATCGGGGAGTATGAACAGGAGGGTTATACCCCAGCAGATAGTAATAGCGCCGACTATGATGAAGAACCATATCCACGGGCCGACTGGTAGACTGCTGCTGATGTGGCCAATACCATATCCAATAAGACCCCCGATCATTTGCTGAAGGTGCGTTAGAACCGAACAAAACATAAGTCAAATAGAACGTACCGCGCAGGCGTTACCGAGAAACCAAGCTCCTTGACGACCAGGTTGCTCACCATCTCTCTTATACCACATGGAGATGGTCAAAACCATGGCAGGTGTGATACCGGATTCTGCAAAACCGAGAAGCGTTCGAAGTATTGCGGCCACGGCAAACGATCGAGCAGCCGCAGTGCACATGAGTAGGCACCCCCAGAGAAGGACTGAGATGGCGATGAAACGTCCGAGAGGGACAATCTGTATGAGCCTACCGGCAACCGGTTGAAAAGCCATGATCGCTGTGCGTTCCAAAAGGTTAGCTTGCGCTCTGCACTTTGGCGCACGGTGTGACTGACCCAGGTTGATGATGGATCCGGCTGCCCAGGCATATTGGTTGACTGACATGTGCTACATCCGGTCAATATTTAGAAGTGGTACTGTGATATATGTAATCAAGACTTGCCATATCCGCCAGGAGTCCAAAGTTGGAAGAGTAAGACATGGCCTGTTGGTCCAGGAACTTGAGCGTATAAGTGAACACGAGCTAAGAAAAGTCAGTACACCTGAGCTGTTTTGACACAACAGTTGCAGGTGGGAGCAACATACGATGGGCATCATGTACATGTCAATTTTTCTCAGCAACCTCTTGTCTTCTTCTGGGGTAAGTGTGCCAACATGGTTCTCCGCCGCAAAGGCAAGAGCATCGTCGTTGCGCTTGTCTCCGATCTCTTTACCAAGCGCACCGTCGTCGATAGATGCGCTGGTTCCCGGACCTACATCCAGGTCTCGGATGTTCTTGCTGTCTGCAGGTGCCATGATGGAGGATTGTGAATGTGAAATAAGGATAAAGTGCCGACAGTAAACCAAAGCCCCAACGATCAAGGAGACTCGTCTCTTTAATCATGGCATGGGCATCTAGGGTGTATGGCCAGGTTGTCGACCGCCTTATCTGGAGAAGACAGGAGACGTCATCCCTATCTTGAGTGTCGGTAAAGGTCAACTAAGCTGCTATCTAGCCGAGCTGGCGGTATCTGGGGTGCGGGGAAGACAGACGCTAATGCCTCCTTAATCTTCCCCCACAGGTTATCATTCCCTCTAGAGTCTAGATTAGCACTCGCGCTATCTAGATTGGTAGTGCTTCGCCGAGTTCTTGCGATTACGGCAGCCAGTAGTAGAGGACAGGAAGGTCAGCCAAGGATCCGAAAGTTGGAAAAGATATCGTGTCCTGACTTGACCCACTGGTAACCGAAGCAGAGTACTCTCTGCACCAAACGACGACCTTGGATCACCTGCTCAATACTGAAATTCCGACATCGCTTCACATCACGTACGTAAGGAATCAACCTTAAGCGAGTCAGATGTAAGTCTATCGCCGTGGTCAACTCTAATGCCAATAGTATGTCTCATGCAGCCTATCTCCCATGTGCCCTGAGCACCTCACCTACAGCTCTTGCTACAGATAGCAGATGTCTATCGCTATATCTGGAGCCCACAAGTGACACTCCCACAGGCAAGCCATGTGACCCCTTGAGTCCCGGAACATTCACAACAGGTGTGTGCAAAGCCTAGTAAAGGGTGAGTATGCATACGAGATACGACAAGTTCTCATAACATACCGTCCATATCAGATTGAAGGCCGAACTGCCTGTCTTCTCGATCCCCTCGGGTGCCTCGTCTGGGGCACTCGGCGTGAGAATTGCTGCATATTTGCGACAGATCTCGTCTATCTTGGGTCTCAAAGCTGCCACGCCATCAAAGGCTCGTGTCTGGTCCGCGCGGGAAATTTTCTTGACGTTCTCCACGTGTCCTACCAGGAACTCATCGAGCTGATCTTGGCAAACGCGGTATTCTGCAAGGAAGGATGTCCGTCCCTCCGAAGTGAGCCACGTACGATGCCACTTTGGCAGCTCGTCGAACTCAGAAGGCAGATCCAGCTCTTCTACTTCGGCTCCTGCTTCTTGCAAAAGTTTGACCGCTGCTGCCATCGCATTGACGGTGCCTGGACCAGCCTGCGGCCACATCATAGTTTTGACAATTGCAAATTTGGATCTTTCAATTGTGAATGGCTGTTGCAGCTGGTTGTCGTCATTGATGGCAAACAGGTCTGCAAGAAGGTCAAGGTCATCAACGCTGCGGGCGTAGAAGCCCACAGTATCAAAGAGTAGAGAGTAAATCTTTACCCCCTCACGACTAACCGAGTTCCAGGTCGGTTTGAGGGCGTAGATGCCGTTGAAGGACGCAGGCCTGATCGTACTACCGCCTGTCTGGGTGGCCAGGGCAATTGGAACCTGCAAGTCTGCTACTGCCGCTCCAGAACCTGATGACGAGCCCCCTGGAGTGCGAGCGGCATCATGAGGATTGCGAGTTTGAGGCCCTTTGTTTGTTGCTGCAAACTCTGCAGTTGTGGTCTTGCCTATGAATTGTTAGTATAGCCTCCAATAGCCGTGACACGTTCAACTGAACAGCCGTACCTAGTATCAAGGCTCCAGCATGCCGAAGTATGGCCACGCATGATGCATCCAGGTCCGGCGCATTGCCATTGTATATCGCAGAGTTAAATTCGGTTGGCATCCCTATAATTGGATAAGCTACTATATCAAGTCTTGATAACCCAGACGGGAATGACCTTTAGTGTATATGATGTCCTTCACAGCCACTGCTACGCCGTGGAGTGGCCCTCTTTCGGCTTTGGGTATGGCATCGAGTCTTCGAGCCTGATAGAGGACAAGTCCAGGGTTCAGATACGCCCAGGCCTTGACAGAATCGTCGCGCTCTGATATTCGCGCAAGTAAAGACTTGGCATAATGCTCAACTGTAAGAGAGCCATCTTCGAACCGAGCCAGAGCCTGGGTGGCTGTCAGCTCGTGAGGTTCTCGTCGAGCCATGGTCGCATTGCTTGATGATAGATGGCTGTCTCGACGGTTCCAGCACATTCCCTGGTCATGTGGTCACGCTGCCACCCGTCATGCATTTGTAGCACTAAGATTCGACCAGACAGTATCCCGCCGTTGCTTGATGGTCGGTAAACACACAAGCTGGCCCATCTCCCCCTCACTTTTGCTAAGCGAGCACTTTATCAATGCAGATCACTTGGATGGCTCCACACCTTCTGCATTGAGACACAAGTACCACGAAAGATCATGTCACGACGGCAAGCCAGCGAACTTAGTGTGTTCAGTTTGCCTTTAATTTAGCTTGTTGAGGAAATCAAAGGCGTCACTGACAAGTTGACGAGTACAATCAGATATATATATCACAAACTCATTCCCGAATTACAGCCTAATACAAGTGAAAAGAACCTAACAAGCCTAGACTAAGCATTGGCGGCTTGCACTTGGAATTTGCCCTTGCGAATTCCATCCTTTCTCTGCTTTCCTAGTCGGCGTTCGTAATACTAAAGGGTCCCGTCAGCACAGGATTCCAGCGTAGCGTCTACCAAGCACTTACCTCGGCAACGGTAATGGGCTCGTAAGCGGCTGCTTGTTTCTCGGTCACGTAGCTAGGAAGGACCTACGACGACATCTCTTAGCCTGACGTCGCGCATGTAAGTGACTGCTGAGAGCACTTTACCTCTACAAGAGCGTCGAGGTTGAAGGAACAGAACCACGGCATCGAGTACCGTTCTCTGCCAGAGGTATTGGTAACACGGTGGACGGTGGACAGGAACCTGTTGTTCGTGAGACGCATGAGGAAATCGCCAACATTGATCACAAACGTGCCAGGGATGTGCGGCGCCGGGATCCAATCGGCATTGGCATTGAGGACTTCAAGTCCTCCTACGTCATCCTGGAGGAGCATGGTAAAGCCTGCGTTGTCAATACGTCGTCTTTACTTTCGAGGGGAGTCAGTTTAAAACATACAGACAAAGTCCGTATGGGCACCGATGCCGGTCTCGTCTGTGACAGAGGGATCTTGTGGCGGATAATGAATCATTTTGCAGGAAGCCAGTGGGTGCGTGACCTTGTGGTCAAAGAAGTGCTCATCGAGACCCAACCCTAATGCAAACATCTGGGTCATCTTGCGCATGAGAATGATCATGTTGCGGTCGTACTTGAAACACGCCTCTTTGAAGCCAGGGTCATCTGCAGGCCAAAGGTTCTCATGAAACAAGGCACGCTGGCTCTCGGTCACCTTGGGTGGCACCGGTTCGCATTCGGCCTCATAGTTGTGGAGGAACGACTCCTTGCGATCTGCTATCTGATTAGCATCTTGGCGTTGGATACCAGGCCTTAGTAGACTCACCTCCCTTTGTCCTCGGGTCGACATTAGCTCCATGCACCGGCTCATATCCTCTCATGTTCTTACTCTTATAGATGTGCTCTCGCATCTTTTGGTCCAGAGGCTTATCAAAGTGCTGTCGTGCCGCGTTCATGGTCTCATCCATGAGACTTTGCGATATCCCATGGTTCTTGATGTAGAAGAAGCCCACGTTCTCGCAGGCATTTGCGATTTCTTTGGCGACTTGCAGGCGAGTTTCAATGTCTTCACTGAAACTCCCGCTCATGTCAACAATGGGAATCTCGCTGAAAGTCGGCTTCGCGCGGGCGCCCTTGAGGACCTCGCGCTTGTGTCCCCATGCTCCGTCAAAAGAGAACTCGACGTATTCGGGCTCTGGACTGATTGCAGATGGTGCCATGGTTGCTGAGAGTGTCAACTCGTGGTGTAGGGCTTGACAAACTTGGATCTCGACTTCGTGTCAATGATACGACCTATCAATATGTATTTATCAATCATCATTACAAAATTTGCAATGCCGTCTCCTCTTTCGATCACCATTGTCACCTGCGAAGTCAAAGACTCGCGTAAGTGGGTGTCATGTCTTAACCGAGCGTTGCATCTAAGCGAGAAGGTGTGTAGCATCACTTAAGCGACAAGCGAGCTACGAGACGGCAGCGATCAACACGCTCTTTAGCCAAGATAAGTCCGAGATAAGCGTATGGCAAGTGAATACCTGCTGATGCTGATCGAGACAATTTTGCGATTGTTTGCGAAGTGACATTCCCGGCCGACCTCGGCCTCCTGTACATTCATTAGTGGACTTCCATCGATTGGAGCAAGCAATGTGAGCTAACTGGTCAAAAGCAAGAATCACGACAATTGACAACACATCTCGAAATGCAGAACGATATTCCTACTAACAAAGATCCTCTCAAGGACTCAAAGTACGCCTTCCCACGCGACCATGTCGGCTTTGGGCGGGTTCGGCCCAACCCAGAGTGGCCCGGCCGCGCCAAGATTGCCGTATCCTTCGTGATCAATTACGAAGAGGGAGCAGAGCGCACAGTTCTCAACGGCGATGCCCAGTCGGAGAATATGCTATGGGAACAGTGCCACATAGCGCCACGGATGGGGGAGCGAGCGGTGAACGTCGAGAGCGATTATGATTACGGCTCACGTCGTGGTGTCTGGAGGCTTCTCGATGTCCTCGAGGGACACAAGATGCCAGCCACGATCTACGCTGTCGGGATGGCCTTGGAGAAGAACCCCGAGGTTGTTCCTGCGTTCAAGGACGGCGGGCATGAGATTGCTTCGCATGGATACCGGTGAGTGGCCATGACTCCAACCTTTGTAAGGCGATATCAGTCTAAGCTGCATCCAGTTGGGTCGACTACCATACTGTAGGCCCCGAGAAAGAAAAGGCATTCATATACCAGCAGATGAAGTGCCTCAAGTCCTTGACTGGGGAGTATCCTGTGGGCTGGTACTACGGCCGCCTCTCGCCGTACTCGAAGGCTCTCGTGCACGAGGTTCATGAAGAGCTCAAGGCCCCGCTGATATGGGAAGCCGATACCTATGCGGATGATCTGCCCTACTGGGTTGATGTGCCAGCCGAGAAAGGCTCCGCAGATCCCAAGGGCATGCTCATGATTCCATACAGGTTCGTTCTGTGTCGTCACCCCCGTGCAAATTACCAAGTTGACATGAATATGTAGCTATGATTGCAATGATCTTAAGTATTGTGCGCCTCATGGCTGGGGCCACGTTGGAGCCTTCACCGAATACTTAAAGAACACATTTGACATGTTGTATGAGGAGGGTGAGAAGGGGAGGCCGGCTATGATGACGGTAGCATTGCATTGTCGTATCAGTGGAAAGCCTGGGAGGGCTGCAGCCGTGAGAGACTTTGTAGAGTATATTTCTGCCAAAGAGCACGTGTGGGTTGCAACACGAAAGGACATCGCCACGCATTTTCGAAGCAAGTTTCCGTATAGGCAAGGGCATTTGATATAATAGTGTCATTAGACAACTAAATCCCATATAATTATTGGCAGCCGCGGTACTTTCTACGATGAATTCCCATTGGAGATTGTACTTGCGTGGCAGCCTGATACGCGTGTTGATATGTTGATGTTAGGTTCACCGCGACTTTATCATTTTACTCGCAAATGGCGGTGAAGTGAGATGCAGGACCTCTTCAGGGCTGCTTGGTCGGGCAGGCTGGAAGAGACCAGTGAAATACCATCCAGGAATTAGCAAGCAATCTTAGCTACAAATAGACGATCAAAAGCCACGGTCTCATCTTGACTTTCAACATATTTTGTTGCTCTTGTTGAATTGTGATGGCGACAACTTGAGCCGCCGACTGACATTCGCAAAACAAATGACGTCATAGCTCTGCGGCGCAACATTACAGTGGTGTGACTTGTGAGATCTCTGAAAAAACCATCATGACAACCCCGCATAAGGTTGAGGGATGCAACTCCCCGGATTCGCAGCCGTCAGCCACCATGCCTGCCAAGCGCAAGGTCGAGGAGGTCGAAGAGGACGAGCATGGTGAAGATGACTCAGCCAAGCGCCTGAGCACCAGACCCGCCCCGTCCAAGGTCGACTACAGCCACACGCAGGCCGGCTTCGTGCACTACCCGCCGTCCAAGGTCTACCGCCTCATCGAGCCCGGCCCCGTGCTGCTCGTGACCACCGGGTCGCTCGCCGACGCGACGCACAACGTCATGACCATCGGCTTCCACATGGTCATGCAGCACGAGTCGCCGCCGCTCATCGGCATCATCCTCGGGCCGTGGGACGCGTCGTTCGAGACTCTGAAAGAGACCAACGAGTGCGTCCTTGCCATCCCGGGGATTGAGATGGCCGAGACCGTCGTGGACGTCGGCAACTGCTCCTCGGTGGAGGAGGACGAGGAGGACAGGGAGCCCTGCTGGAAGTGGGAGCACTTTGGGCTGACGGCGCTGCCGGCTGCGCGGGTCAAGGCCCCGCTGGTCGGCGGGGAGCATGTCATTGCGAATATCGAGTGCGTCATCGAGGACACCAAGATGGTCAGCAAGTACTCGATGTGGGTGCTGAAGCCGGTCAAGGCGTGGATCAACCAGAAGAAGAAGCTCGGGGAGGACGCCAAGATGTTCCACCACCGCGGCAATGGGACTTTTGTCGTCGACGGTGACATTATTGATCTGCAGGACAGGATGGTCAAATGGCAGGAGTACCAGTAATGATTTATCTGTAATTGAACGACTTGTCTAACATCGTTTCAGTGCCGAATACCTGACTCCTTGACGGTTGGCGAAGGCAATTATGTCCAAAGGAAGGCCAAAACGGGCGTTTCATGTCTACCACAATTCCTTGTACTCGAGCAAGCACTATCGGTTTCAATGCAAGAAAATCATTTTCAAGACCTATCTGTAGCTTGGTATCTCACATTTACGCTTGTGTAAGGATATCATCAAAGGTATCCAGTCCACCCATCTGGTTATCGAACCACGTATCGCAATCAACCGGAGGCAAGTCTACCGCGAGCGATGGGCTTTTCCCATTTTCGGCTTCCGACGTCCCGAGCCCTCCCAAGACAGCTAGTGTCGAGTTCAGGGGTGCGTGGTTCGGAGGTAACATTCCCTCACTCGTACTGACTGTCGAACCCAAGCGACGGCCCGGAGACGCGGCAGTCTCGGATCTCGGAGTCGCTGTTGATACGTCACCAACCAAGCCCGGGGACTCGTCCAGGAAAGCCCACTCCATGGCATCGCGCGCCACATCGGCAGCCCCGTACATGTCCTGCAGGCTTTGGAGGGCCCGCATGCAGCGCCTGTACCCGTCCAAGGCTTTGGTCCTGTCTACCTGACCTCGCTGCTTGACGATCATCAAGTGAGCCACCGCAGACGTGACGACGAAGGTGACAGCCGCCGATGGCAACAGGCGATCGAGCCCAGCATCGTGCAAGTCCCCTGCTATGTCCGAGATCTGCGCTGCGGCGTGCTGCATCCGGATCTTGGCCATCTCGCATTCGAAGAGGTAGGCTCCCGGTCCCGCGCGCAGGAGCGATGTGTATCGCGCGTGGTAGAGTCCTGCAAGCGCGGTATAGAAGACCATGTGCAACACAGAGCAGTGTATTGCGACACTGGCGTCCTCGCCATCGACTACTGAACTTGCGGGTCGGTGCTTGCAGTCCTGCGGCAGTTTGCTATACCAAGCTAGAAGACCTTCGCGGCACGAGGCAACCTCGACCTCGTTCTCATGCAGTATGGCTTCGATCGGGCCGATCATACCCCGGACGGCGTCGCCGATGCTGTTCTCTTCGAAGACAGAGAAGTGGCTCGGGACGTGGTAGCGGAGAGAGCGACAGAGTTGGGCCATGGCAATGCACAGGCGCGCAAGGTGACGACGTTTTGAGGGTCGGTTGACATATGAGCACATGGCACTCCAGGACTCTGGGGCACCGGACATCTGGCTCTGGAAATCTGACTCCTGGAGCATCGTGACTGAGATATCGTGATCTCTGATGCGGGGTGGGCGGCGCATGGCCATGGAGATGAGACGGTCACGAATGAGACACGCCCACCAGACTCGTCTGCGCAGCCGAGCCTCTAATCTCTCGGTGGTTGCGGGTGCCTCTAGGTGCAGACACGTCGCGAAGGCTTGCGATATCGCCACGTCAATCCAGTGCCACGCATTCCGGTGGTCCTCTGCCGTCTCGTACCAAAGCGACATGAGGAGCAACGACTGGACGATTGTGAAGCGGTCCGGCTCGCAATTGAAGTCATAGATGAGCTGTCGAAAGGAACGGTCAGTGTCTTGTCTCCCATGGTGTGACTCGGAAGCAAAGCTCTAGGGGCCTAGTACTTACCCTTGTCCTCTGGAAGAATGTTTTGCGCGCCTGTCTGCGCGTGCGAAACCCAGCTTTGCGCAGATGATCCATGTCAACGTGGGCTGTTCCGGCAAACATGACTGCCTGATATAGAAGAAGGCTTGTTTGCTCTGAGGATTCGTCTGGTGCCGTTACCGACCGGAGAAAGCCTTCGAGGTCGAGAATGGGCATGAACGGGTACACATAGTCGAAGAAAGACCGAAGCAGTGCGGCTTGAAGACCCCGCTCTGGGACAATGAGGGCGCCTTTGGCATAGAGATAGGAGAGATCCTCGGTTGGTATCTGATTCGAAAGCGGTGTAATGAAGGATGGCAAACTTCTCGGAGTGCTGTGGCTTGCGATCTTTGAGACCGCTTCCCCTCCAGCCATGGATTGGCCGAAGATCATTTCATTGGACCAAGACTCGAGGGATGTCGGTGCTGGTGAGATTGTGTCGACTTCGATCGTGTTCGCCAGAATATCCTGCGGCTCAGAGAGCAGCTTCAACATGTCCGGAGTGGCTGGGAGGAAACTTGGTAAGTTCATGAACACTCGGCCAGGATGTAGGGTCACATACCTGCACCAAAAGAACTGGGAACCTGCCCTCCTTCATGGATAGAGGAACCTCGCGGTGACGACGCTGTCTGGCTGGCTTTACAGGGCGCGGCGAATGGTGAGTGCGTGGCGGAAGGCATCGGCTGGATCGGTTGCTGTCTTGGAGGGCTGTGCGAATGTTCTGCTGCACCATTTTGGATATTGGAGTCGGTTTCTGCATTGCTTCCCTGGTAATAACTTGAGAGACCTCTTGTCAAAAATATACTCGACCATGCTGGACGATCAAACTCTCTGCTTACCGGTTACGCCTGCGATTGAGCACGACACACTTGATGTCGTCCCATTTGCAATTGCCGCAAGGTGCACCTTGCACGACCACATCACATCTGACCTTGCGAGCTCGACATGAAAGACACGCCCGGCGCGAACGGCGCCGAAAGGTGGTCTTCTTCGCCGGCTCTTGCTCCTGTGATGGCGAATGTTGAGAATCGGCCTGGGTCGGCATTGGGGCGAGTGTTGAGTGTGCAGACATGTTGTCGAAGTTGTCGTCTACCTCCATGACTTGTGCTTACAAGACTGGTGAGCGGGTTCAAAAGAGGTGGGTGGACCAAACGGGAAAAGAGACATGAAGAAGTAGTGTATCAGGTTGGGATACTTCCAGGTTATTTCAGGATATTTCCTAGCTACTCGAGGACGCGGGGACGTCCCCAAGCATCTCCACACGAACAACAGAATCAGTAAGCTTCCCACCATTTCACAGTCTCTCTCATAATTTCCGCTTTCGGTTATTATTAGATCCTACACCATCGAAAATCGAGGACGGCCCAACACGGCAATGCATAGCCGTGCTGTGGATTACCTCACAGCCAATCAGACATCGCTACCTATATCCACTTAAGGCGACATCGGGAGACTAGCCAATCATGAGTATTCGGGACATCCGGGGAATTTCTTGATGGGGGTTTCTCAAAGGAGATTTCTCAAAGATGGCTGGAACATCCCATTCTCTATTGGACAGATTCACCGGACACTGTGCTCGGCATGCCAATGGTTACGATGAAAGCTATTCTATGTGATGTATGCCAATGCCTGTCTCCGCACCCCACATCTCTCCGTCTGGAGAACGATGTTGTAAGGGGGGTGAGGGGATTGGACAACTTTTAGTCTCATGTTGGTGATCCCTAGCCTCGATGAAATTCCCCGCACAAACAACCATGCTGCTCTTCCTTGCTCTTCCTCACCTTTACCAACTTTCAAGACTCGTTGACACGTACCAGCCATTTGGAGAATTTTCCCGATCCGTATTTGAACCTCGTTTGATACTTCAAATCCAACCTTATTTCAACGGCATCCCATGTCTGATGATTCGGACGGCGGCGAGAGCCGCAGGAAACGTATACGCCAAGCCTGCTTGAACTGCAGGAGGAAGAAGGTCCGCTGTGGCGGCGAGAAGCCGGTCTGCACATTCTGCAGCAAGCTGTCACAGACATGTATCTATACCGAAGACGGCCGGAGTCACCGGCGTGGCTCGTCATCTATCCACGTTGCCAATGATGACCTGACAGATGCGCTTCAAGGGGCCTTTGCCTCTCGCATCGCGTCTGTCGAAGATCGACTAGGGCGAATGGAGGGCACTCTCGAGAGATTTGAGAGGTAAGATTCAATTCTCTCAAACATCAGCCGACCTTTAGCTGACCGTGATGTACACAGTCTTTTATCTTCTTTCGTCCAGGCCTCCCCACGGCCGCAGCTACCTCAGCAACCATCGCCGCCGTCACAAACAGGCTCGTTGGTCAGCCAATTACCCATGAATGGGCACTTGACAGGGACTTCCAGTCTCTTAGACATGTCTTCTGCCGTTCCGTCCGCACTGGGAGGCTTCGTCCTGCCACCGTTGCACACGCTTCAATTTGCTGCCGACGTCTACTTCCGGTTCTGCCACAATCAGCCATTCTCGCTCTTCCACGAAGCTACATTTCGCAGTCGCCTAGCAGCCGGGGAACTGCCAGAACATCAAATATGGGCCCTCCTCGCCGTCGCTCGGCGGTACTCGACACTGCCGGACCTGCAGCCTAGTGCCGTGGACGATGCAATGTTTTATGTGAAGCGCGCTTGGGATTGTGTCAAGCTGCCGTGGGGTGGCGCGACAAAGGGCGGAGAGACGCTGCAGATCATTCAAACCATTCTGCTGATCGTCACCATTGAGCTTCCAGGTGAGTGTTCTTGTCCCCATCCTGACTCTGTTTGATGGCTGCCGTGTCTTGAATGGGGGACTGATACCACTCCCTATGACGCAGCTTGTGAATGCGCATCGGCCTTCATGAAACTTGGCTTCGCAGTCCGGCTGGCGATGAACTCGAGGATGCAAAACGACACCGATACTTCTTTGACATCACAGCAACGGGAAGAGCGGCGTCGCACATTCTGGTCCCTCTATTTACAGGACAAACTCATCTCTCTTACGAAAGAGTGGTTTCCCGTATTACGAGATGATGAATGCCCGCTACGCCTTCCTTGCTCCGAGCCAGCCTTTCGAGATGGCATTGAAGAGTCTGTGCCGACGCTCGCCGACCTTTCTGGGGACTGCCTTGACCAGACAGCTGTAGATTCGTGTTGCCCACTTGCACTCATCACCGTTATGGGTAGCATATTGTCACGGGTCTCGCAGTACGTTCTCCGTGAAAGCCATTATGCCCAACACGGTCCGCCGTGGAGTTCCAATAGCCCATATGCCGCCATATCTTCCACCCTTCTCCAGCTCGAACTGCATTTCGGCATGGGCGAGCCAGTGGAACAGGGCCTCCAGAAACGTTGCTTTATCGATGGGGCGGTTGACCAACATCTGGCAGGGAGTTATGTCTACTCCAAGGCGGTGTTTCATCTGTCACACTGCCTTCTTCACCACCCATTCCTGCTGCAACAGCGTCTGCAAGTCCTGGGGCAAAAGGCACCACCCAGCTTCATGCGAAACGCGTGGCAGACATGTCGCGCCCATGCCATGAGTCTAACTAGTCTCAAGGACATGCGCGATCACAACGTGATCATAGTCACCAGTCTGTACGGATATTGCATCATGGTTGCTGGCACGATCCACGTGCTTGCCATGAATGATGATGATCCTACTGTCCGGGAGGAAGGAACCAAGCATTATAAGGCGGCAATGGAATTCCTTCAAGAACTGTCTTGTTATTGGAAACACGCCTCGTTAATGGTAAGCATGTCTGCACTAGATCACAGGCCGATCAAGACCAAGCTAACGAGAACATGCGACTACAGATCAGCCGTTTGGAGCGATTTGCCCAGCAAAACAAAGTCCGCCATCCGCCGTTGGATCCATCCAAACAAGACGCCAAAGCTTTGTGGCTAAGCGTGGACTACGCACAATTGTCCACCATCACCCGACCCGGAACGCCGACATCAGAGAACGAGCTCCCGAGCCAGCCAGATCTCTTCTTGCCGGCCAATGGGTTCTTTGACTTTGCCAATTTGAGTATGCTTGGAGAGGTTACGGACGCCTACGGGGCTTTTCCACTTCTGGATACGAACCTGCTTCAGGAAGCGCCGCACGTTGGCTAACGTTGTGCGCGTTGTTCAGATTGATCCGGCATTCCGTCATTCTACAGCTATTTCAGCATCCATGCTATGTATATGATCTATAGCTATGTATATACTTTAAAAGCAAAAGCTTCCACAAGACCTACAGCTTGGAGGCTGGGCCGCGTAGAGCCTTGGTCGCCATCGCACTCATGATGTTCTTCTGGAACTTGCCACTGCCAGTGACGGGGAATGTCTCAATGATCTCTCCCTTTCCGACCCACAAGATGTGTTGCGGTGCCTTGTGTCGGCCGAGCTCCTCGTGGACCCATGCTCTGATCGACTCCGGGTGTGGCTTCTCGTGGCCAGGCCGTACTGTGAGACACGCTGTGACAGCTTCGCCATATTTCTCGTCTTTGATACCGACGACGCAAGCGTGGCTCAAGGCTGGGTGGTGGAGTAGTCGCTCCTCTATCTCAATGGGGTAGATGTTCTCGCCACCTGCAGAACATCAGGGTTTAGCTTTTTGTGAACGGAGAGACGAATGCCATACGGCCACTTACCACGAATGATGATGTCTTTTATCCGGCCAGTGATCCGAGCATACCCGTTCTCGTCGATGGTAGCCTCATCACCAGTGTGCATCCACAACACACCGTTCTCGTCCCGAATCATCACCTCGGCCGTCTTTTCCGGAGCGTTGAAGTATCCCTGTTGCAGGAGATATCCAGACACGCAGATTTCTCCGCGTTCACCCATCGGCACAATCTTGCCTTTCTTGTCAATAACCTTGGCTGTTACATGTGGCATTATCCTCCCAACTGTTTCAAGTTTGTCATTTGGACTGTCGGTTATCTCCGTCATGAAGCTGCCCGGTGAGGTTTCCGTCATGCCTATCTTACTGTTAATATTCAAACATAGTGGGACTGATAGGACCGCAAGATAGACTTACCGTATAAAATTGCTACGTGTTCGTATCCAAGTCGCTTTTGCACCTCGGCTGCGACCGCTGGCGGGATTTTGGTGCCAGCCGCAATCCCCTTTTTCACAGTGTTGATCTTGATCCCTTGACGATCCATATGCTGCATGACTGCTGTAAACATGGTGGGGACACCATGCAGGGCGGTGCACTCCTCACGAATGAGCATATCGACCACTTGCGGGGGATCAAAGTCTCGACCGGCGAAGCCAATACAAGCGCCATGTGTAAACGTCGCTAGTAGGCCGGCAACGAGCCCAAAGCAATGAAACAACGGCGGGCCGCAGCAGAGGACATCGTCGTCGTTTAAGCCGAGATACCGGCCTATCAACAAGCCATTGTTCATGATGTTGCTAGTGGTGGTTAGTCTCATGACGGAGCTTTCTTGGGACTTGATGCCACTTACTGATGTGATAACATGGCGGCCTTGGGTGCACCAGTTGTGCCGCTCGTGAACTGGAGGTTCACAAGAGATCTCGGATCTACTGATTTCTCAATCTTGTCCAGCTCAGACCCGTCAACGGAGCGAGCGGCATCAAGGACGTCATCCCACGTCGGTTCAAGACGGTGCGGCAGCTGATCCCATCGCAACATGACGATATGCTGTAGCCCAGTGCTCGTTCTGCGAAGATGTTCAAGAATAGGTATCGTTGGCCTGCGGTCAACCTCATCTGATATGAAAAGAGCTTTTGGGTCTAGATAGCGGTGATTATGTCAATATCAGTGCTAGCTTAGAAGAGACTAGGCAACAACATACCGGCATGCTTCAGAGCTCTGAGGCATTCATGGAGGGTATATGTCTTATTCAGAACCACTAGACATGCGCCTACTCTGCCGACAGCAAAGAACAGTTCGACGAAGCGCTCATCGTCACCCGAAAAGACTGCCACCCGGTCTCCGGGGCCGACTCCCAGAGCTAGAAGCCCCCGGGCGACTTCTTTGGTTCGGCGGCTGAGTTCGCGATATGTAATACGTGCGTGAGTCCACCCTACCAAAACAGCTTCCTTATCACCGTAGCGCTCTGCCTGTTGGTCGGCCAGTTGACCTAGCGTGAGCTCGATCAATGGTGGCTCGGAAAGACCCTGGACTAATGACAGGCCATTCTTGGGAGCTCGAGGGTCTGATGCAGGTGAGGACGTCATGGTTGAAAAGAATGTTGTGTAAGCCAAAATATGCTTCCAAAAGACGCCGATAAGTATGATCAAGATTTTGAACTGCTTATGCAATTTCTACCGCCAAAAGGATATACTGCAGTCGAGATAAGCGTAGATGATATGGTGCACTCGGCTTCGAACGCGGCTTCACATAACCGGTCTATGGACCCGAGTCCGGACGGAGAACGGACCCACGGCCCTGCACACGGATCTCGGCTTGGTGCCCTATTCAATAGCACATTGAGACTCACCAATACAGCTATTAGTTGAAGTAAGTGCGGTCATTTTGCTCTGATGTGTTTTTTATTGTGAATGAAGTCTTCGATCAAATTGAAGCAAGTATGTCTGCAATCAGCGGCTTGAAGGGTGCCCCGTCGAGCACCCAACACTGTCAGATCTCTGTGCCTGCACCAAAGATACTACTGGTCACTATCACTAGGCCCAAGGGACTGAATTCTTTGAACTATGAGGCGAATTTTGAGTTGGACGCAGTCTTCCGGTGGTTTGACAATGAGCCGAGCCTTCGGGTTGCTATCATCACAGGCCAAGGGCGGGCATTTTGTGTGGGCGTTGATCTCAAAGGTAAGTGTTGATATGGCATACTTGGTCAGCTCAACCTACATTTTCATTGCTATCGACTAACTACTGCTTACTCTATCCAGAATGGATGAATAACAACAAGAAGGGCATCCCCTTGCAACTCCCCGAGGACGGCTTCGCAGGATTGTCCCTGCGCCACGGCAAGAAGCCCATCATCGCCGCCGTCAACGGTCCAGCCTACGGCGGAGGCTGCGAGATGGCCGTGAACTGCGACCTCATCGTCGCCGCGCACAACGCGACATTCTCCCTGCCGGAAGTCAAGCGCGGCGTGACCGCCCTCGCCGGCGTGCTCCCACGCCTCGTACGCACAGCAGGACGTCAGCGTGCGAATGAGCTCGCTCTGACCGGACGGCCGATCTCAGCACAGGAGGCCTTCCAGTGGGGCCTTTGCAACGCGGTCGTCGGCGATGGAGAGAGCGTCGTGGACAAGGCGCTCGAGTACGCGGAACTGATAGCGAGCAATAGCCCTGACGCGACGATCGTGACGCGGGAGGGGCTCAAGCTTGGGTGGGAGGCGCTCGGCGTCGCGGATGCCAGCCGTGTGTTCCTGGACTCGTGGAGCAAGAGGATCTACGATGGACCCAATATGCAGGAGGGTCTCGATGCATTCGCGGAAAAGAGAGAGCCGCGATGGCAGGATAGCAAGCTTTAGGGAGGATGTGGCTCCACTACTAACAAAAACATGCGGGAGTTGCACCACTTGATGTTAGCAAAGTACGAGAAGTGGGGCACGGATAATCGCGGGTATGCAATAACCGTGCGAGCCGCGTTGGGACGGTTGTACCCCCTTGCCTTGCTAAGTGCGAACTGCCCACGGGTAGTAAGCGGAATCTAGGCTCGCTGCGTGCAGTCATTTCCGTGAAATATATTATGGGCTATCATTGTACGCATTGGGAACAAGTGCCATAGTGCTCGAGAAGTGCAAGCCTGTGGCCGGGGTGAGCAATGCCGCCAGTGATGTCGACGGCTTAAATCACTACTTCAAGGGCTTAAAGTAGCTTTATCGATATGGGGCATAGCTCTCCATTGTTTAAGTATGTACTGTAAAGTGCAAACCGAGGGAAAAAGAAAGACCACTATCTTGAGATCATGAATATCCCCGATTCACGTTGGCAAATACTTGCACACAAGGTCCGACATAGTCAAGTAATAGTTCTTGCGATGGATGTATGAATAATGCAATCACACTTGAAGGATCAGGCGCTGCAAAGGGACTGTATGTGTCACGATAGCATTCAAGAATGTATTCGCGCGATGGTGTCTACTGCTCTGCTATCACCTCGAGTTCCACCAGGGCTCCCTCTTTAGCAAATCCAGTAACCTATAGGAAATTTCAGTAGCCTGGCTAGTGGCCAGTGGGAGGTGGTCATGAGACTTACACCAATGCATGTTGATACAGGGAAAGGAGCCTCGAAATATCTGGGTGTCAATTCTGTAAGCAAGAAGAAATTGATATAGGTGCATTGTTCTCACTTGTCCCAAACCGCCACAACCTTTCTGAACTCTGGCACGGGGACGATGTAGATTCTCCTCGTCAGGACTTTGTCCAAAGATGAGCCCGCTGCCTCTAAACAGGCTTTGATGTTCAGGATCGCGCGCTCCTTTCAATCTTGATTAGCTGCGTTCTTTTGCTAAAAACCAGTGATTGCAACCGGGACTCACTGTTTGTGCTTCAAGCCCTCCAGGTACGATGTCTCCAGTTTCCGGGTCGTCTCCCATCCAACCAGCAAGGAACAGTAGTCCACTCTTAGAGCTTTTGACAACGTGGCTGTAGTTGCCATTCGGCTTCGGAGCATCCGGAGCCCAGACAGCTTGACGTGTAGAGGACATCTTTGCAAGTCTTCCCTTGAGGAGCTGTGATAAAGTTGTTCGGACAGATTCTACCCTTGAATTGCGAATGAATTACAAGCATCTATTTTCATTATGTCGATATATATGTCATTAAGCCGGATCGCCCAGTAATGGTTCCACTTATTCGGCGATAGACGCACACATAACAGCGGACCACGATGTCACTTCAAAGCTAGCTGCGGGGATGTCCGAAACTATCACGTAAACTTTGTGTAAAACAAAGTCCACAAGCCAATCGTTTCAATGACAATAACGTTCCCCGAGGCCGATCCTCCGGAGATAATGCAAAGTGCGAATATCGTAGTCTAATTGGGCTGTACCTCGAGAAAGCTTGGATGAAGACGACACAAGCCCTGGGAATGGAAATGAAAGACTTTTGCGGAAATGCATCAAGCGCACTAAGATCTCAAAGGTTAGTGTCAGAAGAGAAGATAAACAGAGACTCAGATAATTCTATTCTTTGATTGTAGCAAGAGAGTCTATTGAGGTGTTATTTGTGCGTTTAGCTTTACAACTACAATGCTGGAAGTACTCGACCACGGCATTCACCGAAAGACAGCACTGGCTTCCCATCAGGACCAACACACCATCCTTCCATGACAACTTCATCCCCGTCCTCCAGGTATGTCAGTACCTCTCCATCTTTCAGAGGGATGGGTTTTGTGCCATCTTCGGTAGCTTCAAATAGACAACCCCGAGTCCCAGGTCCCTAAAGATGTGTTACTAAGATCAGATCATGAAATATTTGGCACAGTGAGTTACCTCGCCTGAGATAGTCCCAGTTCCAACAAGATCTCCGCTAGTCATGCCACATCCAGCAGATGCCAGATGAGTTAGCTGTTGGTAGGGAGTCCAGTAGAGATCGCGGAGGTTTGATCGGCTTATTTCATAAGGTTGTCCGTCTCCTAATGTACAAGTCAGAAGACGCGCTGATTCCGAGATAGCTGTATCACCTTACGTATGATCGTAGTTCTGAGCTCGACATGAAATGTCGCACTCTCACTCTCAGCCCACTTCAAGTGTGGTAGCGTCGTCTTCTCGTGCTGGTGTTTGGGTGGACAAGCATGCGGTAGCAAGGTATCCACAGGCACGATCCATGATGATACCGCAGTGGCAGAGCCTGGGAGGAAGCTCGAGTTAGTGCACATATTCTTCGCTCTGCTAAGCATGAACTGAAAGATGGACCTTTAGAATTGAACGGTCCTAGCGGGCGCAACTCAAACGCTTGAATATCGCGACTGGACCAGTCGTCTAATAGAACGAAGCCGAAGATGTACTCTGGTGCATCGCTGATTGACAATGTCTGGCCGCAGTCAAGGGGCTTGGAAACGAAGTAGCCGATTTCGGTTTCATAGTCAAGCTTCTTGGTAGGAGCGTATTGAACAATGCCGGCTTCAATTGTGCCTGTTTCGAATGATATGCCCTTCGGTCTGGGGAGGTCGATAGGAGAGGACACGATGCTAGACGCTCGTCCGTTGTAACAAAGCGGAGAGGCGTAGAAGTTTGCACCTACGTCGCCCCCGACCAGTGATGCACACTGTCAACTTCCTTAGCAGAACGAACAGCCACGATGGGTTTGTCAAAAAGCTGAACGTACATTCTTGGCGTGCTCAAGAGAAGTATAGAAGTCAACGTAGTTCCGCACTGACATGGGTAGATGGGTCTGGACGTCACCCAACGGGATAAGGCAAGAATTCGGAATCAGGCCACGCGCAAAGGCATCGGAAAGATGTCGTTGCACAGCGAAACGAACCTCCGAGGGCTGCTCGGCAAACGCATTAAGTGTGGACTAGTTTGATCTTTGGTCAACCTTGGTCAAGCATATGGAGTGCAAAAGGGATTGAGCGCACGCAACTGAACACGCCTCCTAGATCGACATTTGGGGCGACAGATTTGGCCAGCTCATGCTGAAGTGTCCAGTACCTGCCTAGCTCTACTACAGACTTCTGAATGGCTGCAGCACACCGTGGAACGGGGTCCGAGGCAGTGGAGATGACTCCAAACAGGAGGTTGCAGCAGTGTGCGGTCATGATTGCCACGTAATATCGGTGCGGGTGGCTTTCGAGACAAGTATCATTCCAGTTCACACGTGGTATTGGGAGAGAGTGATGTTGACGGCATGCAACACTCTTTGAAAGTTTTGTGACTGTGAAGTTGAATCAGATCAGCCGGTAAATCATTTACCGGTCCTAATGTGAGATACAATGCACACCTCACTGCGCTCGCTACCAACGCACGGCAATCTTATTTCCCGCATGCAAGGATATCGGGATAATCGATACCTAATGGATATCCAGTGCTGCAGCTTGAGCTATCCATACATCCATACATGTCGTGTTTCCGTCCAACGGCTCCTTTCTGCGAATGCCTAGCCAGGTCATCTTATTCCGCTTCAATTTCCAATATCGTCAATTGCGTTTGCAAAGCGCGAGGACTCTCAATCGTCAAAATATTGTTCTTTTCCCTCGACCCCATCATGTCCCTGTTCCCCGATCCGCGCCGTGTGGTGACCGGCCATGACCAAGATGGGAAAGCCATCTTCGTGGCTGACAGCAAGATTCCTTGTCTTCCCGTCCCAATCGACTGCAACTTTGCGGTTCTTTACGAGACACATGAGTTTCCGGTCTCCAATGACGAGTGGCAAGACCCGATTGGGCAGAAGACCGGGAGTCTTGCGAACAATAAGGGGATAGTGCTAAGATGCGTTGACTTCAAGCCCAACACGAAGACGGTAGAATTTGGATCTATCTCTCATTTGACTGCAGAATGCATTGCTTACTATATTGCTCAGCTGTTCCACCGCACTGAATCACTAGACTTTGGTATCATCATGAACGGCGAGATCGTATGGTACGTTGCTCAAGAGGAAAGCCATATCGCCGGACACGACTAACGCACTGCTTGTTTTAATTGCTGTAGCTACCTCGACGACGGCGCCGAGATGACCCTTCGAGCCGGAGATATTTGTGTTCAGCGTGGGACCATCCATGGTTGGGACAATAGGACGGATCAACCGGCGCGTGTTATGTTTGTCTTGACGGGTATGTTGCCCACAAACCTAAGAAATAACGCAGTGATACTGACATATGTGATTTCGTCCAGCTGCTAAACCGGCGGTCGTCGGAGACAAGGTGCTTGGTGCAACAGGATTCAAACATGAAGACGTCGAATCTGGTGGCTCGAAGACAAACCGTACTCAGTGAAATCAAAGATTCCTTAGAATGCCACAGATGTTAATAGTAATGGAAGAATCAATTGGTGATTACAGCATGTCATTCTCGGGTCTAGTCTACAGGCTACGAGGACACATCATTGCAAGGCCTAGAGGAGAATGTGCACCAGTTGTCGTCGCTCAAGTCAGGCCTACTCAGCTTAAAGTCAATGACCACGTTACCGCCCATATTTCTCGAGTACATTACAAGAGAGTTACGGTATACCCACAGGAGGGGTGGGTAGCGGTGGGATTGCCCGACTCCCCATCGCACCGATGATGCACTTGAAGTTTGATCTCAGCATGTTTCCCCGATCTCCACATCATCCACAAGACCCACAGGTTTCCCGTCGGCGTTTACAACGCCAAGCCACCTAGACCCTTCACTAACTCAACACCAAAGCAACCCTAGTTCCTGTCTTGAAGCACTGAAATGTCATTTTTCTGGTACTGCAAGCATCTTTGGCGAGCTTCGTAAGGTCTGCAGGCCATCGACATGATTAAAAGGTTCTCGATCCTCCGCCGTCACTTGACCACTCCCCAATCGGCATCTTAAACTTCATCCAAAATGGCATTTAACAACAACGACCCCAAGATCGAGGATGCGGAGCGTTGTGAGCAACACGAAGTTGCATCCGGGCTCAACAACAGTAGCTCGCCATTACAGAGGTCACCCCTAGATAAGAAGTTGCTTGTCAAGATAGATTGGCAGATCATACCCATGGTCGCCATGTTATACCTTCTCTCTTTCATCGATCGTTCAAACGTCGGGAACGCCCGAGTTGTAAGTCGTCCACTCGATCTACTTGCTGCGAAACGATGTACTCATTGACGAAACCATAGGCTGGTCTTCAACGCGACTTACACTTGTCCGACAACGAGTACCAAATTGGTAATAGTCATCTCTCACGGCCCCCAAATTTAGCGACTGACTTTGTATTTTCAAAGCAATCACCGTGACATACATCCCATACATTTTGGCTGAGATTCCATCAAACCTTGTCGTCAAGAGAATCGGTCCACGCATCTGGCTACCGTTTCTTTGCTTCGCCTGGGGGACCATTTCGACCCTTCAATGCCTCATGCATAACTATGCCGGTTTCATTGCCTGCCGGTTCTTCCTCGGCCTAGTGGAGGGCGGACTGTACCCTGGGATCATTCTATATCTCAGCATCTTCTACAGGCGCGAGGAGCTCTCCTTCCGCATCGCGCTTGTCACGATCGCTTCGTTGAGCGGGGCCTTTTCAGGCTTGCTCGCCGCCGCCATCTCAAAAATGGAAGGACTTGGCGGTATGGCAGGCTGGCGCTGGATCTTCTGCGTCGAGGGCCTCTTCACCATCTGCTGGGCCGTGCTGACATACCTTTGTCTTCCCAACACCCCGAAAGACGTCAGGTTTCTCAGTGCCGAGGAGAGTGCTCGGTATATAGAGCGACTTTCCTATGATAGTGCCCCACTCGAAAAGGAAAAGGTCCGGTTCGGGCAGGTCATATTCATCTTCAAGGACCTACATCTGATTCTGCCATTCATATGCTGTTTCTGCACCGGCTCCATAATGTTTGGTCTGGCATACTTCACCCCATCCATCGTCGCCGATATGGGATTCGACCCCATCCGAACCCAGCTTAATAGTGTTCCCCCCTTCGCCTGGGGATTCATCTTGACCGTTATCGTCGCCTTCTACTCGGACCGATCGATGAACCGCGGGGTTCCGATCCTGGCTACTTATTTCATTGCTCTGGCCGGGTCTATCATGTCCCTTATCGGTCGGAGTTTTGCCATACGGTATACTGGCCTTTTCCTTCTCCTAGGAGGGATTTATGCCAGCGCGCCCATCGTCTTTGCGTGGATTCCCAACAATTGCGCGTCGCACACACGCCGCGCAACGTCAGTGGCCATGGCTTCGATCTCCGTCAATATCGGAGCTATCATCAGTACCTGGATCTTTCCTCGATCTGACGCCCCGTACTATCTATTCGCGGCAAAGTTCTGTCTAGCTCTCAACATCATCGGAATCGGGGCGGCGGCTGGTGGTATGGTGGTCTGTCACTGGATCAACAAGAAGAAGGAGAACCCAGTCTACAGGGAGAAGTTGCTGTATGAAGTTCGTGACTATACCTATGCTAGTCAGCTGGAGAAACTGGGGGATCATCATCCAGACTTCAAGTATGTGCTGTAATGGTGAGAATGCTGAAAGTCTCGGCTGCCAACACGGGCAGAAAGCTGCAGGGAGGCAGGACAAAGGAGAAGCAACCTGCAGGTACTTTCTGATATGTTAGGAACTTCTCGTACTGCGTATAAAGATATAATGGATTTGATGGAACCTCAGAAGCAAAGAAAGAACAAGGCGCAGACAATGATGCTTCGATTGACCTCTGATCGGCGTATGACTTAAGTCCGAAACACCTCATGATCGACTAATTTAGCGACTGCCTAGACTCACTGGGGAGCTGATTGTGGGGTAGTTTCTCTTGATAACAGGTGACCGGCGTCCCTCATTGTGCGGAGATATTTTATCACCAGTCTCATTTTACTTCACTCCCCAGAGCTCAAAGCGAGGAACTATCTACCAGAATTGTATCACGATTGAAATGAGCGCTTCCTTACAAACGGCCGATCGAATGCCGTCTTCACTTCCCCAAGGCCGACCACCAACTGCTTGCCGACGTTGCAATCAGCAGAAGGTATGGTTCTCTGCGAGCCGGCAGAAACATACATATTGCTCACACGGATCCCGTCATCACTTCCAATCCAATAGGTCCGATGTTCTGGTAATCTTCCAAGCTGTGAACGTTGCTCACGTTTGAGTGCCACTTGTGTCTATGTTCGAATTGCTCAACCACAGGGAAGGCAACGCACGAGGCGGCAGCGCCAGTCACCACCAAGCAGTCTAGTTTCGAGACAGCCATCTACTTCGGCTGTCTCTCATGTCAACCCGCTGCAATCACTCGATTACCTTGGAATTCCCAAATCCGTTGCCTCGGACTTGGTCGACGCCTTCTTCTCACATCTTTACAACTCTCATCTACTGCTACACAAAGCCAAATTCCAGGAAGACCGACAGAGGGAGGCGGTTCCACCGCACATGCTCCTCGCAGTCTGCGCGATGGGCGCAAGGTGATTCTTACTGCAGACTGTTAACCACAAGTTACTTCAGGCTGATTCAGGTAGATTCTACGGCTCTGAAAGAGACATATCGCCCTTTGCCGAATTTGCACCACTCTGGGCAGAGCGAGCCGGCAAACTTGTTCTCAATGAGATTGATGAGCCGCACGAGGATAGCATTGTCACGTTATTGATACTTGCGCTATTCTGGTACAGGAAAGGTGAATGGCGGAAGTTCTTCATCTACAAGGGTGAGCTGCAAAACGATTCGTACTTTTCTATACGACAGCTGATGATGGACTAGCCATTGCTTTGCAAACAGCGAATCTGCTAGGTCTCGTCAATAACACGCAGAAGGGGAAGACAACACTGGAGGAAGAGTTGTCGCGTCGCCGCTATTGGGCTTGTTATCTCACCAACTGCCACATTTCTAACTCAATGTTCAACTTTGGAACTGAAGGAAGAGCGGGATCACTACCACTTCCATGGCCAGACGCTGACTTCGAAGCGGGCTCTCACAGTGGCATGACGGTCACATTTGCGTCAGATCTGTCGAATGGTGGGATATATGGAGAGGTCATTCGCGCCATGACATTCTGGTAATACGTTACCACCCAGCCCGGTTGTTTGTCTATCCGTGTTAATGGTCATCTTAGGTCGACGGTTGATTCGGTGCTGAAGCCGCCTGGACTTAACTCCCTGTCTCAAATTAGTACGCTACATCAGCTCGACGCCGAGATTCGCGCATGGTGGTCTCGAGTCCCTCCGGCCCTTCGCCTGACACCCGCCAACCTGCCCAACTTCCACCGGAGCGATCTGACAAGATTGCTCCTCTTCCATGTCGCATATCACCAGTGCCTCTGTGCGCTGCATGCCTCAGTCGTGCCACTTTTCACTTGGGGATCTCACCCGAGCCCGCTATCCTCGTCACAGCAGGTGTCCGCTCAGCTAGCATATGAGAATGCATGCGCCATATCGGAGCTCTTCAAGATGGTGTTCGATCACAGTCTGGAAACATCAGACTTGTCAAGTTTCTTCGGCTACGCCGCCTACTGCAGCTTTGCCATCCAAGTCCCATTCAAGTGGTGCCTGGATCCATCGGTGCGGGAACGTGCAGTTCGGAACACTGCTGTCAACCTTCGCGTGATACACGGGGTAAGCCGATACTGGAAGTCCATTTCCCTGCTTGTAAGTGGTTCTACCGATTCGAGACATGCTGGGCACCCACTTAACTAATGACCCAAGGCTACTTTTGCGCAATACCTCGATCAAGTACATGCACAACATCAACTCAACCTGGAGACAGAGCCGAAGGGATTAAGTCTCGAGAAGCTGCGTGGTTTCCAGATCACTGCCTCTGACGCAAGGAAGTCAATACTTAGCATTAACAGCATCCTTTGGAAAGACGATGGCTGTGCCATGCAAGGCGACGAGCTTGGTGATCTTGAAGTGGGCGACGAGATCAACGAAAACACCTCATCGCATGTTACCGAGACAGCAAACAGTCACGGGCAACTGTTTTCAGAAGAAGGTACGTACTTCCCACGCCTCAGCTCAGACGATGGACTTCATGCTGACGAGAAATATCCATAGACATGACTTTCGGCACTGACGATATGTCCACCACGGCGATATGTGATGAGTCCCCACTGTCGAACATCCCAGCTCATGGCTTTACAGCTGACAATCCTCCCGTACTATTCCATCCGTTCATTCAATCATCTAGCATGTTGGATCTAGCTGCCGAAGACTTGGGATTTGTGGACTTCGACATGATGAACGCTAGCATATTGTAACTAGCCTCGACCTACTTTAAGAGCGTATGTAATCATGTTTCAGTATCTAGATGCCCCAGAACAAACGCACACAAGCACATCTAGTGATCTGCAGGTCTAGTGGCACCACTACTCGACAAAATGCCATCGACTGTTGTTGGGGCAAACCCTCGGGAAAGTGGTGGATCCCCTCGATTTGAACATCGGTGAAATGCGATTCTGGCCCCTTTAGACGCGTTCCAACTGCGCTACGCGCGTACTACAATCCAGCCTGGCCGTCCACCATTTCCATCCCCGCATTCAATACCGCTCTTCTTTTCCCATTTGACGGTTCCTCATCTGCTCCATCTTGATATACCATACCGCCGCCGTCAACGGCTGATATAGGCTCCGTCTCTTTGACACTAACTCATACCTCTCTCGTCGACAATGTCCGCTGCAGGCCCCACCTATCTTAGGAACGAGTTGCAAGATGTTAAGATCATCTGCGTCGAAGAACATGTTGCCTTCCCGGATATTACCAGCAATATACCGGGCTCACAAACGGCAGATCATGCAAGAAGCACGCTGGGAAGTCTAATCCTCGATCCTCGTCTAGCTTCCGCAACAAGTCAAGCGACCAAGACAGGCTCGCAAAGACTAGATGATATGAATGATGGAAATATCCATATGCAGCTATTGAGTTTCGGAGGCGCGATCAACTCAACACACGCAGAGTCACCTGAGCAAGCGCTCGAGATATCGCGAGCTATCAACAATCGACTCAAGGTGGCAGTGGAAGAAGAGCCCACTCGATTCAGGGCTCTGGCGGAGTTACCATTCCAAGCACCCACTCTAGCAATAGAGGAGCTGAGGAGATGCGTCAATGAGCTACACTTTGTCGGCACCATGCTGGCCGGATCGGTTCACGGCAAGTTTCTCGATAGTCCGGAGTTCGAGGAGCTTCTCACAGAGTTCGAGCGCCTCGATGTACCCCTTTATCTGCACCCGGGTATACCGCCCAAAGAAGTTTCGCAAGCATACTACGCCAATCTCGGCTCAGACCATGCCTCAGCAGCGCTCGGGACTATCGCATGGGGCTGGCATCAAGAAGTGGCGATCCATGTCCTTCGCCTGGCCGTCTCCGGAACTCTCGACCGGCACCCTCGTCTCAAGATCGTGATCGGCCACCAAGGCGAGATGATGCCCATGATTATGCAGCGGTGGGACACCGCCCTGAATAAGGATGTCTTGGGCCTGCGGAGGAGTGTCGGGGAGGTGATGCGGAGCCAGGTCTGGATCGCGATATCCGGATTCTTCTCACTGCCTGCTACGCAGATCGCGATACAGACTTGGGGAGTTGACCATGTTCTCTTTGCAAATGACTACCCCTACATTCCGACACAGGCTGTGCCATCTTTTGTAAATGCTCTGAATGACCTCGTCGGGCCTTCTGATATGCGCAGGATTCTGCAGACGAATGCTGAATCCTTGTTCAGGATATCTACCTAGATTGCCATAGCATAAGAGTCAGAATATCACATGCAAATCATGTCAACAGTGAGCCAACATGATTGCCGGTGAAATGTTTCTGCTTGAAGATTTGCCCCTGAATGTCTAGCGTGTGAGCCTGCTGCGCCCTGAACACTGCTAGGACTTTCTTGAGTGTGCAGGCACGGCCATCACTCATCAGCTTGCCAAGCAAAACCCATACTCACCACGATTACGTGCTTACAGACTTTCCCGGTGGTTCGATTGGCGTGAAGCATCGGAGTTTTCGAAGTGTTGAGGTGTGAGTTGTTAACTCCGAAACCCCCTTATGAGAAGACCCACGAGTTTCCCGACTTCGGGGAACTCACTAACCAACGCATGCTACACAAGATCAACGGGGTTAGGGTTGCCACATGGAGACCATGCTCACTTGCACGTATTAGATATTCTCTTTCACCAGCCGTTACCTTAGGAATGCACTGAGAGAATTGCGAATTAGCACAAGTCATTTGTACAGAAGTCTTGGCTCGACAACATGGCGCCCGTCCTTCCGTCACTTACAACTACATCGTGGTCTAGCACCGCAACCTCCGAGCACTATGATGTTGTCAATCCAGCTACAGGCAAAGTTTTGACCACCGTTGCCAGTGTCGACATTGAGACGGCTGGTGCCGCTGTCATTGCCTCTCAAAAGGCGTTTCTCAAATGGAGGGAGATATCACCTTTGCAGCGAGGAGCGCTTCTTCTGGAATGCGCCGATGCGCTTGAGGCGAACAAGGAAGAATTAGCGCACCTCGTCTGCGCGGAGAATGGAAAGCCATATCAGGATGCGCTCGGTTTCGACATCGCGTCTATGATTGCCATCTTCCGCCTCTTTGGATCGCTCGTTGGGCGAATCCCCGGCGAATTCTACGATCGAGGATCCATCTATGCGACAGTCATCCACGAGCCTCACGGGGTCTGTGTCGGTATTCTACCCTTCAACTGGCCACCAATTCACACAGCTGGCAAGCTGGCACCCTGTCTTGCGGCGGGAAACACCATGATTCTTAAGCCAGGCGAGCAAGCTCCACTGACAGTGCTACGCATTGTCGAGATCGTACAGAGCGTGCTTCCCGAGAACGTAGCCATGGTCGTCCCGGGTCTTGGCCCGGCCGTGCCTCAAGCTTTGGTCCAGAACCCCCTGGTCCGGGCCGTCAGCTTCACCGGCTCGACGGCAGCTGGGTCTGCAGTCGCGCAAGCCACCGCCAAGAGCGTCAAGCCCGTTGTACTGGAGCTGGGAGGCAAGAACGCCATGATTGTGTTCGACGACGCTGATCTCGACCGTGCCGTCGCTGATGCGCTGGAGGGTGCCTACTTCAACAAGGGCGAGGCCTGCACAGCCGCCAGCCGCATCCTCGTGCACAAATTGGTCTATGACGTCTTCACAAAACGTCTCGCGGCGGGTGTAGAGAAGCTCGTGTCTGGTGACGGTGAAAATTCGACGACGCACGTCGGGCCCTGCGTCATCCAGCAGGCACAACAGCGGGTGTTGGAGTACATTGAGAAAGGAAAGGCCGAGGGCGCGAGACTCGTGGCTCAAGGACCGCTGCCATCGGACCCGGTGTGCCGAGATGGGTTCTTTGTGCGGCCAACGTTGTTCGCGGATGTTACTCGGAACATGACGATCGCGCAAGAGGAGATTTTCGGGCCTGTCTGCTGCCTGCTGCCGTTCTCGACCGAGGACGAGGCTGTGGAGATTACAAACGAGTCTGACTACGGACTCACGGCCATCATCTTCTCTAATGACGCCAAGCGCTGTCATCGCATGGCCCGCCGATTGGACGTGGGGATGGTGTGGTTCAACAACTACAATCGTAACGTGATCGGTACGCCATTTGGGGGCGTCAAGGACAGTGGACATGGTAGAGAGCATTGTATTGATACATTGAAGGAGTGGTCGAGGGCGAAGACAATCCATCAGCCCTCAGGAATGGGTGAAGTCCGCCAATGGAGGACTGTAGCCGACTGTCTAGATTAAGTCTCGCTGTCAAGGGGCCCAGACTTGTTCCAATGGCCTATGTCTGAGGTTACCCCGGTCCAGGGACGTCACAAGTCAGCCTCGTAGTGAGGGTATATAGACGGAACAAGACACACCAGCTTCCACTTACGGCCATAGATGGTAGAAAATTCGGGATCCCGTCCGCTCTCCCTTAGACAAGCTGCCAATCGCCGAACTAGTACTCAGGTCGGTGACGACTGGGGAATCCTCGGTGCTGTAAGTTTTGCTTTTTGGTTCTATATTTTTTTTTTGGTCTGCTTGTGCCATGTCTTCTTTATATTTGTCACTAGACCTTCTCTTGTCAGATAGTAGCTTTCCCTGAACGACGTCTCTTGGCTGTGTGTATCGTGCCTCTACCGTGCCGTGGAGTTGGTGTAGGGTCCGCTGTTCAACCTTTCTGTTTTCTGTTTTGCACAATAACATTAACGAGGTGCCTTGCAGCACCCATTGTCTTCCGCACCTCTCGCTAAGAATTCAATCCATCAAAATGAACATGCGGTCTAGTGCGGCAAATTGCTGGGTTCGTCGAAGAAAGCCCTCGGTTTGCTGTTGCCCACGCGAGGGGACGTTTTGTGGGGCGCCACGGCAATTGAGCCGTGCTCCACCCGGCCGGCACGGGATGTGGCTCGGCCCAGGCTCAACCGAGCATAATCCTTTGAGCAGGATCGTTCATTTATTTGTTTATTGATTATGAGCTCCGTTCATGCTGGTCATGGTCTCTGAAGAGCCAGAAGCCAGTCTCCGGAAAGCAAATCAACATCCACTAAACCAATCATGTCAATCGCACCATTCGCTGATCCACTCTGGCATAGCCGCAGCCAGAGTCCTTACTACAAGGCCAGTCATGCCAAACTGCGCGACGCGGTTCGAGCTTACATAGACAAGCACATCTCACCATTCTGCGAAGAATGGGAAGAGCAAGGCGGTGTGCCACTGGAGGTGGGTATCACCTCACCGTGCATACTATTCACAGCGGACTTACGCATCTGATGTAGGCAGCCAAGCACTTTGGCCAGCACGGCTTCATGGCAGCAGCTATATACCCTCTTGCCGCCGACCATCTTGGTTCTTTGACGCTTCCAGGAGGTATCTCGCCTCAGGAGTGGGACGAATTCCACGACTACGTCTTCATCGACGAGATAGCACGATGCGGATACCTCGGCGTTATCTGGGGCTTGTCTTGCGGTAATGTGATTGGTGCACCGCCTCTCATCCGCTTTGGCTCTCCCGAGCAGAAACGTCGGTATCTACCTGACATCTTGGCGGGCAAGACGCGATTCTGCCTTGCTGTCACCGAGCCGGATGCCGGGTCCGATGTCGCGGGCATCACGACGACTGCGGTGCGAAAGGGCAACAAGTACATCATCAATGGAGCTAAGAAGTGGATCACCAATGGTATCTGGGCTGACTACTGCACGGCTGCCGTGCGGACGGGGGGCGATGGACAGAAAGGTATCTCTGCACTCATCATTCGACTAGACAGCCCAGGTGTCACTAGAAAGAAGCTTCACAACTCGGGCGTGGCCGCCAGTGGTAAGAGTTTCAATTTCCAGGAGTATTCTTCAATTGGCTAACCTTACATTCAGGGTCTACCTACATTGAGTTCGATGATGTTGAGGTTCCGGCGGAGAATCTTCTCGGAAAGGAGAATGAGGGTTTCCCCATCATCATGTCGAGTAAGCTTCTCTGGTCTAATCATTCGAGCGCACATACTTACACCGACCTAGATTTCAACCATGAGCGCATATGGCTCGCCATCACCGCCCTCCGTCTCTCTAGAGTTTGCGTTCAAGACGCTTATATCCATGCTACTCGACGCGAGACATTCGGCAAGACCCTCATATCCAATCAAATCATTCGCTCCAAGCTCTCGATAGCTGGGCGGAGCATCGACTCTGCCCAAGCATACTTGGAGCAGCTTGTCTTTATGCTGGGCCAGGCGCAGCGAGAGGGAAAGCCTGAACCGATTGGGATTGGTGGCCTCGTTGCCAACTGCAAGGTGCTGTCTTGCCAGGTGCTCGAGCGCGTCAACCGCGAGTGTCAGCAGATTATGGGTGGTCTTGGATACTCTCGCGGCGGTCGCGGTGGTAGGGTAGAGCAGATCAGCCGAGACTTGAGGTGCTTGGTTGTTGGAGGTGGCAGCGACGAGATCTTGACGGACTTTTCGCTGAATCAAGAAGCGAAGGCGCTTCAGAGGAACAAATTGTAAGCAGAGGAGAGCATCGTTGCTGGCGTTGACAGCGGGGTTATGGTGTCAGAACTACCCTGGATATAACATTTGGCGAACCCCTCTCGATGCCGAGAGGGCCAAATCTGTGCTGCCATTCGGGAATGCTTCTGCTCGCTTGCAACCTCACTGTCAGTCACGTACCTGTACTTGACCAGCAATATATGCATGGCGTTCCCGACAAGGCAATATTGCAGATTCTTGCTCATGATCCTTCGATTTCATTGGAAGAGATACGCAACCCTGTGCTGATGCGCTGGCAGCCATGCACTTTCAGCTTCCCCACTCCGTTCCATCACAACCATGTGAAGCAGGCTGAGAAGCAGCCTCAAAACGAAAAGTCTCACCACAATACCAATAAATTCCATTCTCCTAGGTCTATGCTCACGAACATCCGTCACAAACATGATCGCAGGCGTAGAGTCCCGAATAGGGGTTGGGGCGGTGTTTTTGACGCTTCAAGCTCTCATCTTCATCCTGGAGCTTTTCATCTTCGTACCCATCATCAACGACAAGCCGTGGTACACGGCCCTGCGACAGTGGTTTGCTCCCGTCGGGATCGCCCTGCTAGCCACAGTCTTGGTACCTATAACATTCGCCAACTCATACACCAACATCGACAGCAGTGACTATCAATGCACCATCGGAGTTGATGCGGATGTTGCGGGGGTGGGAGTCCGCATCGCTGCGTGGGTGCAGGTCGGTGTCCTCGTTGTCATTACCTTAATGGGGAGCTTCCACACCAAAGCCACCGGTGCAAAAGAGATTGGCGCAGGTCTTGTTCTGACCCACGTATCGCTTGCCATCGCTTTGGTAGTCCAGTTTCGCCGAAGCACATTGTCTCTCCCAGACGCGGCGATTGGTGTGATGGTTCTGGATGCTCAGAATATGGCCTTATCAATTCAACTGGCAGCAAAGGAGACCTTAGCGGCCCGTTGGCAGGTCGGTGTGGTGGTCATCACCCAAGTGTTTGGCCTTGCCATATTGCCTGTGCTCGCATCGGCCATCTTTACTGGCTCGGCCGCTTCAGACGAGTGCAGTTGCCTCATGGTCTTCTGGTGGACATGGCTGAGTAATTGCCGGTCATCATTGGAAGAACATAGAGTTTTCTGGATATACTACGTCTCCCGATGCATCGGCTTCATCCAGGCGGCATTTCACGCATGCTATAACACAAAGAGTTTCCACAAGGCCGAGCCAAAGTGTGGAGATGAGGGCAGCGAGGAGCAGAAGAAAGGCGGAATATTGATCGAAATCACATGCCCGTATGTCTTCATGTCAAAGAGGGAAAACAGGCTTGTTGAAAACCACTACGACTCGGCACATTATAGCCAGTATCCAGCCACGGTTTCGTTCATGTACGGCTTGTATGGCATCTACGCTCTCACTTCCATGGTTTCTGCCGAAATCGCATTACGTGATCTTAATATACAGCCCACTTCCGCTGTCACCTCTGTGGGCCAGATAATTGCCCTTGTTATCGCTGGCTCTACAACACTGCGGGCTGTGTGGTTGTTCGGGAGGCTCTTTGCGGATGAGTGGAAATCCGATAAGACATTTGGCTTCAATAGTCCGTTTCACCTACCACGGCCCGCGGCTCGAATCCGCAAGACCTATATCTTGTCGCCAGGCAGGGTTTTTGACATTCCTGTACATGCGGTGAAGCTGGGTCACATACTCGCGAAGGCCGACGACCTGAGAAGCCCACTCAATGACCATCCAGTTGTCGAAGGCCAACCAAGGACATACCATACTGATAGCGTTACCTATGCCGCTGAGTCAAGCTCTGAGATAAAGATTTTTGTTGGGTCCCGGATAGTGTTTGCGCGCAATACCTTGTCATCGATACAGTTGGAAATGAGTGAGGTGGAAACACAGGAGTTCGTGCCTAGCAAAGATTACCTGCAGCGGAGTATCAAAACCGACAGTGTGAGACAGCATTTGCGGCATCTAGGACGCAGGGGAGTGAAGAGAGTGTTCATGGTAACAGGTACGATGTCTGCAACCGGCCTGCTAGTTGATGGGGAGGCCATCCAGCATGCGCCCTCACCCGAGGTGACTGTTGACGGCACTGATGCCCAGGCCACTATGGGGCGTGACAATCGACTAGAGGCCCTGCTAGTAGCCTACCAACTACAAGCAATCGATATAGATTGCGAGAGTTTGGCGATACGGAGAACAACGAGATTCACCAAGGATGCTTTGTTATCAAAGTTTAAGGATACCACTACCTAAAAGTTAATCACCGAGCATATTTGGGAAGGGTATCACTCTATCCCTCGTTTTACAACTTAGTCACACCGAACGTTTAAAACGTGCATCTGAAAGTGTTGGATTCACATGGTCCTTTCTTGAACCTGCAAGTCCATCATTTCGTCTTTTTGTCTGCCCGAGCGCTCAGTTGTTTTACCACGCTTTGCCGAGTCCTCAAACCGGAGAATTGTCTGTTTTTCAGTATTCTGTTGATTGTTTTTTGTCGGAATAGGTTATGTTCTTCACTAAAGGCTAAAGTCAAGTGCATTACAATGCACGACTTACCTTGCCTAGCAAGTCCAATAAATCCTTTTCTAAGGTAATGATAGCAGCAGTCAAGCCCGCTAAGTGCTCGGTGCATCGTTTTACACGACGAAGAACAAAAAGCACAATTGTGGGGCTTTCACCTCCGTTAAACGCCATTGGGGCAGTTGAAAAGGAAAGAAGACGAGGAATTGTCAAAGGATTGGTAATATGACTTCGGTCTGTCATTGTCCGCGACATCGGAGACTGCACTGGCCTCTTGGCGCGGGTAGTCAGTAGCTCCTGCATGACGCATTTCCGGACCAGGAGTCGTGAGGGACGATCTGTTCGTCTTCGGGACAACTACAGTCCATGGTATGGAGTACAAATCCAGAAAGTAAGCTTATCGTGCACCGTCTGGAGTAAGCTTCAGGCATGGTCCCATCGCCTCTCTCCTTAGCCCTGTCCGGCATTGCGATGTGGATCTCGCGTTGCGGGATTTCGGATCAGATAAAATTCTCTCCTCGTCTGTGCCAATCAGATCACAAGGATCCATGAAGAGGGGCGTATTTACCACCCCAACCCCTGCTTATCAGATCAAGCTCGTGTTCAGCACGAGCCCTAGCCCTCTACCTCACACCTAGATTCAAGCTGTGTTTCCGGCAGATTACTTGCACACTGGCTTGCGGACTGGAGCTGCATAATCCGGAATCTGGCCATCTTGTGTCGGCACAGTCGTTCAATCCCTACTCATCTCAATATCGCGTATTCTGAAATCGAAGGTTTGTTACTCTTGATGATTGTCACTGGCCTTGATAGTCCGTAGGAGGATGGCTCGACTTATCTACACGTACATTCATTAGTGTACCTACCTCGCGCGTGCAGGCCATTTCCTTACGTACCACCTCAGATAGATGGAGGTGACCTGTATGGTAAAGTATATCCAAGTGGATTGGTCGCTGATTCAGGGTCCTCTGGCATTCATAAATCTTGCATTAGAAGGTTTTAGGCTATTAGCATCCGTGCTGTTGCGATTGGCTGCACTGCGGGTCCATCTGGTGTTTCTAGTTGTCCCGAGCCCGACTCGATGGACACCCTGGACCATGTCAACAAAGCTTCTCTCGACACACAAGTCCCGGTAGTGTGCTTCTTTTGGTTAAGCATTCCGTGGGGCTCAACGAGACCACGGTACTGATCAACCCATGAGCGGAGCACGCTTACTCTTCCACATTTTTAGGAAGCTAGATGTTATAACATGCCTCGCTCCCTCGACCTGGAGGCCGGCGGTCTCTGCACTGAGGAAGGTGTTCCTTCATTTTTCTTCTGTAAACCATGATATATCTCCTCAAAGCAGAAGTCATCTTGACTTCGCTACTCATCTCGAACGTGCTTTCAGTGAAACCTCTTGAGCATGAAGTTTGCGGGGCATCTTGCTACTACTCCCTTCTCAAGATCAAATATGCAGGGGCCAACAAGACGGAGACTACGGCCTGCACCAACCCACTCCGAGTCACCTCGACGTACTACTGTATGGGTATTCATTGCGAAGATCCGGATATTGAGCCGGGAATCAAGTGGTGGGCCGGTACCTGCAAACAGTCCAAGAAGCTCGTGAACTTGGACAAGTATCGAGAGACCTTGGCCAAGACCACTCCCGAGTTCCTATCCGGCCTTCCGACGGTCGACATGGGCGAGAAAGATACGATCAATGGGATTGCTGTGCCTTCGGCCTCGAACTGGTTGGTCGTGCATCGTTCGGTAGCGACGTATGACTACATGAGACATTTTCACAACTCTGTCAGGTAATCCCTCCCAGCTACATTTCTCATTGACTCCTGTAAAACAAGTCTAATTCCGGGGATGATTAGATGGGTACCATATGGCTATTGGGCAATTATCTTACTCGTTGGCATGGCCCGCAATGCATGGGCAAAGTTCGAAGACCGTCGACGGAGGAACAAATCCGGAACCAGTGAAGATGGAGCTGGAACGCAGCAGACCGAGAACAAAAGACCATTGTCCAAAGTTGTCGCATGGTTCAGGAGCCATGCCACGCTCTCGCCGACATTTGCTCACCACCACAATCAACCACTCGGTTGGTTTAGCGTTCCGCTTCGTCTTCAGTCTCTGGTTATCGTGGGATACATCATCATTCACGCCGTTCTCGCCGGAGTGTACTACCCTTTATACGACGAGAACTACTAGTGAGTAGTCCAAGATCTGTCGCCTTTCAACCCCAACCCGCTGACCCTCCCGGAAGTTATGCCAATAAGCGAATTCAGCTCATGCGCTACCTAGCAGACAGGATGGGTGTGGTCATGACCGGTACCTTGCCGTTGCTGTTCATTTTTGCTGGTCGCAACAACATCTTCATACCCTTGACGGGGTGGGGATACAGGACATTCAATGTCTTCCATCGATGGATCGGGATTGTCATCTTTGTGGAGGCAATCATTCATGCATCTGTCATCACGGCGTTCGAAGTCAACAGTAAGTGTTGGTCCGCGTTTTCACTGGAGACTGCATCTAACTAAAGACTAGATGCGGGATGGGACGACTATTACGAAAACCTTAGGGACAATCCCATCTGGCTCTATGGAATACTGGTTTGTCTCGTTAATTGGTTGGAAGCGCCACCTTTACTGACCTCACATGCAGTTGGGAACGGTTCTTGGACTCACCGTCGCAGTGGCAAACCCTGTACTACGAAGACGGGCGTACGAGTTCTTCAAGGTCTCACACGCTGTTCTATCGGCCATTTTCTTGGCTGCTCTTTACTAGTACGGCAACCGATACCTAAATCCTTTGATCAAGGTCTTTGCTAATCAGTGTTGATTGCGCAGTCACGCCAAACCGCAGTTTCTAGGGAAGTACGTCCTGTTTGTGTGGCTCTGTGTGGCCGTCTGGTCCACCGATCACCTCCTGCGACTCTGCCGCATAGCGCTCATGAACTACAAAGCCCTTACGGGAGGAAAATCACTGGCAATGGCCAGCTGGAGTGAGGAGACCGGAATGATCCGCCTGCAAGTTTACCCTTCACATACCTTCCAACCTCCCACGCCGGGTACATACTATTTCCTTCATATACCTGGCTGGCGTCTATGGGAAAGCCACCCTTTCAGTCTTGCAGGATGGTCGACGGAGAGCTCATCTGAAGTATCCGGACAGGTCTTGGGACAACCGAATTCTGAAATTGCCAGTCCAAAAGAAGCAAGTGTGTCGGTTCGGGCGAAGGCGGACCCATACTTTACTTTCCTGATACGCCCAAGGGATGGCATGACGAGGCGGCTCCGTGACCGGCTGGCGCAAGACAAGAATGCCGGACCGCAGCGACTTCGGGTTCTCGTGGAGGGTCCCTATGGAACTCCAGCGCGACTCGGCCAATTCCAAAACGTTCTGTTTGTTGCCGGCGGCAGCGGTATCACGGCTGTGCTTCCGTATATGCACGAATTACTTGACGGGACGACGCGTTCCAACGGACATCCAAACGTCCAGCTTTCCTGGGTCGTCCGCAGCAAAGCCATCATCGAAGATGTGCTAGCCAATGATCTCAGAGTGACAGACCACGCGGCATCGAAATTACGACACGACTTCTACGTTACTTCGAGTCCGAACAGCGCCCAATCGTCCGACTCAGGCGGGGAGAAAAGATCCGAAGCCAGCAGGATCCGTTTCACGAGGGCGAAGCCAGACTTGTCAGTCTTGATCGACGATTTTGTGAACCAGACTGATGGCAATTCAGCCGTCTTTGTCTGCGGCCCAGCGGAAATGTCAGACCAGACGCGGCTCGCTGTTATTCAGCAGGTCAAGAAAGGCAAAGACGTGGAGCTGTTTGAGGAGATGTATGGCTGGTAATACAATAAAAGTCTAGGTAGACGAATTTGGAAGTAGCAACTACGTTGCGATGTAGAGAGCTATACGTGTCTTCAAAAGCATTTTATAATGTCTAGAGTCTTGCCAGCCCGTTATGGCTTTCCGTTCCCTTGACACCAGGGATATTTACCACCTCCAAGCACATGCCCAATACCTCGCGTGTGTCTCGTGGGTCGATGATACCATCATCAAGTAGGTTAGCACTGGTGTAGTAAGCCGAACTCTCGCGTTCGACAAGATCCCGTGTCTTGTTCTTTGCGGCCGATCCCTCACCGTCCTTCTTGCCGTCACCGCCGTTTTTACCATTCTTTCTGTTCTGAATGATGTCCATAACACCCGCCAGCTGGTCCGGGCCCATCACGCTACATCTGCCAGATGGCCAAGTGAAAAGGAACTGCGGCTGGTAGGCGCGCCCGCACATGGCGTAGTTTCCGGCTCCGTACGAGGACCCGAGGATCACACCGATTTGTGGAACCTTGGAACAACTGACAGCGGAAACGAATTGCGCACCCTTCTTGATGACACCTTCCCGCTCGGACTTGGACCCAACCATGAATCCAGTCACGTTGTGGAGATAGACTATCGGGATATTTCTAGGGAAGCTGCGTTAGCACCGTGAATTGAGCAAGGAACAACGCGGATGAGAGTTGCATACCGTTGATTGCAGAGTCTGATGAATTGTGCACCCTTGCACGCCTCATCGGCATTGATGACTGGCGTCTGATTTCCGATGATACCAACGGGAAAGCCTAGTAGTTCCGTGAGTTGAAGTCCAGAAACTCTAGTGTCATATCACCGGGCGATGCATACCGTATATCTCAGCCCAACACGTCAGAAGGTTCTTGCCATAAGTAGGTTTGAAGACGGTTGTTCGAGAATCATCTACTAATCTCAGAACAACCTCGCTCATGTCGAACGGCTTCCTGATGTCCGGATTCACAAGCGATAGTAGGTCGTCAATAGGGTACCGCGGTGCCAGCGGCTCTTGTAACCTTCTTATCGACAAGGGCCCTATGTCGAGCGAGCTGACCCATTCACGAGCCTTTCTGATGGCATCAAACCTGCACAACGTAACTCAAGTTAGCACGAAGACCCTTGCTTCAATACATTTGTGGGAGTTCGGCTGAAGGACGTACTCATCCGTGGCAAATTGATCTGCTAAGCCGGTAATCGTAGCGTGCATCTTCGCACCACCAAGAGTTTCTGCGTCGATGACTTCGCCAGTTGCCATCTTTACAAGTGGTGGGCCGCCGAGAAATACCTGTGCCTGATCTTTGACAAAGATGGTGTAGTCAGAAAGGCCGGGGAGATACGCGCCACCCGCCGTCGAAGAGCCAAATACAACGCTGCATGACGGCTTGCCCTGATGACTACGCCGCGCCAAGTCTCGGAACATCTGCCCAGCACGGTGGAATACTCGGAATTGTTGAGGGAGGTATGCACCAGCCTGCGGGATGACAGGTTAGATAGGTCTGCACAGAGCTCGCGCCTCAGTGGCTCCTTTACTCACTGATTGTGCCAGTCCGACGATGGGAAGATCATTTTCAGTAGCGATCTCAGTGACGCGATTGTGTTTCAACACTGTTCCCGTGTATTAGTATACCACGCCTCCAAGATTGGGAGTTTCTGTCATACCAGTAAACTCATTCCAGGCTCCTCCCTTCAAAGTCGGAATGTGGGACAAGACCATACATGCTCTCCCACTAACCTTGCCGATGCCAGCGATGAGGCTGGCGCAGGGCGTCGAATCGAGACCATAACCGGCGAATTGAGCAAGCTCTAAGAAAGGAGAGTCTTGGTCAAGGAGAAGGGCGATTCGGTCTCTCGCTGCAGACGTGGTCAGCGCTCAATTCTGTCAGCCTCAATGGAGGCCACTAACCTAACAATTGCCCCCGAGCTTGATGAAGCTCCCGTGGCGCTACGGCACCTTCACCGCCGACATACTCTAAAGCTTCATTGTACTTCTCTAGAACCTGGTCCCAAGCTTTTCTCGTATCCCGAAATATGGGTTGTCTGAGATCAAGCTTGCCTTTGCCCACAGGGTAGGCCAGTGTGGTTGCCATGCTCGTTTTGGTGGAGACAGTGAGTCGCGTGAGGGAGATGATAATTATCCTTCAAGTTGGAGGAAGATCAAATTGGCGCTTTTGTTTGTACCCAGCGTCTCTCTCTGGTCCCTAGTGTCCTCAATATGATGTTGTCGGTCTCTGCACGCCTGTCACCGCGCCGAGGCAGGAGAACTAGTGGGCACGGTAAGACGCGGACGATGATCCCGCGATGGAGACTAACGTCATTCGGTACGACAATCCGCGGCGCCGGCACACCCAATGTAAGGGCACCTCCCTGAAAATAGGAATGTGATTTCCTGAAGGATGATGTTCTTGCTTCTAATAACGATATGTTGATATGTGAAATGCCACGAGCCTTTGGCTGCTAGCAAGGCATTGTATAGCCGATGATTGATGAAGGGTCGCGGAAAGAGTGTCCTTTTTCGGCAATGAACCCAACTAGTCTAGGTTGACTCTTGACTTATGAGACGAAATAATTCAGGCGTCAATTTTGAATTCCATCACCGAGCTCATTCACGATGACATTCTGCATCCAAGACTGTACCTCAATAGCATCATTGTTACCGAATTTCCGGGTATAGCCCTGTGCATTTGCGTGGTTGGGAGGCGCGGAGATATGGCCGGCTAGATAGCCGGGTCCACGCGGGAGCATACCGCGATCATCGGAATAGCCTCTATAGTTACCCTTGGCTAGAACGTCACATGCCGAGATGCGTCTAGAGTGTCCTCTTGAAAAGAGAACTGTTTCTCGAGGCCTCAATCGTACCTGCGCCAAATACCTCCCAGTGGACTGATCACTGTAGCACATCCTCCTACTTCCTCACTACCTGACGATGGACGCGACTGCATATCCGGCCAGAGAGCCACTATGGCTCGCGCAGATGCCGGTGTCTGAGAATGGGGAGCGGCTCATCAAAAGCGTCCTGATTGCCAATCGTGGTGAGATTGCATGCCGAGTGATAGCGACGTGTCGAAAGCTACACATCCGCACAATCGCCATCTACGCGGAAGAGTGAGTGCAATTGATACTGAAGAAGAAAGTCTTCTTTAGGGAATTACTGACAATTGTATTGAACTACAGAGATGCATCTTCGCGCCATGTACGAGATGCGGACGAGTCCATCAGCTTGGGCTCGGTCGACCAACCCGCGGGCAACCCATTCCTGAACATCAGCCTGCTGGTCGAGACCGCCGTTCGCGCCGGCGCAGACGCGGTACACCCCGGTTACGGCTACTTGAGCGAGAATGCCAAGTTTGCCGACGCCGTCCGGGAAGCGGGTATCATCTTCATCGGGCCGACGAGTACCGCAATCAACACCCTCGGAGACAAGCGAGAGGCGAAGGACTACCTCGCCAAGCACGAGCCGAGTATACCGCTCATCCCAGGCTTCACCGGGTCTTCGCAAGGCATACAACTTGCAGACTTGGAGAGGGAGAGCGCCAAGATTGGCTTCCCAGTTATGATCAAGGCTTCTGCGGGAGGTGGTGGCCGCGGTCTGCGCATCGTGCGCGATGCATCTGCGCTCGCATCAGAGTTCGAGCGGGCGCAGTCAGAAGCACAACGCTCGTTCGGACTAGCGGACTGCATCCTCGAGAAATACATCGAGGCCGGCAAACACGTTGAAGTGCAGATACTAGGCGATAGCCACGGACGCGTTGTGTCTTTGTGGGAGCGTGATTGCTCCGTGCAGCGACGTCACCAGAAGGTGGTCGAGGAGAGTCCCTGTGCTTGGCTTAGCCAGGATAAGCGTGAGGACATGTGCGCCGCCGCCGTCCGTATCGGCGAGCTCCTGCGCTACGAGGGCGCGGGAACAGTAGAGTTTATCCTCGACCTTACCACCGGAAACTTTTACTTCCTCGAGGTGAATGCCCGGTTGCAGGTTGAGCACCCGATCACGGAGGAATGCACCGGCTTAGACGTCGTTTCCTTGCAGCTATTTGTAGCTTCCGGAGGGAGTCTAGACAGCCTCCCGCGGCTGTCCAAGATTCCCCAGAACGGTCACGCCATCGAGTGTCGCCTCTGCGCCGAGGACCCAGTACGCGAGTTCGCGCCTCAGCATGGTGTGGTACGATACTGGAAACCCTCTACTCTCTATCAGAACGACGTCCGGTTCGAAACGGCAATGGAGAGTGGCGCTCGTGTTTCCATCTACTTTGACTCGATGATCGCCAAGATCGTGGTCTGGGCACCGTCCAGAGCCATGGCAATAGACAAGATGGCTAGGATCATGGCTGATACAGTTTGTCTCGGGGTGCCGACCAATCAGTTGTTCCTGCAAGCTTGTCTTCTCCATCCTGCGTTCCGGAAGGTGGACTATACGACATCATTCATTCCCACAAACTTGGATGTCCTCTTACAAAATCCTTATGCGGCTGACCTGAAGCTGCCTCAGAACCTGCTGTCTGTTGTACCGAGTCTATTCACTCGCTACCTACGTACACAAGCTGAGGGCGGTGGCCAGGGACGAGCAGTCTTCGGTAGGATAAGAAAGGGGTTCCGCAACCAAAGGTTTGACAGGATCAACAAACCAACCGACATCATCTCAAAATATGATGCCAAGCAAGGGTCAGGGGTTGAGCCGCTGGTCTGTGTCTGGGACAGTGAGCAGTCTCATGATTCTCAGGAAGCGATAGCATCAGTGGCACAAGTGCCTGTGGTCACGACCGAAGAACAGACTACAGATTCGGACGAATCCGGGACAGCCTTGGTAACTAAGGCCTACAACGCGCTCAGTGCCTCAATTCGAAGAGGGACACTTCCGGACTCGACGGTGGCTGAGGTTACTATTAGTCAGATGCAGAGTCGTCCGATGGGCTCTGACATTGCCTCTTCCTGGTTTGTCGGTCGCGTCGAGATATCCATTAACAAGCGCAAAGTGATAGCCTACCTGGCAACAGGTGACGGGCTATCGGCATCCCGTGAGGCAGACACAGGCGATGCAGTCCAGCTTTACTGCCACTTCCCCGCCCTTGGCTCACCGATCGAGTATCATTGCTTCTCTATGCTCTCCTACTTCGAGAGTCAGCGTGCAGCGATCGAGGGCAGTGCTCAGGCTGATCCGGGCGTCATCAACGCTCCGATGCCATGCAAAGTACTACAGGTGTTGAAGAAGGAAGGCGAGGAAGTCAAGGCAGGCGAGATCGTGATGGTCATCGAAAGTATGAAGATGGAAATCACCATTGCTGCGGGCAAGAATGGCAAATTCCATTCTGATGTGAAAGAGGGCGTTGCAGTCAACGAAGGATCACAGCTGTGTACATTTACATAGAATTAGGGTTAGCGTTTCAACGTATTTGCATGTCTTGAAAGACCATTTGATTCATCATGGGGGCCTGTAGTGGAGAATCATGCAACAAAACGCCTGGTTATCCACAACCGATGTTGCTTTTCTAATATCGTGAATGACAAAATGGGATGAGAATGAAGTTAAGGTCCGGCAAGTAGACTCAAAGCAGAATAAACATGTATCACCACTCTACATTTCTCTTCCAGTGAATATTAAGGTGGTGATGGTGATCAATTCATAAGAACTAGGAACAATGTACTCTGTCAAGAAAAGGTAGTATCTTTACGGCTGTCAGCCGTAACTCAAAATTGTAACCCGACCGATGGAGGCATAGTCAGCGCTGTCGGACTCCGTGCTACAAAGGCCGACGCTATGCGACATAGCAGTAATTGCCGTGCCGAGTTACCTAGGTAGTGAGCAGTCATCTGCCATTGGTTGTATCACAGCTCAGCCACAGAGTCACAGGACGTCCGAACATGTTCGAAGCTGACCGAGTCTGACGGAAATACTCTCACGGCCAAAGCAAGACAACATCACTAGAGTTACGCTAGAACGATGAAGCAGGTCAGGATCGGATCATACAGGTATCCTCGCTACATGGCTAAAACTTCATTCGGATTGAGCTAACTCATTTTCAATCTTGTCAGTGCATTCTGGGGTGATTCCCCATGAGCGGCAAAGCAGCTCTTGGAGCTAGTAGAGCCACACTTCGACTATGTCATTGCAGACTATCTCGCCGGTAAGGGCTATAATCTGTCCTAAAGTCACGGACCTCAGAACTAATACTCGTTCAATCAGAACTCACTATGGGCCTTCTTGCACGTTCAGCCCGCTCCAACAAGCACAAAACGGCTCGAGCACACGCCAATGGTGGCTATATAGCAGAGTTTCTGGACCTCGTTCTTGCACCGTATCTGGACATAATCATCAGAAAGAAGATCAAGGTCATCACCAATGCGGGCGGGCTCGATCCCGTCGGACTCAAAGATGCCATCATCAGCCATCTCGAGAAGCGTGGACAAGCCGATAAGTTGTCCATTGCTACTGTCTCGGGTGATGATATCGCCCCTGTCAAGGACGCTCTTCTGCAGAAGGGGGTCTTTGAGGGCTTTGATCCCATCAGTGGAGCTGGCACTAAGGAAGATGGCATTGAGAAAGGTCAACAACTGTTGAGCCTCAATGCCTACATTGGAGCACAGCCCATCACCGAGGCGCTTCGCCGCGGTGCCGACATCGTCGTCACTGGTCGCTGCGTCGACAGTGCGTTGGTCGCAGGGCCTCTCGCTCTCGTGTTTGGATGGGACTACTCGACCACAAACGCCAAAAGTCTCGATCGTCTTGCTGCTGCTTCCCTGGCCGGACACATCATTGAGTGTGGTGGTCAGGTCACTGGTGGCAACTATACGGATTGGCGTGCCTCAGCATACAGCCCTCACGGCGGGTGGGCGAACATGGGCTACCCCATATTGACGTTCAATGAAGACTGCAGCTTCACTATCTCCAAACCACCAGCGACAGGGGGCGTGGTGGACTGCAAGAGCGTGTGCGAGCAGATGCTGTACGAGGTCCTCGACCCGGAGAACTACGTGCTGCCCGATGTGGTACTGGATATGAGTCGCGTATCGGTGAAGCAGGTTGCACGCGACGTCGTCATGGTACAAGGTGCTAAAGGCAAGCCCCCAACGCCATGGCTCAAATGCACCGCTGTGGAGCAGAAGGGTTATCGTCTCACGGTCGACATCCTCGTCTGTGGCGAGGAAGCCGAGAGTAAAGCCAAAGTTCTTGGTCAAGCGATGATCGATAGAACCAATGCAATCGCTCGTGAATGCATTGCAGGAGTCCAACCCATAGCAGGAGCAGATTACAATGTCCACTTGATTGGGGCCGAGTACAGCATACACACAGAAGGTGGCATGACTGAACGGAGGGAAGTTGTCCTCAGGGTTGCTGCCCGCCATAACAACCGCGGAGTCTTGGACATACTGAGCAAGGAATCGGCACCATTTCTTACCAACAGCTGTCCGGGCATCTGTATGCTTACCTCAGGACGACCCAAGAGCAGTCCAAGCTTCGAGGCGAGCAGCGTGCTCGTACAACGAAACGCTGTTCTTCCGCAAGTCCACATGAACAGAGATGCTTCGGCCTTGAGCGTCCCCTTGGCATCGAGAGGATGCCACCCAGTCGTGCCCTCGATCTCTCGTCTTCAAGCTTCGAGAACTTCATCATCAGCCCGCGAACTTGAGAGCGGTTCCCACACTGTGGTAAAATTACATGACAGTGCTATCGGTCGTTCAGGCGACAAAGGGGATACAGCCAACGTTGCAATCATCGCCAGAGACCCTGCATTCTATCCTCATCTGCTAGAACAGCTGGCCCCTGAAATCATGTTTTCGGCCTTCTCTCACTTCATTGCTCCTGGAGGAACAGTCACTCGCTTCGAAGTCCCCGGGATCTATGCTGTCAACTTTGTCATCACTAAGTCACTCGGAGGCGGTGGTCTGTCAAGCCTCAGGCTAGATCGGTACGTTGTCAAGCAATCGCACTCACCCGCAGGTTGAAGATGCTGATATAGCGTTCAATTCAGCCAAGCCAAATCTTATGCGCAGTTGGCACTGACCAAGATTTACCTGAACATACCTTCGCCATCAGCTCACTTGTGACATAGATCACCCTGGATGGAAAGGGGCAGGTTTTGGAATGGCAAGTCCTCGCCAGATGCACAATTTAACAACGTAAGACTAGTATCTTTGATTTAAAAGACAGAGAAAAGAAACACTTTTTGTCATTCAATGTTCTATCTGTTTCCTCAAAGCTTGCCAGCCTCAGCCAGAATCTCCTCAGTCGCCTTGGCCGAGAGCATCATCGTAGGCAGCACGGGGAACGCGCCGGGCACGACGGGGAAAGACGATGCGTCGACGACGCGCAGGCCCTTGACGCCGCGGACGCGGAACTTGGAGTCGAGCACGGCCATCTTGTCGTCGTCGCCGCCGATCGCGCACGTCGACGTCGCGTGGTGCGAGTACGCCTGCTCCTTGATCATCTCGCGCTGCGCGGCGTCGGTGCAGTCGCCCGCGCCCGTCCCCGGGCACGGGTGCTTCTCGTTGAAGGGCAGGACCGCGTCGCCGGCCGCCTGCCAGGCCTTGCGCAGCAGGTTGGCGCTCTCGACGAACTCCTGCAGATCCTGCTCGCCGCGCTCCTCGAAGAAGCGGAAGTTGATGTCGGGCGGGTCCTGCGGGTCGGCGCTCGTGAGGCGGACGTAGCCGGCGCGGCTCGTGGTGCCGATCTTGACCATGGCGCACTCGTACTCGTTCTGGCCGTAGTCGGTGGGGAAGCCGGGCCAGAACCCTTCGAAGGAGAAAGGGCCGCACCAGGTGAAGATGTTGCGCTTCTTGGTGGGCGCGTTGGGCGTGCGGTACAGCATGGTGATGAAGCCGCCGCCGACGGGCGACTTGCCGAGCGCGAGCAGGCTGCCCTCGTAGTTGTCGTCGAGGTTCTCGCCGACGCCAGGCAGGTCCTTGACGACGGTGATGTTGAACTTCTTGAGCTCGTCGGCGGGGCCGATGCCGCTGAGCTTGAGGATCTGGGGGCTGTTGAAGGTGCCGCCCGAGACGATGACCTCCTTCTTGGCCTTGTACCGGACCAGAGGGCCCTTGGTGTCGGGCTTGCTGCGCGGGTCGGCGCGGTAGACCGACTTGCCCTGCATGACTTCGACGCCGGTGGCGGTGGGAGTCTCGCCCTCAGTGGAGAAGAGGACCTTGGTGACCAAGGAGTTCAGCTTCACAGTCAGAGGGTACTTTGCGGGGTCGTTAAGGGTCGCCCTGATGTAGTTGTTGGGGCTGGAGCGGCGGCCGAGGGCATCCATGTGCTGGGCCATGGCGTAGAAGCTGCTCTGCTCATCCTTGTTGGGATAGTTGCCCAGGATGTCCTTGGTGATGAGATTTGCGACATCAGAGTCGTTCTGGCCGGTGAGCTTGGCCATCTCCTGGAGGACCTTGACGGCGGGCAGGTTCTTCTGCCTAGCCCAGCGAGCATCGCTAGTGTCAATTTGGAGGAAGCCTTTTTGAATCATGTCAGATTTCCATTTTGGATCAATTGCCATCACTACTCAAAACTCACCATTGAAGCCGTGGTCGGGCGTGCTGCCGTTAGTGACATAGAGGTTCTTCTCGACCTCGATCAGATACTTGCGCATCTTGGGCGCCTCCCAGCTCGTGTCGCCCGTCTTGTTGACGATGATGTTCCAGTCGTCGTCCTGGGCCAGCGAGCACACCCCCGCGTTGTGCATGGCGCACCCGCCGAGCGTACCCGCGCGCGGGTACTGGATGCCGAGGGGCTTGGCGCCCGCGGGCGGCTCCGTGCCAATGTAGTACGAGCCGTTCTCCTGGCGGTAGACGTAGTGCTCGAACTTGCGCTCCCGCTCCGGGTCGTCCGAGTGCTTGACCCAAAAGTTCCACAGGGAGCGCTCGTCGTTGCCGGCCGTGTTGAAGTTGTTGAGCTCCGAGTAGACCTTGTTGTCGCCCTGGTCGTCGCCGGCCTCGATCAGCAGGGTCGAGAAGCCGGCGCGGGCGAGGTTGCTGGCCAAGGGGCCGCCTCCAGGGCCGGAGCCGACGACGATGTAGTCATAGGACTCTTCAGCGGCGGGCGGATCATCTGCGAGGACAGTGCCCGCTGCAGAGGCCAGCAGCGCGGTCAAAAGGAAGCGACGCATTTTGCAAGGAAGTGTGACCAGCCAAGAGCAAGGGAAGAGAGAAAGAAACACCCTTACCGCGAGTCCATGTCCAAGGAGGAGCTCGAGGCAAGCTCCGGACTGTTTATACTCCAGCCCTGGAGCACTTACGACATCTTTACCGGAAATTTTGACGGCAGAGAGGGGCAATTACTATATCAAGTCCCGAGTATTGCGGAGATCGTGGTAACTTTGGAAGAATCCATGGAAGATCTAGGCCGGTCAGCCTGCCAATCTGCGGTGTTTAAGCCTAAATGCACATCAATGACCAGGGGCGAAGTCGCACCCATTGGCCGGCAAGAGACAATTATGCGTCGCGATAAGTCTGGGGTTCCCTGACGCTGCAGCAATATTGGCTGCTGGCGAGCCGTTTTTACAGTCCGAGCGCAGCAATCCGAGAGGCTTTTGAGAGGCTCAACAGCAATCTCGGTAAGGTGGAACAGCCTGCGGGACGGAAGGGAGAGCTGAAAGGGGTTTGCGCCGGAGCTCTGGGAGCTGGAATTGGAGTATATGTTCAGGCGCGTACGGTTAAGCTGACGTGCGTCAATCGAATGAGCTCGAACAACTCATCGAATGATCAATCCTATGCCAAGGCAATAGAAGACACCACCCGACATGGCAATAGAAAGTAATTGTTGCTAGGTACGTCGCAGTGTAATGCACCCCCCTGATATTAAAAAGACAATAGCTCATCCACGGGGGTATATCCCTCCCTCCATCCAATCTCTCGGGAAGCGCAGATCGTAAATCCACCCCTTTTCATCCTATGCGTGCGATGCAGTGTGTTTCAAAAAAAGGACCGTTGTGAATCAGACATTATATAAAAAGCGAGTAGTTTACAAGTAGTCGTAGCAGAGGTAACCGCCCTTCGTATCCATAACATCGTTAATCGTGACATCGGGTCGAATGCCCTTGGACGTGAGTACGTAGTCCAGGGTCAGAGGCTGCTTGGGGTCCTCGGTGTTGCTGTAGCCGCCGATCTGGAACAGACGGTTGGCCGGGTCGGTGTTTTGCCAGGCGCGCCAGTTGCGGTCGACGAAGCCGTGGTGCAGGAAGAAGACGGGGTCACCGGGGGAGGGAGACACGTCTTGCATGACGGCACCAATGCCGTTGTGGCCATAAGCGTGAGGACTGTGGTCGGCAATTGTCAGTGACTATTTCAACACAGTTCGAGAGTATCGGACTTACCCCATCTCGGCGCAGCTCTCCATGTCGGCATAGTTGTCGTGAGAGTTGCAGCTGTCGACAAAGTCCCTGTTGCACTGAGCAGTCTGGGTCTCATCCAGAGCTCGGGCGAGGCAGTGGTCGGTGTGATCGCCACCAGGACCAATGTGCAGGGTCAGGCCAGCGAAAGCCTAGAGGTTGATCGTCAGTACTTTATCGAGACATAGTGACAGCATGCGTCGAGTATACTTACACCATCGCCGACGCAAGCTCCCTGGCCATCCTGGATGGGGGCAGCAGTGCCGAACCACTGCGACGAGAGAACGGGCGAGTTGCCAAAGTTGCCGGCGTCGAGGGTCTCGTCCCACCACGGCATGGGCCCGCCGTAGCCGCACTCGTCGCGCAGCAGCGACTCGAGCACGTGGACGTAGTAGCGGTGGAACGGCAGGAACTGGCCGACCATGTGGATGCTGCCCGTCAGCTGCTGGTGCAGGGAGACGAGGTCCTCGTATCGGTTCTGCGAGCCGGGGAAGGCCTCGCCGGCCGAGGGCCGGCCCATGAGGCACTTGACGGCGTCGATGTAGGCCTGCCGGCCCGGGTCGTCCATCTGGCGCCACTCCGGGCGCAGGGACGGGTTGTCGCAGGCCCCGTCGGCCGCGCCGTCGGCACCGGCGGCGGTGGCCTTGTTCTTGCTGGCCTCGGCGGGCTTGATGGTGTTGGGGGCGCCGGACTTGTGCGTCTTGGCCTCCTCGAGCGGGATGGTGTGGAAGCGGTCGCCAAAGATCTTGAGATCGACGAGCTTGCCGACGACGCGCTCGAGGTTCAGCGCCGGGAGGGCGAGACCCTGGACGGCGGTGGCGCCGACGAGCGCGGCAGAGACGCTGGCGACGCGCATGATTAGGCCGATTGACGAGAAGGGCTGTCTTGGTTGGTGAACAGGCTCTTTTGACGATCGACGATGTAATTAATTTGCAGATGCCAGGTTTGTCGCAGGCTTTGTGTCAGAGCAGAGCTGGTGATGTGCACGATATCAGAGACAAGAAAAGGAGCGACAATCTCATGCTCATATATCCACTCCCTTGGAAATATCTGAGGGTCCGAGCTGGGTACGGGTCAAACGGCGAAAGGGGGTGATGATCTTCGCCAGCGTCATCGCTGCGACTTGACGATCACCGAACGAGGATGTGTCGAACTACAGAATGATTGACCGTACGACCAGCCCTTGGGAACTTGTTTGTCATTAGTGTCTGGGTCCTGGCCTGGTCGTCCGCCCCACCGTCAACGGTCCTCCCCTCGCAAGGGATCTCCCAGACTGGCTAGATACGAGGCCAGGCATGTAAGATGTCTTTGATGAGCACCGACATGGCATTCGAGAGATTGTCACTAAATTTCGATGTATTTTTGCTTCCCGCCCTCCTGCCTCGTTGCTCAACATGCAGGGTCAGCCACACGACAGCATGACTGCAACAATGAGAGAGGCAGGGGTCCATCCTCCTCAAATTTCAGGGTCCGGTACTGAGGGCGGCTTCTCGGGGGGCGGCACTGATGACAGCTAGGCCAAGTCAGGCTGCTCTGGGTTGCTTTGGGACGTCACTTTAGCGAGAAATACGACCCAGTCGTCACTGTCCTTTCGACACGAGACCAGAGAGCTCTCCACACAGACCTCTAGGGCCAGGGGTTGGTCCGCCAAAGTGGGTTATAAAATGTGGTCGAGAGGGGGTGGACAACCGGGGGGAAGGGTCTGCCAAGAGTGCTATTCTCAGGTCAGGTATGTAACGTTTAACGTTATTTCGCCTGCTCGTTCATAATGTGCACAATTCTGGCGAGTCTGGGTGCCAAGGTGCGCCCTGTAAGCTGAGGAAAGGAGCCTACTGGAAAGGGGTCTTGGGGGGTCCAGTAAACTCAGCAGAAGGTGCAGCAATACGAGGGGAGTTGGTGTGTGGACATGATGGATTCGGCAGTTTCTCTGTCGATGATCTGGGCGTTTAACTCGCTCTGGTTTAGCGGTTGGCGATCAAAGTGTGGGCGCTCCACATTGTCAGTTGCCCTTGGATCCCACATGCCCTGGGGGGCTGTGTTCGCTGAGGTCTTGTCCCTGTTTTTTTGCCTGCTTGAAAAATACGTAGTCGAGGTCGTCCCAAAAGGCCCAGCCCGGTAGGGAGAAACATTGGATGACCGATCTCCCTCGAGCCCGAGGGCGGGAGCTCCCTGCACTCCCCTCCTTTCCCGCTCGTGTTGGTGAGACATGATGGAATAAAAAGCTTGTTCGCCTGGTATCCAATGGGAGCCGCGGATATTTTGGCGATCGCACTGCGTCCTGCTTGTCAGCATTGTGCCCAACCTGAGCTTGCTGAGCTGGCCAGCGTATGGTCATCCCGTCTTGTGCTCTCGTCGGTGCGCATCCCATTCATTCGATTTCCATTACCTAGGTACAGCAGTCGCAGCAACGACGCAGCCACGTTTTTTCCGCTGCTCACAGGGAAGAGAAGCGAAAAAGAAATAGCTGTCATGTCCCACATGTGACCGACCTGTCATACACTCGGCGTCGTACAAACATGCAAGTGCTGACCTGGGCGCGCCCGCGATCAGGGTACTTGGGTGGTCGATCTCGGTAGTGGCAGCTCCAAAGCTGGGATGAAAGATGCAGGTTTCCGGCGGCATTTGGCGCGGGCGACAAGGGTATGAACGACATCGTGAAAAAGGGCATGCACGTCAAGAGGCTGCTCGTCTGAATTCTCCATCCAGGTCGGTCTGTGAATGTAACAAATGGCGTCAGTGACGTGCCGCCACGAGGTCCGCAAGCGATGACATAGTGAACACGGCGAGTACATAGCAGTGCCTCCATCGGAGAGGCTGGAATGATACAGCGCCCCCGTAAGCATTGGTGCACGGCATATTCTTTCCGATCAGGCCATTTCCTGGATACTTTTTTTGAGTGAACGTCTCACTGCAATCCTGCACTTGGCGAAGGGGCTGAAAAAGGCGAAGCTAAGCCGGCCGGCCGGGTGCTTTTTTTTCTTTTCTGACCTCACCACTGCTGTGATGCCTGGTGCTGCCGGCCGGGATCCGAGTTGGCGCGGCGTCGCGCCTTGCTGGAATGCCCGTGTTGGTCTTGTGTGACGTCACTGCCTCTCTATTGGGCACCCCTGCTCGTAAAGATCGAGGATCATCAGACGATGCGAGCAATTCGCCCGCCAAGCTGACCATGGAGTGTGGGGTAGTCGGCCTTGCTTTCAATGCAGGTATTGTTCACCTTGCGGGGGCTGCATACTGCCTGCAGCCTTCACCGATACAATGTCCTTGTCTTGTGACCGTGTGAGAATATGTCATCGGCGAACGGTCTGCAGGTTGCGCAGATCCCGCATGACGGCCTGGGCGGCGACCTGTGAATGGGATCTTGCATGCACACTCTGATGAGGGGCTGACTACCTGTTCGGAGCTCGGACAGAGGAAAACACCATGTCCATATTGACGATAATGACCGAATGCACCTTCGCAGGACACCCTTATCTTAGCACGGCTTCATCTGAATGCGGTCATATCCAACGCTGCCTTCTGAGAGCACAACAGCGACGTAGTTCACGATGAAAATAGAAGCCCATTCAGGAAAAACGGCGGTGGCTTATCAAATGCATCCCTTACAGACCAGAAAAAGCAAGTTCGGACACAAATGGCCCCGAGATACTCCCGCCTCCGCATATACTAAAGCAGTGAGATGATGCCATTCTCAACAGAAAAAGCACGGCAGGTCTGCCGTATGTTCAGAGTCCGGTCTCGAATCAGGATACATTTCCCTATCTTTGGCAAGAAGTCTATACAGCCCGTCTCCTCCTCACAGGCTTGTTGGTGGTCGCCGACGCAGGAAACGGCACCGCTGTCGTGCCCTGGACCAGCACGGGTGTGCCCACGCCCTGCAGCACAGCCTTGGTCTGGCTCGCCATCGGCACCGGCGCTGCGCCGCTGACCACTGTCGGCCCAGGTATGATGTAGCTCGACAGCTCCTTGGACACGTCGATGGAGATCCCCGGGTCGGTGGCCTTGTACAACTCTGTCGCAGTGATGCCCGCACCTTTGCCGACTGTCAAATCAGGGCCCGTGGAGGCGACGTCGCCACCCTGCACCCAGAGGTTGATGCACTGCGGGTAGTTCTGTGTACCGTCCGGCTTCGCTGCGTAGTGCAGGGCAATCAGCTCGTGCCGCAGGACGTAGGCCCCCGGCGCCAGCTTGAGGGGTATCTCGAGCACCCAGCTGTTGTTGGCGGCTATGAGCAGGTCCGTCGCCCACTGGCCCGTCACGCCGGGCCTCGTCCCTGGGCCTCCAGTGCCGTTCAGCAGCACCGGCGCGCCGTCATCGATCTTGAAGAACTCGAGAGCCATCTTGTCCACGTCGGCGCAGCCCGACTTGCCCGAACACGGCGCCAGGTACGACATGATGGGGCCGACGTGCGAGAGCGGCCACCCGTTCCACTGTATGTGCATCCTATCTCCGGGCCGGACGGGGACGTGGCCAGCGGCCGGAGCCCCCTTTATATGGCAGACGATATCAGGTTTGGTGTAGTTGGACGGCGGCACGAAGCCGTCGTCCTCGACCGTAGTTGACCATCCTACGACGTTGGCTGGGTTGGGCTTGTGTCGTGGGTCGAATCCGGGATAGAGCAGGCTGTCGACAACCACGTAGGCGATGTGCGAGTGAGCAGCAGCCGGTGCTGGTAAGAGGGCAGATATTGTGATGGCTGCTGCTATGTTCAGCACCGCGCGTGTATTACTGGACCTCATGGTTGCTGCTCGCCCTGTCCGGCCAGATCAGCGACAGTGCTTGAGGTAAGAAACAGTGGACAAGCCCAAGCCTTTTTCTGAGGATGGATGCAACGTCAAATCATATGATACTATACGTGAGAGCTTGTCTGTCATATAGCTGCGCAGATTGAGGAAGGTGGGTTAGGTGAAATGCAAACTCCTTGCCGCCAAGGCCGTGATTCTCAGGCACCGTTGAGAGATCGGCGCGTCCTCCATCGGAAGGAAGCAGATTTCCGGGCTCAATACGTCTTAGTTGACCGGGATATGCATGAAGAAACACGGTCTGATATTGAAAATCCCGAGAATGGACCAAGTTCTACAGACCAAAGGAGAAATTGGGGCATTTCCGGGTAGCCGTCCTTACATCTTGGTCGATCATCCCTCTTTCTAAATAATTGGCGACCGACAATACGGCCTTTTGAGCAAGATATCTCACATGTTTGTAACGAGTCTGATCAAAGACAGCAGCAGTTCGGGTGCCGGCAGGTGATGTTAGATTGCAATTGTCGATCTTAGCCACTGCGGTTAAATCGCAACCAATGCGGACCTCTGCCAGACACAAAATGACCCTTGGAGATTGTGGGGTTTCGCATTTACGCCGGCAGCACTCAAGGGTATATATGGAGAAAAGCAAGGGCCGAATCTCAGATATATATCACGCACTCAGGGTCCCTCAGAATCGGAGACCGTCGGCCGTCGTCACGATAGCAATGCGGCTGACAAAGGTGCAACACCCTGCATGTTCGAGAATGGTCAGGAACGTGTACGAGTAGATCCTGCAGTGGCATTGCCTAGACCTTAAAAGACGTTCGATGGCGGTCTAACACATGTCTCACCATTCCGTTGTCAACAGATCATTATGCCGCGTTGAGGTGACACAAGATCGATCAACATCTGTTAGATGGTGACAGATCTGTGCCACATTGCAAGGGTGAGTTTCAAGTTGTCTTACAAATGACTAACAACGAAAAACTATGTTCAGCGGAACGGCTTCAGGCTGAGAGACCGCGAGCTCCCGGATTATCTTTGCAGAGCGGCCAGGAAGACTTGGTGATATGGAAAATGCGTGCAGGTATGAGGGATTGAGTGCGGGTCCCGGAGAATTGTGCCGGTAAAGCATACTGTTGATCTCGGAGGCTTTGGCTCCGTAACACCCCGTGGTCAAACAACGGCTTCGGCGCCGTTAGTGAGTACTGTGTAAGGTTTACATCGCTGACTAAGAAGTTCATCGCGGAATAAAGGCGGAAACTTACCAGCTTATGCGGTTCGGTTGAGTTTGAATCTACACATCTTCATAGATCGAAGCACTCCGACCATCTTATCGTTCTGACTCAGCAGATCCATCACACTTGCCAAAAGCCGTTGCTGTCACTGACTCAAAAATAACGCGTGTACATCTTTAGCGGACTTCTGCACCAGTGTTGCGGGAGAGGCGGATGTACTCCACAAGGTGGAACGGTCTGTTCTCCATAACGATCCTTAGATGGGGAGACAATTTGCGCCTGACACGCGTTATCTCAATCTCATCGAGAAGTTAACGTTACAGTGACTAAGTATACTTTGCACACAGCCTGCAACGTGTATCATAGAATTGGAATTAGACTCAATTCGCAAAGCGCAAACGACTCGTGGACCAAGATGAAAGAGAGCATGGCAGCACGTATGGCTTTGTTGAACAGCGCATTTCTCATTATATTTCGTACAATTCTCATAGTTCACAGTGTTCCAGTTGTCATAACCTCCATAGTTGTACACGTAAACATAGACGAAGCTCAGGTGATCCACACCCAGGCTGCCTGACTAGTTGACCCTCTTCTTTTACGATCCAGCGTCCAAAGAAGAAGGCTAGACCCATATGTTCCCCATACACAGTTCCTCCATAATGTCATTGCGTATGTTTGCAAAGATTCGTATGCTCTGAAGCATGATCCTGCAGACGCATGGCCTGTTCCAGACCATCAGATCGATGTGTCGATGTGTTGGCGGCTCAGACAGGCGTTTCGTTGCCTGTTAACCAGTGCCTTGTTCCTCCAATATCGTTCGAGGAAAGCAGCGAGAGGGACCATGATATAGGGAGTCGGGTCGATTCAGGGTATTGAGAAGGTAGTGGTAATGTGAATGTCTTGTCGGAGATGGTTGATCATCCGCTTGCTCGACGTTCGAGTGTTGGTGTTGATGGCTCGTCAGTGCCAGGGCTGCAACATGAATAGCCCGTAACATCTGCACACCGCGAGCAGTAGTATAGGTTGAAGCCGATCATAACCATGCCGTATGTCGATGCCTCGTCTGTCGATAGCATCTCGGCTGACTTGGCACATCGAAGGCACGCAAGCCGGAGGACTGTCGGCCTGCGTTGCAGCGGAGGTCTTTGTCGTGTGCCCGTCATGTTGGGTTGGTGGACGGTATCGAAATAGTCTCGCCCCGTATCTCGGTCCATGGCACCACAGGGGACGCCAGTGTGAGATATGAAGGTATTCTTTGTCCAGCAAGGAGCATCTTCTGACTCAAAGCTCACTTGCAACTGTTCCGATGCTGCGCAACGCCAGCGAATTGAAGACATCGATTAGTTGTGTGATTGTCCAGCATGTCAACAAAAGGAGTGTGCAGCATTGGCACTGGGCCGTTGCAGCTGTATATATTTCTGCATTCAAGCCCGGATCGAGATTCCCAGTCTAGAACCTTAAGGTGCTGCCACATGCCGGCGTTGGCACGGTCTGTACCGACTAGATCTGAGCGCTTCAGGTCCAGGCCCGTTGACGCACTAACAGCGTCCGGCGAATCGACGACCGCGGTTTGCGCCCGCAAAGTGGGACGAGCTTCAGACCCTCCCAGAACCCTTGAGACCTAGACTGCTCCATATCAAGGTTTTCAAGTTGCATGTTTAGCGTGGCAACGCGGCCAACCAGGCCGGCCCGGCTCTGCCTTCAGGGTGTCGACAGCTCCTCGGCCGAAACGCTGGCTGAGGAGGATCGAGCAAGTCAACGTCTCGCGGAGCAACCGCCGAACCAGCGAGCCAGAACTCAATTGCCAGCCTGGACCTCTGACTCGCATGCCTGCCCAGAGTGCGTCCCGTGTCTCTCTGCCGTAGACGGCACCCTAGAAGTGCGGGAGCCATAGTGGGAGCAGGCTTTCACAATTGCGCGCCAGCGAGACGCTTTGGTTGGTATGGCGTCCAGTCAGATCGCACGCTCGGAGCGACTGGAATGTGGCTTGAGCCTTGATGGCCGCGACCCCTTTAGAACGGCCTTGGCCCAATATCCTCCACATCCTCAATTCACATTCCACCGCCGTTTGATCTGTCTGGCAACTGCCGTCGCCTGTTGACCCTGACGATCCTGCAATGTTGAAAGCGGTCCGGGATATCCTTTCGCATATCTTAAGGTAACATTACATTTGACCCCGACCACGGACCACATCCTGCAGAGAAATGGAATCAGCCGTTTCTGGCAGTGACTGATACCTGTGAGCGAGCGCTTCATTAAAGCCCCCGGCACGGTTGGTCCGGGTAGTGGCTGCAACAACCAGCCGTGGTGTGCGGTAGTCTGAAATGTGGCGCTCTTGCTGGCTGACTACGGAGGACCTATCTTGGTGAAGTATCCGACCTCAGCTACATGTATGGTGTCGAGGCTGCAACCGTCGCATGACCTCTACTAGCAGACCATCCTCTTTGCATATGTTGGATTTCTAGTCATCGTGCTTGTCTGGCCTAGAGGCGAACAATGAAACGGCCATACAAACTCTCCTCAGGGCCTGGGACGGTTGAACCTTAACGCAAGGCTTTGGAGTGCACTCCTCTCTATGTGACTTCCACTTATGCAGGGGACTGGCAGCATTTTTAGTGATGTCGTAAGCCGGACGTGATTCTCGGCAACCACCACACACGGCTTTTGGCCCAACATAAACTTGAACTCCCATGGAATTCTGGTCATCTGCGCGTTTCCAACCACACCAATGTTATCAAAATGGGGAAAGTTTAAGCGCGATTCAGATTGAATTTCCAAGAACCGAATTTCTTTGCAGATTTGACAACACCACCATCGAAAGCTGCCATCTTCTTGGTCATCCCGAAGTGCCATTTTTGTAATCAGCTTCGTGATCCGGCCCTCCACCTCTCGCAGTGTTTGAAAGTCAAAATGACAGACTAGATATCGGGGGTGCTGGCAAGGATTCATACCCGATGAATTCACTGCGTTGAAAGGCAAGACACTCGATTCAGGCAAGAGTGATCATCTAAAGATATCAGAAGACCTGAACTGGCAACTAACTAGACTCCGGAAGCTTTCACTGCCCTCACCCGGCTGTGACGTCCAATATACCAGACTGGAGTCGGCTGTCAAGCTAAGCCAGGTGCTTGCCGTTGAAGAGGCTATGGTCGCCTCTAGTATTGCTTGGCTGGGCCTCTCAATGTTTCTGTGCAACCCTCTTGTTCTATGCAAAGAATCACCTCGCATTGGATTATGGTTCACAAGGGAATTATACAATAGTGCCATAAGCTGCTTGCGAAAGAAAGTCGTAATTTGGCAACTCCTGTGCCGGCATCTCATTAATCTCCAGTTCCCTCGGCATTGGAGCCGACCCTTCCATTTCCTGGGCGGAGGTTTGCAGCGGGACCGATCACTCAAGCTCCTGACTGGGTTTACATATGACCATCGAATATCCATGAAGCTGTGGCTTTGCATGGCCCTCCACGACAGTAGCCGATTTAGACCTTTGAATTTCCGTCGTTTTCCTTTCTAAAGCCAGAAGAAGGCAATGCTGGCGAGTATAAGGAGCCCATCTCTTACCCCCACAACTGCACCAATGACCAGACCTCGATTTGATAAGGGTGTCAGAGGTGTTGGAGATGTCGGAGGCGTCGGAGGCATCGGAGAAGTCGGCGGAAAACGAGTTGATGTCTGGACTGTGACGCACTGAGTGCATGCCTCGTAGTATTCAACGAACGCGCCGTCAGGGCTGCATAATACAGCGACCTTCCCGCGGGCCTTTGATTCTAGATATGCATCGACTCGAGGCGTTAGAGTGAGCTAGTGTTCACAATTAGTACGTGTCGGACCTACTGACGACAGATGTCATAGCACGGCGCTGGAACAGTAGTGTTATCTCGGCGGACCAATCGGTTCGACATCGGGAAACCAGCGTGAGAATTTCTGCTTCGTCCCAATAGCCGAGATTTGGAAGGTCAAAAACGACTTTCGTTGGTACGCAGTGCATCGAGAATAGGGGAAGAATGTTTACATTTCCGTCATCTGAGCTGTACAGCCTGTCCAACGCCTACATGTTCGAAAGCGTAAGTAACTTGCTTGGGTCGGTCTGCATGTCGGTTGAGACTATACGACAGTCTCAAATACGAAATGAGTGGTGTGAGACTTTAATACAATTCAAGACACAGCCGCAGCTATGATTGTGGTGCAGTAAAGAAAGCCATCTTTACTATTAGACATGGACCAAACATTGATCGCAAGGCCCTTGGAGGGCAAGCTGGTCATTGTTACGGGCGCCTTCCGCGGTAAGTCTTCTTGGAGGAAAAGGTGATCATGATGGTCATTCGAGCCTCCGAACGAGCCCGAATTCCAGGAATCCGCCATAACCAAGAGCCTCGCCGCCAAGGTGCTCAAGTGCTGGGAGTGTACACCTCGGACTCTTCAACTAGCGCCGCGCAAGACATGATCGCCGAGCTATTTCGGCAACACGGCGTCAGGATCGTGGCGGTGCATTCAGATCTCGGCTCTCCCAAAGCAGCAGCCGGCCAGATTATCGACAGCGCAAAGATACACTTCGGAAAGGGTAACGGCAAGTTGACCATCGACATCCTCTTTCAAAATATGAGGATTGGAGCTCTAATTTTCATCGCATCTATACGGTCAACATCCTTGGTCGTCGCTTTATCCATAGGCTTCAAGACCTATACTCTCAAAGGAGGCATCAAAGCCGCTCTTCAGGTCATAACGCAGACCTAGGCCCAGGAGCTATCGGAACGCACCAGCGTCAATGCTGTCAACTCGGGTTCTGTAGAGGGCGATATGTTCTGGGCTGCGGGAGAAGAGTTTTGAAAATAGATGGAACCCTACGGTCTGAGAGGGCATTGACCGTCCAGAGTTGACCGAGCTAGCCAATGCCACGATGGCAGGCCGGCGACCGGCCTACAAGGCAGAAATTGATGCTGTTGCGGGCATGATCTGCGGGCCAGACTCGGCCTGGTGTGCTGGGAGCGTAGTCTGTGCCAATGGCGGAATACGGTTCTCTGTGTAAATCCGTGTGCAGTCTGGTCTTTCTCGGTCAGTCCTTAGTCTTTAGTCAGTCTAAAGAGCTTTGAGTTGTCATTCAAGAGTCCTTGGCAACTAGGGAGACTACAGAGGGGACTTTGCACGGGCTACATGTAACGCACACTAGTCTGACCCCGCACAACAGTCATTCTTGATGCCAATCAGTACTGCTGGGCTTAGATTCGTTCCAAAATGACAAAATCTGAAGTTGAAATGCACGTCGGAAATGTTGTCACACCAGGTGGGTTACGGGTTGCATCCTAAAGCAGTCTGTCTGACAAGGAAACATATCATTGAAATCGTCTTAAGTAGCACCGAGACGCAAGGATGCATGGGTTTTCATGCGCGTAAGCCTGGCCCACGCCGTAGCCGGGAGAGCTGCGCTGGGAGCAGTAAGGAAGGCATGTCATGCTCCTCCTTTGGAATAGAGAGTAGCGGCCTTTGCCACGAGTGTGTTCCTACCAAAAATTGTGGCCCAACAATAAAGTCGCTTCACGCGCGACTAGGCAATTATCAGTCTTCTGCTCTGGGCTGTTGGCATATAATAGCTTGGGGTATGCATGGTGTGGTTGCCGTGCCGCTGTGGTGATTCCAAGGTTGCAGTGCCCGCCGTACCTGTGCGTATACGATCAATATATCAAAGTCACCGTTACACAAGTCTGACAGAGCGGCGAGTCGCGTCGCACAAGATGAGGAGCAAACCTAACCGAACCCTTGTTCGATGTTGGGGGCCAAGATGTGACTCGATCTGAATGGACGGTCAAGCATGCCTGGACTCTCGCGACAACATTTGCCGAGTATGCAGCCGGGCATGGAGGACGGAGCACACACATCATACAACGAGAGGCATTTATTGTCGTGAGGTGGCAAGGAGTAAGCTGCATTTATTTGCTCGGCTATGACAACTGGGGAGTTGGGCCAGAACTGTTCCGCGAGTAACAACATTCGATCTGTGTATATAATGCAAACAAAATTCCTGGCTCTATTGCCATGTTCTTCGCTCCAGTCTCCATCACTCAGCGCCAGCAAGTCTGGTCGACCCTCCCAAAGACAGTCTGGACGTTTTTCACTACACTCTTGTCCTCTAGCAGACTTCCTACTCAACTGGCATCATGAAGTTCACTTCCGTCCTCAACGCTCTCTGTGTGGGATCTGCAGCTGCTCACTTGCTTCCCCGTCAACCTGAGAGCGATGCTCTCGAGGGCGTAGTCATCGGCCTAGACAAGCCAGACGGTGTCTACCAGGGAACTTGGGCCCCTGATGGCAGGGTCGTGTACACAACCTTCGAGCCCTTGTCAAGCGAGGCCTCTAAAAGAGATGTCAACGAAGGTCGGGCCCTTCCTATCAACCACCTCGAGTGTGGCAGCGGGACGTTCAATGCGGGTGAATGGAACTCGGCCTGGGGAAGTTTCACCAACAATTGCGATGGAGGACTCGGGGCCAACGGTTTCTCGTGGGTGGGCGTTAAAGTGGGCAATGCGATTGCTTGGATGTGCAACAAGCAGTCTTCTTGGAACTCTTGCTTCAGGTCCGAGTACGACGAGTTTGTCAACGTGATATCCGTCAACTGCGGCGGGTTGAGGCCTGGTTTTGCCGATGTCGACCAGTGGGGAAAGTCATATGGACGGAATCTGGCAGACCAGGCCTTCTGCAACAGCCGTTGGCCCTGAGACTCAATGCCCTCGAAGATTGGCTGGGCTGGCAGAACAAAGCCCCTTCTCTTCCCTTCATTGCTACGGCATCATTGTCGCGGAGACTTCAAAGACCTGTGTGGAGTCGCGTCCTGTCGCTACTAAAACATATCACAATAACAAGGGTGCGCACCCCAGCCTTCTTTTCCGAGCGTGATTTGTGTTCACTAGTTTCCAACGGAGGTAGTGTGATCATACTGCCATCCACTCATAACGTAATGGCCATTGCCTCGCGCGAATGTCGAAAGAGTCGAGCCGATAGTTGATTGCGTGAGTATTATTGATTGTTGCTTGCAAATATGATACACGTTCTCCCACGCTAATAGATAGCACTGTATCACCACATGCGTCTATTCTACTCAAGTAAGATACTAGGAGGTCCAACTTCGGGCTGCTCCGTTCTATGCCTTGGACTGCTCTACACACATGCATCTTGATGAGGTTGGGGAGACTGTGAGGATTATCCTACTGCCTGACAGTCAAGGTAAAAATGTGCACGTATCCTAACAGAAGGAGAATGTTCCAAAAACTCCCATTCCACTATATGAGGTGCCTGTTCACACGTTGAATAGCTGAGTTCCCAGTTGTGTAACGTATTCGGGGCTATCCATCCATGTAAATCAGACTCGATGGCTAGATCATTCCTTGGGACTGATCCAAACAGTGCTTCAATCGGCGAGAACAGTATCGGAAGTTGTAGTTTCGTTTGCCAGCCAGCATCTCTGGTCTTAGTTTGGGCTAGTCGTATAATTGCGCATTCTCAAACGTCCTGCTGCTGTCCCTCACGATGCAGCTTCACCCCCTTCAGAGTCGCTGATATCTGACCAGTCATGAGCTTGTCCACGTTAGGCGAGAGTACCGACATGGCAACGCCCAGGCCAGTGAATCCCATGGACGCCAGCCACACTGACTTGTAAGCAGATGTATACCCGTACTGGTTTGCCGACATAGTCGCGGCTCGAATCGCCGGCGTCAGGCCCTGAATCTTGTCCCACGCAGCTGGAGTGCCAGACTTGAGCGCGGCGAGCAGTGCCGGGACACTCGACGTGGGTAGACCTGAAGCCGTGACAGCGGGTGTGACATGTTGCGAGACCGTCACCAGGAGTCGGTTCGTCAGAATAGTATTGTACACCGTCTGACAGATGGCTGCGATGGCGGCACGGCCCGCCGCGGCCAGCCCGCCAGCGGTACCGAGCTCCTGGTGGTTGGGAATGGAGATCAGAGCGTGGGCGTTGGCGATGGACTCGTTGTACCCGATGAAAATGACGGCGATGAAGAGAACGGCACAGGTCGCGGCTTGGTTGTACGGGGTTGCGATGGAGACGACCGCGACAGGAAGGTCAATGCTAGGCGTTCAGATGGAAAGTACTGTTCAGAGTGGGTTGCTTACCGCTTAGAAGAGCACCGCCAATGATCATCGTCACGACGCATTGTATTTTTTGCTTGCTGATTGGTCTCGCAAGTACTCCTCCCACGAGTTGTCCCGCGACAACGGCACTACCGCTGACGCAGGCGAGATACGCGCCGAGCATCGGGTCCCCGTTGGCCCATAAAATTCTGGTCAATACGGGCCATATAATAGCCCCAGCGTAATACACACCGGCACCTACTCCTGCTAAGACAATGGAAACAATGTAAGGCTGGTGCCTGAATAGATCTTTGGGGATCAGAGGCTCCTTCAGCAGCGCAAGACACTCCCATAGAACGAGACATACAAGACTGCAAAACCCAATAACGATGAAGGAGATGACCTGAGGCGATTTCCAGGGGTACGTTGAACCACCCCAAGATAGCCCGAGAAGGAACATAACCAGGCCCGCTGCATAGAGGATGCAGCCAACATAGTCGAAGTTCTTGATGAATTCGCTTCGGGCTGCACTGACTCCGTGCTTCTCGCGAAAGTTTGGAGGGTGGTAGAAGAAATACCAACACACCATGCTACCAGCGTTGAGGCCAGTTAAGAACCAGTAGATACTCCGCCACCCGAGCTTGGTGTGTAAGATGATGGACTGCGAGACTGCGGGAGCAAACGCTGACCCTGGGATCTGGAACATGTACATCAGGCCGCTGGCGAGATAGCGATGTTTCATGGGGACAAGTTCGGAGATGGTATAGAAGCACGAGAGCTGTGTCGATGCTGCCATGGCTTTGAGCGTGGCGCCCACAATGAGCATCGGGATCGAGACGGCTAGAGCGCTGATGATCGACGCGATCATGGCAACGAAAGCGCCTACGACGAAGAGCCAACGGCGGCCGAAGATGTCACCAAGGCGGCCTATAATGGTCTGACGCACCACGAGTCGTTAGTAACTGGGCCTGTGTTCACAAAAAGTGACAGCACTTACTAGGGCCACCGAAAGAGCCACTGGATGAATGAGTGCAACCCATTGAATGTTGGGATCAGGTCCGATGTCTACGTTGATAGTCGCGAGGATGGGTGCAATGTACCCAAACCCAGCAACACCGGCTAGGAAGCCAAGACCCATGGCTGCGACAGTGCCTATGAACTGAGAGCTGTAGTAGTAGCCCTTGGGGAGAGCTGCCTGATCAGAAGTGAAGCCTTGGGAATCGACCTCTAGAGCCCCATCCGCCGGCTTCTCCTTGAGGTCATGCTCAGAGAGTGCATCGTGAGCACGGCTTTCTTGTTGCACGAGGTCCACATCCTTGTTTGCTTCTTGGGCGGCCATTAGGATAGTCAGGGGTGAGGCCCAAGGATGAAATAATGAGAAGGTATGTATAATCAGAACAGTTCAGTTGATGAGTTGTTGGAGGCTGAGATACTGATGTTGACAAGGGTCGAGAGAGAGACAGCGAGGAAGAGATCGGCACGTCTTTATACATCCATCCTGCTATTGCCCACCTGGTATCCCCGTGTGGATATCCAGTTCAACAACAGGATCACTTCCCCGGGTTCTACCCAGACTGCGAGGGTGTGATGGTGAAACTAGTCGAAGAAGTGCGAGGTCCATCCGTGTCACGCCTGGGTAGGTCGGGCCTATCATAAAGCCAGGTAATAAAAGAGGAGGACAGATCTGGTATCACATCTTGTCAGGTTCTCGAGCTCTCCACCGGCTGCAATATCCTGGCCAATGCCATGAGTCTTATGGCGGAATAGTCCCAGATAAATCAATGCGGGGAAGCTCTCGAATTATGCGGGCGCTCATTATTTAGTTCTAGGTGATGGGCAGAACGTCATGTTAGTGGAGGTTTCAACGCCTCAGAAGCACCAGCGAGTCATCATTCTGTGTCATGTTAGCGTGGGCCGACCCTGAACCCCTCAGGTTGTTGAGAACCAATGAATCATCGGACCCTGGATCTGCGAAGATGGCAGATGATATTCAAGCCTCGCTGTATCATTTGGCAGTAATGAAAGGCAAGGTAGGCGTGAGTCACACGGTCGACAAGGTTGCGCTCCATGTCTGTTATCTACTTGCGATCCCGTTTGAAAGCAGCGTGTCAACTTAAGCTTCCATGAAGATCAATGGCCAAAGCAGCCCATTGCGATAGTCCTTCCAACGTTCGAAAAATTAGGGGGCGCACAGGATCAAGCATCAGAAGATAGTTGAATCACGTTCTTGCGCATTGACCGAGTACAATCTTGCTTTTGTTGCTGAACAGAAGCAATTTGCATGCCCTGCTTGGCTACAATGTACGTACAAAATAGGGTATCACTAAACTGACTCCCGTGTATGCAGAATCGAAGGAACAGAAACAGAAATGAACGATCCTGTTGCCAACTTTACCACGGCAACATGACTGCCGCACCAGCCATCACAGCCGTCACGACAACCAGCGCCAGACCACCCAGAGCCTTGGGGTCCGGACCGCCAGGCCTCATCGCAACAGCGGCGTTGGTCCCAGTCCCGCTGCCACCAGCTCCGCCAGTGCCGCTACCGCCACCGCCACCCGTCGTTTTGGCCGCGTCCTCAGACTTATGCACCAGGACCACAGCCGGCATCACCGTCACGGCGAAGTGCTCCTGGTATGTGCCTGTCCAAGTCGTTGTGATTAGAGACCCCTTGCCCGTGTACGTCGGACTGATGAGCTCGACAGGAGTTGACGGGATGCCTCCGACCTCGATCATGGTAGTGACCGTCGCGTAGAAGCCGTCGCCCTCGACGGGAGTGGTGGCGCAGCCGGCCGTAGCAGGGAACTTGTCAGTGGGCATGGGCGAGTAGCAGTCGCCGAACTTGACAATGGACCAGCCCGACGGGCAGCACGCGGCGGCGGTCTCGCCCGGCTCGAGGGCCGTGGCGAGAGCTGTGGCGAATGGGACGATGCCTCCCGTGGATATCTCCAGAGACAAATTGCGCGTGGGCTCAGGCTCAAAGAAGCCCGTCGGGGAGGCGATCTTGCCGTCGGCGCCCTTGGTGATGGCACCGGCGGTGGTCCATCCGGAAGGACAGAACAAGCCCGGCGAGTAGATCCAGTACTTGAGGTAGTTCGAGGTGTCGAATTGGAGCGGGTCCTTGTTCTTGAAGTACTCGTCCCTCTGCTTACCGAGAGGCATGCAGTCGCCCACCTGGATGAACTTGCCGCACAGCTCGGGATAGTTGGCAACAAGGATGGTCTCATTGCTCGGTCGCTTGGAAGCGATCATGACGCCGTCGGTCTTGGTCGCACATGATGGGGCGGCGGTGAAGGTTTGCGTCACTGGTCCCAGGTTGATCAGGGACCAGAGGAAGACGGGCGTAGTGGTGAGAACCATCTTGGTACAATTCGAGGCGGTGCAGTAAGAGAAGCCGGGTGCGAGTTCAGCGTCGGAATGAGAACAAACAGAAGCAGGTCGTGACAGACGCGGTTCATTCTCATCGAGCTCTGCCGCAAGAGAGATGCTTGGTCCTTTTAATCAAGAGCTGGTCTGTGGACAAGCTCTGCCCCCTGCTAGCCCCGCGTTACACAATCATGCACAGCTTACTCCGAGCGATACTCAAAACGGATCCCTTGTCAGGAACCGGCCCAATTATTGGCTGGATCACGAAGCCTACCCGCTGTGCCTCTCAATGATGATGTCGTTCGGGCCAACTTTTCCCACATATCTCACCACTTTAGGACCTGTGGGGTAGTAATGGCACAGCTCGCGCCGTTGGGCTGAATGACAACTGGACCAGTCGTTTTTGGTTGTTGGACTCAACGTCGGCCATACGGGAGGGTAAAATGGTCTAGTTTGGCTGCCACCGCTTGGCACACGTAGCAACGCCTCGAAGCTTGTATTGTGGAAACAACTTTAATTCGATATGGCCCATGTTCTCACACTCTCCAATGATGCGTCTGTGGGGGCTGAAGTCCATGCTCGAGAGTGCTGTTGGCCCAAACCACGGCCCCGGAATGTCGGCAAGGCTCTTGCGATGCACTGGACAATATACGATCAACAGCATCTTGGTTGATCTCGGGTGAATGCAAGTGTTCTACTGCTGCAGAAAAAGGCATGTACCAGCATTTTTCACCCTGGGTTCTCTCAGTCAAATTTGACGACCATTTCCGACTTGCCGATGATGCAGTGCGAATCCGTAGACTTCGAAGAATCTGTGTCTTCGCTGCCAGGATACTTGAAGAGCATTTGAATACTGTCGTCCGTGTCGGTGCCATTCTTGACTTGAGCAAAATGCTCCTCGTATCCGGTTGGCTTGAAGCCCATCCTGTGAAAGACCCGTCTGCCTGCAGAGGTCGCTGTAAGTGCTAGAGAACGATGTCAGGATATACAAGGCAAGGAGTGAATCAGTGACAGCCCTTAATATGGCGAACACATACCAGAGCAACCTAGTATGTTCCAATTTTGCCTGCCTGCGGCCTCGCGGACGTCTGCTAGCACGAACTCGGCAAATCGCTGTGGCCTTGTCCAGTCGTAGCCTGCGAATCTTTCAATATGGAAGATGTGCAAGCCGACGTCCTGCAGACCGTTGCTGTTGCTGCTCGCAAACATGATGTCCGCATCTACCTCGATCTCCTTCACTTTGCCAACCAGGAGTTTCCTCCAGTGACTCTTCCGCAAAGGGAGCACGATGACTGCTCCAATCTCGACCGTAGCTGCGGGGTCGCTCTCAGGGCTTGGGTTCGTGACATACGAGACTGAGAGCTCGGGCGACTGCGAAACCCAGCTCTGCAGTCGGTCGAAAGTCAACGGTGCCGGGTACATGTCCTGGTCAGAGGCGTAAACGCGCTTGAGCGTCTCTTCGCTGATGGCGTGTCGCTCGATCGATGGCACTTCGCCGGACGTCATGGTTGGAAAACGCGCCCACCGCGGGGGCTCCCCACGGCAGGACTGCTTCGAATGACCCCGAGGCCGACCTACAAGGGAACAGTTGATAAAGATGTGCTATGGAGGAGGCTCGGTTACTCGCGAGGCGGGCACTTGATCTTTGGAGAGGACAATTGATGTTCAAGGATAATTCTGCCGCGTGCAAGCACGCTACGTCAAACTTTCTGCCCCACCATTTCCTGTGCCTGGCATGACCTCGCTGGGCCCTTCTGTGCCTCTGTGCAACATCGAATATGCTCAAAGATTTAACATTGACTCTGATTGAGGCCATCCCAACCCAGTCAACAGCCTCACAAGAGTTGACTGCTAAGAACATCTGTTGACCTGCGCACGAAAGTCTCGCGTGTTACCCACACTCTCTGTGCGTTCCCTCTAGCCATCGGCGCATTTGACTACCTTATGATAAGTCTCGACGTTGAGACTCTAGTCAAGATAGCGCCTTGTTCATGCTGTAAAAACGGCGCGGATGAACCACAGACTGTGTCGCGGTCAGAAGCGGGGAGATTGTCGGATCGCGCACTAGGTGGGAGACGGGGAGATAAGGTCGGAAGTAGAGAGTGGAGCCAAAGACTGTCTCAAGGCTTGCCAAGGAACCTTTTGGGTCAACTAGCTCCATGGTCTCGACCTCTGTGAAGAAAAAGTTGCGGGGAGATGCTTCTGTCGGGGTAGGAACTGGGGAAGTCTGGGGTACAATAACCTCTCTTTTCCCAGATGTTACATCCAGCTTGACCGACCAGCAAGATCTCGATAGCCTCGCAACTCTAAAGTGACCGTCTCGTCAGTCTCAATTGCACCATGGTCGCTACGGAAAAGGAAGCCCAGGACTCTCCAGTCCACTTCGAGGAGATGAAACCTCAGCCAGGCAACATCGAGGTCGAGTTTGACCCTGAGCTCGAGAAAAAGCTTGTTCGGCGGATCGATCTGCACCTCATCCCGATCCTGAGTCTCTTGCTTCTATGTGCCTTCGTGGACCGGTAAGCTTATCATTCCGATGTCCTTGTGAGGGACGTCGACTAAACATCATTTTCCAGAATCAACATTGACAATGCGCGAATCCAGGGTTTGGAGCAGGATCTAAACATGAAGGGCAATGCTTACAACATCGCCCTCTTCACGTTCTTCGTCACCTACATCCTCTTCGAGGTTCCATGCAACATGCTTCTGAAGAAGGTTCGACCGTCTGCTTTCCTCAGCTTCATCATTGGAGCATGCGGTATTATCACTATCGGACAAGGAGTGACTCAGTCCTTCGCGGGCTTGGTCGTCTGCCGGGTGTTGATCGGTCTCTTCGAGGCGGGCTTCGTTCCCGGCTGTGTGTACCTGATCTCCATGTACTACAAGCGTCATGAGCTCCAGTGGCGAGTTAATCTGTTCTACACCGCCTCGATCCTCGCTGGAGCTTTTTCAGGTCTGCTGGCCTACGCCATTGCTCACATGTCGGGCATTGCCGGCTACGGAGGGTGGCGATGGATCTTCATTCTCGAAGGTAAGCAATTTCTGCACCAGAGGTGAACAACTTGAAGACCTGGTTGGCTGATATCTGAGACTCGCCAGGTATCTTCACTGTGCTTGTCGCCATCTATGCCTATTTCACAACACCTGACTGGCCTCACACCGCCAAGTTCCTCAGTGACCAGGAGAGGGCGCTGCTCTTAGCTCGGCTAGCCGCGGATACCCCTGATGCAACCATGAACCACTGGAACAAGGACACTGCCAAGCGAGTATTTGGCGATCTCAAGATCTGGCTCGGGTATGTCAACTCTAATGACTCCCGCCTGCTAGCAGACCTCGTCTCTAATGCTAATAATCACAGCGCTCTCATGTACCTAGGCATCGTCACCACAACCTACAGCACCTCCTTTTTCAACCCCACCATCCTCAAGCAGCTCGGCTGGACTTCCTTGCGCGCCCAGGTAATGTCTATCCCGCTCTACATCGCCGCTGCCATCGTCACCATGACCGCCGCCGTGCTCTCGGACCGCCTGCGCCACCGCTTCGGCTTCATCATCGTCGGGTGCCTTGTCACGACTACCGGCTACGCCATCTTGCTCGCCGCGCCGCACGTCCCCGTCGGCGCGCGCTACTTTGCGCTCTACCTCGTTACATGCGGCTGCTGGCTCGTGCAGCCGATCACCGTCGTCTGGCTCAACAACAATCTAGGAGGGCACTACAAGCGCGGCGTCGGTGCTGCTGTTCAGCTCTCCATCGGCAACTGCTCCGGGTTTGTTGCTTCCAACATCTTCTTGCCGCAGGATGAGCCGCGATATCTGCTCGGTTATGGGGTCGGTCTTGGCTTCACCTGGCTCTGCGTGTTTGCGGCTGTTGCATTCGACTTTTGGATCCGAAGAGAGAACAAGTTGCGTGACGAAGGCAAGCGAGACCATCTCCTGAGCCTTCCGGAGCAGGAGCTGAACAACCTCGGAGACGATCACCCGACTTTCAGGTTCACTCACTAGACTAGGCGGCTACTTGGTTGCTCACTTCAGTGCGGACAACATATTTATCAGGGTATACACGCGTCAAGTCAGTCTGGATTAACTGATATTTGTTTGTCACATCTTTATCGTAGCTTAGTCCTTTCGTACAAACAAGTAACTGGCTTTCGCCATCTTCACATCATCCCTTCCCAGTTGAAATCAAAAGTTGGCTCACCAACACTGGCATCTCCAGGAATGTTCAAGTTGTGCGTAGAAGACTCAACCTGAAGCAAGTCGTCAAGCATCGCCCAGGTCGTGTCAAAATCCAACCCTTCTAGACCAGCTACCGGTATAGCCATGCCCGACTGGGACTCAACTCCTGCTGGGCCCGACGAGAAAATGCTTAAATTCGCCCCGCCCCCTACCTCATCTGAGGGTGCACCCTGTCCAGTTGCTGGGTGTCCGAGACGATCTTCGAGCATTTCCAGTATCCGAACAACATGAGACGCGGATGGAAACTGGGGCTTGTAGTGCTCGAATATCTCGATACACTGTGACCAGGAGACCTGGAGTGAGGCACTACTGATATCCACTTCAGGCATCACGCTGAGACGTGCGGTGATCAGTACCACAGCACATGAGAATGCATCTAGTCGGCATGTGTCAGCAAAGTTACAATATGTGGACCTAGAAGAGCTTACAGTGTATCTTGTGCGAGATCGACGTCCAGTAAGACGTGCCCATGTTATCGTAGATGTGAGCGATCAATGTCTGCGCTGTGGATACGCAGAGCGTGCAGGCTTTAAATGCCAGTTGTTGTTCCAGGCTATCGTCGTTCTGAAGTTTCACTGCGGACTGAGTTTTTGTAGACGATGCTTGAGAGACTAGTAGGAGTACTGGCCGCAGTAGTAAGATCCGAATGTACAGCAGTCTGCGAGACATTTTGTTAGCTGAGATCTTCCCGCGATGAAGATGCAATGTGCATACCGAGAGTAAAGTATCTTGCTTCCGAGTGCAATTGCATCATCCTCAAGCATACCCACGTCACCCTGAGCTGTGAGATAGCTGGGGACCGAATTCCAGAAGGTGTTCAGCCGCATGTTGAACTTCATGATCATGCTCAATTCATCACACGACCCGGAGATTGCATTCTTTCTCAAGTAGAAAGCAACCACGATATCGTGAAGTATGTCGAACAACTTGTTCGAGTAGACGAAACAGCCCATCCTTGAGTTGATATGCGTCGGTTGAACACCTTCGCCGTTCTCCAGTAAGTACTCATCGTCGATCATCAACGGCATCGGAACTTCTGTCGGGGTGGAGATCATCATCGGCCGCCCAAATGTAGTTGCAAATTGTCTAGGTTGAGTGAGGTGTGGTCAATAATGAAAGTAGTTGCTGCAAGTCACAACTGAATCCATACCTGTCAAGAAAGACACACATGTGCCAGACCCGCCGTTCCATCTCCCGCTCCAACTGATTTGTGGAATCTGACCGTCTCTCTAAGTGAAGGCCTATGCTCTGGGCGACTCGGATGGCGGAACCAACGGTATTCCAACACCTGTTTGCATACTTGGTGGATTGCAGGTACACGCCGGTGAGGAGGAGAAGTTGGACCACCGAGAGTGTGGGGTTGTCCAGTATCTCGTCGACGAAGAGTCTTTTTGATCGTTGATAGAGCTTGTCCGCCACATTCAGGCCACGTGGACCGGCAACTTGGTCGCCGAATTGACATCCGATTGCGAGAACAATATTGAGAGTCGAGAGAAAGATGATCTCCTCTACTTTGTTAGGCGTCGACTCAGCATCAACTTCGTGACTGGGTGCCCACAGCGTATTGTAGGACTTCATGAACGACGGTTTGTGCAAGACAGGTAGAATTGGATGGAAATACTTCCAAAAGGCTTCGACAAAGCCGTCGGCTATCCGCCGGGGCGGGAGAAACATAGCCTCAGCATCGATCTGTTGCGTGTCCAGCCCGGAGAGCACCACCTTGTTCGGTGGAAAGGTATGATTGCCTCCAAGAGTGGACACGCCAAGCGGCGAATTTCTCTTGCCGACGGTCCGAAGCATTGATCGTACGAACGCGATGGGGGACGAATCTCCCATGGGGCAATCCGCACCGCCTTCTGGGGATGGCACAACGACCATTGCGTCGGTATCAATGACATCGTTCTGCGGCGGAGTCGGGAGGCGATCCTTGACTTGCGAATCCCTCCGTAACTGTGCTACAGGGGATGGCTCAGTCATGGCCCAGGCGTCCGAAGCCTGGCGGCTTGTGCTGCTCTCAGCATCATCATGGTGACTGATAGCTGGGGCATGTAAGCGATTTGGTCAGAAGGGGAAGCCATGAAGTATCAAGTCACTCACTCTGAGCCTCGGACTCCCCTAGCGCATCCCACTCCTGGGCAACACCCGTTTTGGCTCTCCTCTCGTACTCTTGGACTCGGGCTTCCAGACTGGACACGTATCTTGGGAGGACAATTAGCCTTTTGGTTGCTCATGAGACCAGGTAACTGTCTCTCCATACCTCCTAGTTTTCAAAGTCGCCTCCGGATAGACACAGTCGGTGGTCGAGCCCTTGGACTCGCATGTGGAGCAGATCGGCTGTCGGCCATCGCATCGGGTCTTGCGTGATCGACAGTAATTGCAAGCCAGCGCGATCTTCCGCCGTTTGATGGGCCTCTGACCTCGGTCACTGGGCAAGGCAGACATCGTTCCAGGCGTGGATTGAAGCAGAGTGTCGCGAACAAGCGGTTGACATGGTGTCAAGATGCCGGGATGCTAGGGGATTGCGGCAACCGCTAAGGTTTTATATCCGACTCATCTGAGAGGTTCATCCGCCTCCATGTTTACCCCGCCCTCTGGTGCGCTTGGCGGGATGAATCTGGGGCACGAGGAACCCCGAAAGGAGGGCGAGATTGGAGACTAGAGTCCCTAGTGTCGCTAAGGTTTAGGGCCCCCAGTTAGCTCGGACCAAGTGGTGTGCGTTGGAATTCTGCACTGAAGGAAAACATTCCCAACGATATCTATCAAACATATTGTACATGGCATTGCTGCTAGACTCAAAACCTGATTACATGTTTCTAGCTATGTATAGACGACGAGGCCATGTGGTGTTTCCTTGAATCAACTCTTATCTTCTCGCAAGTGGACCAATAGCTTTGCTCCAGCCGGCCCGGCATTGAACGTGTCATACATTCGCATGTCCTCCTCGCTCATACTCTTGTCTACTGATCCATCAAAGCGCAGAAAGAATGCTGCTGCCATCTTGCTAAGCTCCATTTGTGCTAGACTGTAGTCGACAATCAGTCTGAGGGCTCTCGGCCAGCTTCAATTGTCAGGTTGACTTACTTGATTCCGATGCATCTTCTTGATCCGACGGAGAAGGGAGTCCATGACCCTTTTCGAAGATCTCCCTTATCTGACTCCAGCCAGCGCTCTGGGATGAACTCTTCAGGCTCCGGGAAGGCTTCCGCGTTGCGATGCATGGTGTAATTCTGGGTACCCACCGTAGTCTGTTGACCTGGTTTAGCTTTCTGCGTAGACCTATGGGTTGAAATGACGAGGATGTGTCTTACGCCTTTAGGTACCGGGACCCCACAGACAAAAGTTGCCTTGTTCGCGGTTCGTGGTAGTGTGGCAATGATTGTCGGATAGCGTCGTAGTGTCTCGGAAATGACAGCTTGGAGGTACGGTAGCTTGCTGCAAGTCTTTGATGGGTTAACAAATAGAAAATTCCATCAAGTACGGTAATGAGCGAGCGTACCTGATAATCAGGAATGACGGTGGGATCTGAGAATGCTTCCTTAAGCTCAGCTCGCAGCTTCGCGACAACCTCGGGCTTGTTCAAGCAGGACCACAGGATATACACAAAGGTGTTGGCTGTAGTACCGCTTCCTCCGAACCTACGATATTATTGTCAGTCAGTCAGCACACTAGGACGGAGAAAGAGTGGGCTCACATTCCGCCCATGCACTCTTCCGCAAGCTCAGAGTCATTCACAGGCTGTACCTCCTTTCCAGGATCTAGGACGGTCTTCAGGAAAGGCGTGTGAGTGCCGTGTTGACGAACTTGGCCAATGAGCTCAAGAGCGTACTGGGAGTTGTTAGCCTGTTATCCCAGTATTGATCCGTTGAAGCCATCCCTACCTGCTTCCACGCGCGAACGTCCCTGAAGTAACCACCGACTCGGCCAGGAACATATACACCAATCTGTTCCATCTGAGGTAGAAATTCTTTCTGCGATACGTCAGTCAACGGTATTCATGTCGACATCGTCATTGACTACATACGTAGATGAAGGTCGGCTTCCACGCCCGGATATACTTCATGACTGTATGAGCCTGACCACGCTTGACGGAGCCGGGGTCCTCGTCGAACATCAGATGATCTTTGTATCTCTGTTAGCCTTTTGTAACTCGGACCCGGTGTGAATTTACCCACAGATAACGTCGAAGCCTAGCCAGTGGCACCAAGGGTATACGTCGATAGGGCCTTTCGGAGCTCGTGCCGCCCATTGGTCGAGTGTGGTCTGAATCTTGGAGGAGATGTGTGGTTCAAAGTCGAGCATAGAAGCTTGCGAGAAACCTCGAGAGAACAGCTTGCGACGTTGTTTGTGTGCATCAGCATCCCTGTAAGTGAATGGTTGTCAGCAATTGCATGTGTCGAATGCGTGTGGCGACGGATGGGCCTTACCTGAAGCTAAACAAGTGATTCTCGTGAAAGATTCGTTTTGCCCGCTAAAGACCTGTTAAAGAACGATTTCCACGCAGCTTCATTGTCCAGCACTTACATAGAATGTCTCTTCCTTGGTGAAGTCGTTCGAGGTGTAGATCTCCTGCACGGCAGCCGGATCCGCGAACGAGATCTCGTTCGGTCCAACACGAACAACAGGACCATACTTGACGTGCGCTTCATGGATTCTTTCCGATTTGCGTCCATGAAAGTTACCGATCCTGCTCCACAGACGAGAGACACGAGCCAAGGGTGGCCCGGGGATGTTTCGCAGAGGGTGAAAGAGGTAGTTGTAGATGCAGGACAGCACCAGGTGCGCCAACGCCATTCCGGCCAGGGCCACCATGGCCATGCCCAGCTTCCAAGCTTGAACGTTAAGCAACATTGTACCGTCTGATCTAGAAACGGGAAGGTCAAAAGGAGAGTTCAATCTGAGCTAGCCACTCAAATCCCTGGGAGGTAAAGATAAGGTGCCAATGCTGAGTTGTAAATTCAGGAGTAATGCAATCTCGAAGTAAGCCAGCTAAGTAAGTCAAATACCTGATTACACCATTTACCATTGCCTCCCATCGCGGATGATGATGGATGCGGGGATGGACTCATGTAAACCGGGGGTTTACACGGGGTCATGTCAACTTCCCCACACTCACTTTCGCGGAGATAACTTTAGCGTCAGTACACAATGCTAGCGCCCACCATCACGCGGGGCTTGTTTCGGGGAGATAAAGTAGCAAGGAAGTGACTGAAGCTCGACACCGCGGATCAAACAATTGTGTCCTAATGGGGATCCTTTTTTCATTGTTGCATTTTCTTCTTGGGGAATAATGTTCTTCAGAATCATTCTACCCAGTCTTGTCGGTAAATGTGGAACTTTGCCCAGGCTATGAAGACTAACAGAAACGATATGGGGAACACCGTAGTAACATGGAGAAAGTCTTGAAAGATCGGTATCCCCATCTTGCGGAGCAGTAATTGTATAAACGGATGATGTGAGGCTACCATGTAGAAATTGACACAGAGAAAGAGGGCCAACTCGGGCCAGATCATCTCCAAGATTCCCTGGCTCCAAGGAGAAAAGCTAATGGAATAGAGGGGAGAAGAGAATCCAACCCGATGAGGAAGCGAGTACACAGTATCGATAGCTTGATCAATGTTCATGGTGATGCTTCTTTCGGTCCGAAGGATGTCAACAAGAACCAAATGCTCGCCAAGTGCGACCTTTTGGTAGATCCGCGCATAGAAGAACCCAACGCCGTCTACTTTGAGCGTGGAGACGCCAGGCGCTATAAGCTCCTCCCTGTGCTGCGAGATGGCCGTCTGGTCGTCGAGGACAAATCTGCCTTCAAGCCAACTGTTCTCCCGATCCCTTAGGATCGCACGCAGTCGGACTGCGATTCCGACCTCGAACGATTTCTTTGCACCGCTCTCTGAGGAACCGATACGGAGACTTCCTACCACAACCGTCTCTCCATTCTCCATTCGAAACGGATCAAATGCGAAAGGTTTGGGTGGTCTGGGTGAACTCAAATAAGGACTGAGCTGATCAGGCCTTTGAGACAGCGTCACAAGGGGGGTTACAGTGCATCCCCATGGCACCTCTTCAATAATCACCGTGTATTCTCGCCGCATGGATCCTCGCACCCACTCTGGATGTGTGACGATGTTTATTGTTTTCCTTTGCCAATGGTACCAGGACCGGTAATGTAGTGCATGGAATTTGCAGTGGAAAGTGCGAACGTAAATGTCGTCATACAAATGCTCTAGCCCGATAACTACTAGACGGTCCAGGTGGTGTCTGTTACGGCAGGCGAGTACGGCGTATTGGTTGCTCATGGGTAAGGTTATTTGCAGCCCTTTCTTTGTGATCGAGAAGTCCGAGGTGGAAAACCCAGCTCGGTAAGGGATGAGATCTTCGCATCCCGCAAAATCCGCCGGGGAGTCAGCGAGAACCCCAATGAGGGGCCTTTCTTCATTGAAGCGGTTGCGATTCATTGCAGCAAATAGTGTCTGATCATCAGAATGGTTGATGATTTCCTCCTGTAGACGTCGAAATGCCTGCCATCCTTCGCCGTAGAGCAGTGGTATGTGAATATCAAAGATACCAAGAAGACAATACGCAATGTCTTCCACCCTTGTCGTTTCTCGCCTTGATGCCCAGCACATACGCGCTGCAACACTCGCTTCGGACAACATGCGGCGGAACTCCTTGTGGTCCTTGGGACGGTCCAGGTACATTGGGTCAATACTGGTGGCGACGCCGATCTCATCAGCCCTGTCGGCCCTGGAGGCGAAGAATTTCCATTCCGAGTCGTAAAAGTCCACCTGTCGAGGCGCGAGAAGCTCCTGGAGAGTCCACCCTCGAGTGAACCAGCGACTCTTCGTGAAGTCCTCGGTGGACAGAGAGCAGTCCCCGTTCACATCGGCCAGGTGCGCAAAGCAGACTTCGGAAGCCTCGTACCACTGGAACATTGAGTTGATGGCCTCGGAGAGCTCCGCGCTGCTGGACTTGTCGATGCAGCACGTATCAATCCAGACGTAGTCTAGAGGGGGCTTTCGTTCTCGCGCGAGCCTACAGGCCTCCACGATCTTTACGTAACCTGGTTTGAGGCGGGCTTTGGCTTCGTCCTGCATGTCCTGGAACGACACCTCGCCGTCTCCCCAGGTGTGCGATAAGATGGCGTATTTCCACACCGAGCCGCCCGGCAGCTCCTCCAATTTCTGAGTTTCGGTGTTGATCAGACGCATGTTGAGCGATAATTGCTTGGCTGAGCATGGAAAAGAACGAACGCGAGAGAAAATTTTCTGGAGCGATTTGTTCTGTTCAGCCTCTGCAGCTCAGCTCAGCAAAGGGTGCCACGCCAACACATACCCCACCTCTCTGCATATCAGCTACTAAGGAGACGTGCCTTGTGCTGATCAAGTCCCGGTTGGGTTTCCTGTTCGATTGGCTGGCTGGCCCAATTCAGCATTTGCACTTACCCATGTCATGGGAATCGTCGCGTCAAGTGGGCTGTACTGTTAGAGTCACGAAAGGCAAGCTTATCTACAACAAAGGCGCGCAGATGGGCTGGGTTAGCAGGCCATTACAATCTCGTACGTGGTCACCTCACAGTCACTCATAATAAGACGAGGAAGTTTGAACAATTACAACTTTGATCAAGAGGTTAGGAAGTGTTTCAATATTGCAAATCTAGAGGTTGCGGATTTCTCAGCAGCAACGACGGTCCGGAGACGTCATCCTGCCCATTACACTGTGACTATGACTGTGACCTGTGACGTCTACATTATCATTTCAAGGTGTATAACGAAATCTCAAGTCCATCTTGTCGGTGATATCCGCATCTCCAGCAAAGTCCTGGCTGCAAATTTCGAGGGCATCCCTTCTACGGTTCTCCCTGACAGCAGAATACCAGAAAAGCCCACAGATCACAAAGTTGCATCCAATGCAGACCAGATCCGTGATGACACCCTCAATGTATCGAGGGCCTTTGGTCCATAACTGAGGACCCGCAATCGCTGCGGCGGCGTAAAAGATGAAGTACCCGTTGCTGGCAGCTGATCTCTTCGTGTTGCCCTTCATGTTTGAGGCGATCATGCTCAGGATGACCACCATAAAGGGAGATAGTACTGTTGCGAGCCATGTACAAACTACGACTCCCCAATGTGATGACTCTTGGGGAAGTGTCGCCACACCAATGTTGCCAATCAAGGGGGGAATCAGCGAAATGATGCCGTAGAGAGATCTGGGCAGCGATGTGTATTTAATCCCGAGGACGACGATCCAAATCCAAATGATCTGAATCACCCCTGCCGGCAGGCTTACCAGCATGGTATTCATCTTGGACCAGCCGAAGCCGCTAATGACCAAGGTCGCGAACTGAATTGAAGGTATGAATGTCAGCCAACGCTGCCTAGTGTCCAGCCTACTGGTCCTTGGTTCTCAATGCTGCAGTACTAACCTTGATGACTGGTGAAGCCAGTGTGTTGAAGAAGGCGGCCAGCACTAGTAGCCATGCCCGATGGTCCTTGACAAACTCCCAAATCTGCGACTTCTTGAATGTGACTTGCTCTTTCGACAGTCGCTCCAAAGCAAGCCTTCGGACGGCAATCTCGCGCTCATGAGGGCTGAGAAACCATGCAGTTTCGGGACTCTTTGGCATGAACAGGAGAAACAGAACGCCGCCGACTATCGTGCCCCCACCACAGACCAAGAACATCACGCGCCAGGTTGAAATGGCCATGTGGTCCACGGAGCCAATCCCGTACATGGCTAAAGCACCCACGATCTGCGCCAGACCGTTACAACTACACCAGGCGCTAGAAACATCGAGCTCGTCAGCCATCGTGCTCGCAGCCATAAACTGACGCATGCGGGGCCAGTCGGCAAACTTACGCTGTGCGGATAGCGTGCTCCGACTTCTTGTACCATTGACTTGTAATGATGACGAAGGCTGGAGTTACGGCACCTTCTGTGAATCCGAGGAGTACGCGGACGACTGTGAATGGCCCAAAGGCACTAGGTGCTGCCATGCAGCCTGCCACAATGCCCCATACGATACTTCGGCAACAAGAACCTATGTCAGCAGATTGACCAGAGTGAGTCAGGGGATTCGTCACTCACACAGAGACGCCCACGAAACGGGATATGGGCAGGCGGCTCATCACGTAGATAAAGATGTACTCCGCGACGATTTGACCAAAGTAGAAAGAGCTCACAGTAAGAGAGTACTGCTGACTAGACATGTGAATGTCGTCCTTGAGATCAAACACGACCGCGTAACCGATGGACTGCTTGTCGAGGTCTGGTCCCGACAGAACCGACTTCAGCTGGGAACATACGAATACGGAATGGAATGGATGTGTATAAAACGGCAACTTACATTGAAAGAACTGAATGAGGCACATGAGTGGAAGCACCACCCAATCGATCTTGCGCAAGACCTTTCGCTCCTCTTCCGGATCAAAGTCGACTTGAGCTTCAAACACAACCCCTTGCTGAGTTGGCACCCTCTCGGTGTCCTCCTTAGAGTTCTGAGCAGGCTCTCGTTTCTCCATGATGCTAGTTGAGGTCGTACACGGTCACGATGGCAGGCTATTGGTAGCGAAAATGTCGTGGTCGCCCTGCTCGAGTCTGGAGCATGAGGCAGGGCAGTTGCGGAAGGAGAGAGGTCCTTCTTAATATATGCATGACTTGGAATTGATACTAGCCGCATAATCATTGAGGGGCTTATCTGGGGGTTAGACAAGAAGTCTAGAAAGCGGATGGCCAAGGCAGTGCGGTGCATGCGAGGAATCGTGGGATTCGTCTTGACGGCAAGGGAGGTCAGGAAGCTAGTGGGTACACGTACCCGCAAGTGCATCATTCATTGAGCCATCCAAGCCGTCATACCCGCGGACAAGCATGCCTTTCTTATCAGTAGCGGGGCCTCAATGCGGGGAAACTTGAGGTATCTTGTTCTTGCAAACTACTTATGACGGATTATTTCATTATCAGGGATGGTGCTTGAAAGTGGGGGCTAATGTGTTCGATGGCACCTTAAACACAGCGCTGCTTCTGGACTGTGATCTGAGAGACATGCGGGTTACGTCCCGCAGCTTCAGTCTCACGACCATTCACGCCACAAGAGCATGCTATCTGACCAACGTCAATGCAGCACAGACATGACTCCACCACTATGTCCTTCGACAACTTCCAAGACCAACCGACGCCATCGTCCCAAGGTTCCTACCGCTGACCGCAAGCGCACAGCATTGGCTTGTACATCATGCCGTTTTCGGAAAAGAAAATGCCGAGATGTTGATAACGGGATCTGCGGGTATTGCAAAAGACACGACTACGTATGCATCTTTGAGTCATCAGCTACCAAGGAGGCAGGGGTGATTCCAAGGTATTCATCTTCTCAATTCTATGCAATGTCCATCAACTCATACAGAGTACTGAATCCATCAAGTGAAATCAGCAGCCGGTATTCCTTCCCAGAGCTAAACCTAGCCGATATCAGGGCAAGGTTTCGCCATGAGTTCCCCGACATACGCCTTGAGGAGGAGCATATCAAGACTTTAGTGCAACTTATACCGACAGATACGCAGAGAAGACATTCACAGGTGCCGGCATCGCCCTCAGCGGACCAACAGCCGTTTCCCACGTCTCCGATTGCTGTTGATCTGCGGCACGAAGGGTCGGAAACGGGACCATTGGCCTTAACCTCCCAACCAACTCTGATCCTAAGTCATGATGCATCATGCTCCCGTGGTCCAACCCCGACAAGCTCAAGCTTCAGTAAGTGCATTGTGTGTTCTTTCTGGCTCCTTAGGATAACTGACCGCACCGGATTGCTACACAGCAAAAGAGACATTCTCGCACGAAACATTCCTTGCAGCAGCCTTGCATGCAATCACACGTCAGGAGGAAACAGGTTCCTTCCGAGACTATTCACAGTCAACCGTAAGGCCCCGGTTTCCTTTTCTTTGTTGCACTTAGTATGTACCCAGCTGCAGCTACTAATCATGTCTTCTCAAAGAGGCCTTTTCAACTGGAGATCAACCAGGATGAAACGCACCCAGAGTCTGTGACGAGAGCACTGAAAGAGCTCCCTTCCCAAGACGAGGCTTCGGCTCTTATGGATGCGCTATTTCTTTACGGCGAGGCGAATTGGTACTACTTTGGCGAAATGTGGTTCCGAGATCAGATCACTCAGCTGTACGACGGTATCATACCCCGAACGGCTGCCTATTACGGATTTGTCTGCCTGGCTTTTGCAGCGTTTGCTCTAGGCTCACAGTTTGTGCACATATTACCGAAGAATCGACGACCTGATGGTATCACCCGGGCAGCCACAGTTACAAGCGACGGTACAATTCCAGGAGTATCTTACTTTCGGAACTCACAACAACTTCTTCCATGGGTTCTAAGCGACTGTTCGCTCCAGGGCTTGCAATGCTGCCTCTTAACGGCTTTGTATGTACTCCCAAACAATGCCACGAAGCTTTCCTACACGTACCTTGGACTGGCTTTGAGAATTGGTATCTCTCTCGGCCTCCATTGCGAGAAGGCCAAGGTGAACTTACGTCCTGCCGTCGTTGAAGATCAACGGCGAATATTCTGGACTGTATATGGAATTGAGCGGTGCGTGTCTCCCTGCTTCGGACCCGATAGTCTCAAGCCCACTCAGTCCCGCTGACTCGGCGTAGCCATGTTTCTATCACCCTTGGCTACCCCGAAATGCTCCAAGTCTCAGAAATCAGCTGTCCGTTGCCGCGAAGACGCAGCGACCTTGATGCTGCGGACTCTATGAGGATCGACCGTCTTATTGCGCGCTCTAATCTACTGTTCTTGTTTAACGAGGCGATCCAGGCCAGGTACAGGCGTTTCTTTCATACTTTTGAGTTCTGCCGCTCACAGGGGTCATAGACAAACAACTTGGAACTCTTCGAGCATCGTTGCCCTTCGGACACGCCTTCTGAATTGGAAAAAGGACCTCCCAACACCGTTACGAAAACTGGATCCGAGTTACTTAAGGGCAAATGCCAATCTGCAAGTCCAGTACAACATCCTATGGACATACCTTGGCCGCTCCACCCTGATCCAATTAGTCCGGAATAGAGCAATGTCTGCAGGTAACCAAGTTGATCATGATCAACAGCGAGCAGAACTAAGGCCACTTGATTTGGAACTAGCTTTCTCCTGCGTACAGTCTGCCTATGAAATCATTCATTTGATTGGGCTTCTTCGCCGGCACCAGCAGCTCGCGGGATTTTCTTTCACAGACTTTCACTCATGCTGCTGCGCTGCGATCATTGTCATCCTAGACAGCATTCTCCATCCCTCGATGAAGGCATTCTCCAAGACTGAAGAGGCTGTCGATTCACTCAGATCTATGGCGGCTAGCAGCGACCATGCGAAAAGCGGGCTGCGCTACATCGAGAGCTTCCTGAGGATCGTCAACTCTGCCCTATCTTCTCTGCAGTCCGCGCCGGACCAGGAGCCCCAAGCCCTGGGAGTATCACCAGGCAACCCCTTTAGTCCAGATGGATATGTGGCGCAGTTTCCCCATTCTTCAAGTTTCGATAATCTGTCATTCGACGGATTATCTCCCCATTGGCAACCTGGCTTGGGCTCGGCGCAAGAATGGTTCGATGATCGTGGCGACATTGCGCATTATGAGGTCGCACATGACCTCAACACGGCTCTCTTTGACGAGTTCGAAGCACTAGTCCGAGATTGTCCCACGACTGATTTGCACTTTCTAGGTTTGGATGGTCTTTGCTAGCATCAACTGATGAAGTCTATACTACCTGTCTCCCTACTAAAGTTGTCGCGGAGTTCGCTGACTAAATGATGAACTTGAACCTGATGCACACATAAGATGAGAAGAATCAAATGGATAGTCACCACAACGCAGGATCTTTATTATTTGAGATATGTCGTTTCATGCTGATTACCATATCACAGCCGCAGCTTAGCTAATTTGAGGAAGATGAGTTTCATCAACCTCCATCTTTGACCAACGGGTAGCAACAACCCTTCCATCCTTGATTGTGACCAAGAGATTCTGGTCAGGGTCGTCAAGTACCGTGATGTCGTCCAACGGGTTGGATTTCAGTACCAAGAGATCGGCCGCAAAGCCGGGCGCGACGCGTCCAAGGAAATTCTCTTTCTTCAGTAAACGAGCTCCATTTACGGTAGCACTCTGAAGGATCTGCTTCGCAGTCAGAACCTTGCTCCGCAGCCCGAACTCGCGTGCCTGCGCAAAGTGCATCGGTCCTAGCAGATCCGTCCCGTAGCATATCGTCACACCTGCATCGGATGCAAGCTGCAGCGCGCGCAAGCCCGACTTGAGAATCTCCTCGTTCTTCGCAACCGAGTCGGGCGGTAGGAAGCCGGGCAGCTCAGACATGGCCTTGTACGTGATGAGCGTCGGTGTGAGGAAAACGCCCGCATCGGCCATAAGCTTCGCCGTTTCCTCGTCGATCAAGTTCCCGTGCTCGATGCCCTGTACACCGTTCCGTATAGCGTGCTTGATCGACTGCACTGTATACGCGTGGCAGGTGACGTATGTGCCGGCGTTCTTGGCCACTGTGACAATGGCTCGGATCTCCTCGTCCGTGAACTCGACGTTGCCGATCGCGTCGGTGGGACTGGCGACGCCGCCGCCGGCCATGATCTTGTTGAAGTCGGACCCTTGGCGAAGCTCCTCGCGCGTGAACTTGAGGCACTCGTGCACGCCGTCGACGACGCGTGCCACGCCCTGGACAGTCCCACCGCAGCACTCGTGGTTGTCGTGTGGCTCGCGCTTGTCCCCGTGCCCAGCGGTCTGCGAGAGCGCATTGCCCGCAATGAACAACCTGGGACCTAATACCACGCCCTGGTCGATAGCCTGTTTCAAAGGGAGCTTCGCCCCTCCGCAGTCTCGCACAGTCGTGAACCCACGCTCAAGCATGCCCTTGCACACTTGAGGCTGGCGAAGGAGTGAGATGTTTGGGTTCAGGTTCTTCATGTCGACAAGATCCCTCTCGCCAGGGACTAGGGATATGTGCACGTGGCTGTCAATGAGACCAGGACAGACGAATTTTCCTTCCAAGTCAACTGTCACGGTGTTCGGGTCGTGCTTCCACTCGTCGTCCTTGCCATTGACTGACACCACCTTGCCTTGATGAAGGTGAATAGTGGCATTCGTGCAGACCGTGCCGTCCGAAGGGTCGATCAGGTTCGCACCTGATAACACATATCTAGGCTGTGGCCTTCGTGTCCAGGGCACCATACGAGGGTTGTTCAAGGACATTGCGTACAGGTCAACGATAGCCATGTCCCTTGAAAGATCGTAGGAGGAACGTCAGATATTATCTATTTCCCGGGACAATCTACATCGCCTTCCTGCAATGTTCCACACAATCTGTGATATATGACTTTTATGTGTGCTTGTACAAGACGGTGGAGTCAAGAGCTTGCGGGTACGGGCACCCGCAAGCGCCGAAGCGAACCTGGGGTCCGCGCTGATCACCAAGAGCGCGGTGGGCACCACTTGAGCGCTTGCACATTCCTATCAGATCAAGTCAAATGGGCGGCAAAGTAGTCTTCATTCACGGCGTGATTCTCTTTGTGTGGGCTGCTGTGGATTTTCCCCATATCCTACGCAACAAATGGCGAGGTTGGACTAATCTAGTGAGTCGGGAGTGCTCCCGAGTAAATCCAAGACCACACAGATTACGTCTCAGCTGCACCGCGCGGGGTGACAAGTGCTGCTTGATATTATTGGGACACTTCATTAAGTTGCTTGAATTATATCATGATCTCTCAACATAGCAACTACATCCAATTACATGTACCTCGACTAGGAAGCGAAGTCCCGGCCGTTCGAAGGATGCAAGTCAAATCTACTAAGTCACGTCTGCCAAGGACTTGATCAAAGTCAGGCATTGGGAAATTTCCCTTTCGAAGAATTGTCATGGTTATGATGTGAATCAAGCCTCCATTGTTCATCCGCTCTGGCCCAACGGTTCAAACTCTATCTACGGCGACACTGACTTGGATGTTGGGTTTCTAAGTAAGATGACGTGAGAACCGCTCTCGTGTGGGTCCTCTTCTCCTCCCCCTCACCGCACTGCGCCTATTGGTCTGGAGATTGATTATCTTTCAATCTCAGAGAGTCCCTTCCATCCAAGCCTTGGTAGAATAGCAATCTCACAGAGCTCAGCGGCAACACATCTCGTCTCAATCCCACGAGAACACACGTCCCCTCACAAATGGCCTCTCTCCCCATTGACGTCAGAGACCCGCTGCTCCAAGCAGCAGTAGATGAGCGGCCTTGTCCACCGCTGCCATTCGACCCGAGCGCCCGGGCCCTGCGGAAGCAACACCTAGATGGTGTGAGACATCTCCTTCCAGCTGGCAAGCCCATCCCTGAAGTGGTTGAGCATGAGAACCCTATTCCGGCCCGGGACGGCTACCAAATTCGCACTGTCGCGTACCAGCCTCGAGCCGTAACCGACCAGAAGACATCGACTACCAGCGCCGGCGACAATGGGAAGCCGTTGATCATCCTGTTTCACGAGGGCGGATGGTCAATGGGCGATGTCACAGACGAGGAGTCCAACGCTCGCCTGTTCGCCAGGGATCTCGGCGCCGTATGCCTGGTCCCAGAGTACAGGCTGGCGCCGGAGCACCCCTTCCCCATCGGCATCAATGACTGCTGGGACATCGTCCAGTGGGCCGCTGCTAACGCGGGAAGCATCGGTGCGGACCCGTCAAAGGGCTTCGTCGTCGGTGGCTCGTCAGCAGGCGCGAACTTAGCAGCTGTCCTGTGTCACCTGTCCCGGCGCGAAGGACTAAGCCCACCCCTGACGGGACAATGGCTGAGCGTCGGGTATGTCGTGCCGCCAGAGCTCGTGCCGGAAGAGTACGCGAGCCAGTACGTCAGCATGTGGGCGAACAAGATCGATCCTGTCCTGCCGCCGCTGCTGAGTGGGCCGGAGGACAAGGCATCGCCCGCCTTGCTCACTCAAATGCTGAAAGCTACCATCACATCGACATTACATTCGCCGCTTGCTCCAGAGTACTACCCTCCAGGGGATTCTGAGGACAAACCGAGCGCCCCCTTAGCAAAGGCGTTCTTCCAGGTCTCTGGTTTGGATCCACTGCGAGACCATTCCATCGTCTACCAGAACGTGTTGGAGAAGGACTTTAAAGTGCCGACGCGGATGAACCTGTACAAGGGATATGGTCACATGTTTTGGACAAACTGGCCTGGACTGGAGAGAAGCAAGGATTATTGGAAGGATATGGTGGCGGGCATGAAGTGGCTATTAGAGGGCTGATCTATTGCTTCCTTGAATGACCTGACTAGATTTTGCTCTTTCGACCTATCCTGCTTCATTGAAGGACCGCACGGTGCAGGGTTGTATGTGTTCTGCCTCTGGATCTACCTAGTACAGGGCAAACACCGCAGCAGTCGCAGCCAAGACAGCGAAGAGGTAGGTCTTGACGGTGGTACCCGGGGCAGCATTGTGAACCACGGCTGGCGACGACGCAGCCGGTGTTCCAGATGCAGCAGACGATCCAGAACCGGCTGTAGTGGCAGTAGTCTGGCTGTCTCCACTGCCAGTGCCCATAGTCGAAGAGGCGGGAGCGTCGGTGGTCGACGCCGGGGCTGCCGTGCTAGCAGTGTTACCCGACGCATTGAGCTTCTCAGCACCTTCCGTGATGACCGCAGGTTTGTACATGGTCGCCAGGTTCGTCTCGGTCATGACCGTCGAGCTCGTCACGGTCTCGCCCTTGTCGTTCACGGTGGCGAGGCTGACGCTGCACGTGGCTGCGTTCTTCTGTCTGTCGAGGTTGCAGGCCAGATCCTCGGAACTAGAGCAGACATCATCATCAGTAAACGCCACCATATAGACTTGTAATTGGCAGCTATCTCACAAGTATCCGGCCTGTGCATCTCCAGGAAAGAAGTATTTGATCGTCAGAGTGGACGGGCCCTCGATTACAGTCTGGGTTTCCAGAATGTGGCATTGGACGTTGCTGACGTTCTCACCACAGTGCAGAGCATAGGTGGTGAGTTCGGGACTGGCGCTGACGACCGTGCCGTACATGGTATCGATGGCCTCGACTGGGAAGACCACGTCGATGGTAGTAGTCTGAGCAGCCACCATGGCGGCAGAAGCCAACAGAACGGAGAGAGAGGGAGCCATCATGGAAGTCCGGAGGTTACTGATTTGACGATGTGAAAGGAAATGCCAAGAAAGATGCGTAGACTTTTTTGGGGACCGATGAGGGATTATGTACTCGAGTGGTGAGTTCCTTCAAAGATAAGTTGTCACCTTGATGGCCTCACAACGTCCCGGCTATCAGGCACGCACGACAAGCATCATGCAGGCCACGGGCCAACCGGGTTGAACAATATTTAAGCTTAACCTAACCTGATCAACAGCGATCGAAATCCGGTAAGGCTTAAACATGTCTAATTTCCTCAGCTTTGGATCAAAGGCTCCCCATGGTTCCTTCCAGCCTAGCTTCATTGCTCGATCCTGTCACAAAAGACCCAAACGGCTGCCGATTTATTGCCATCAATTGATGTACACTAAATGAATGATAACTGACTATTTACAAAACTAGCGAGAGGAAATCACCCATGACGCCACTTCCACGCGATCGTGCGGGAAGGAACCGCACGCTATGCCTATCAAGAAAGCAGAAACACACCCCAAGAGCCTCCGGTTGACGCGGCTCGGGGAGAACGTCCAGCTCACAGCTTACTTGCACTCGGCTCGGCGGCCCAAGCGAGGACCCTCCTCCACACCACTTCCCCATCATGCTCGAGCTCCATGCATCGCTTCAGCTTCTCCACCGCCTCGTGGTCGTACAGGTCCGTGCCGAACCAGCGCTCCGCATCGTGAACCCTCAGCTTGGCCGTCTCGGCGTCCTTCTCCGGATGACCCTGGAAGGTCAGGATGGTGTTGGCCTCGTTGATGAAGCACTGGTTGTCGCTCGCCAGCGGCACGAAGCCCTTGGGCATCCTGGCCACCTCGCGGCGGTGATGCTGCTGCAGGCGCAGGTTTCCGCCCGCCGCCAGAGCGGGGTTCTTGCCGTGGTGCACCGGTGCGAAGAACTTGCGCCCGTGGCTCGTGAGCTCGACCTCGCTGACGCCGAGCTGCGGGGGCTCCGACTCGACGACCTCGCCGCCGAAGACGAGCGACAGGGTCTGGTGGCCCCAGCAGATGCCGCAGACCTTCTTGGCCGGGTGGTCGCGCACGAGCTGCCGGATGAAGGCGTGGATGCGCTGGATGAAGGGCCAGTTCTTGCGCGCGTCGACGTTGCTGCCGCCGATGACGATCAGGTCGAACCGCTCCGGGTCCGGGAAGTCGTCGTCGCGCTCGACGGGGTAGAAGAAGGTGAGCTGCGAGTCCGGGGAGACGGCGCCGATGGTGCGGACGTACGAGTCGCGAATGGCGCCGATGAAGCGCGAGCGGTACGAGTTGAGCAGGATGGCGATGCGCAGGGGCTTCAGGTCGCCCGCCAAGGGTTTGCCGCCCTGGTAGTGCGCGGTGATGGTGGCGGCGGCCGCGCGCGCCGCATCGAGCTCGGCGTTGAGCTTCTCGACCATGACTGCAGGTATCGCGACGAGACGTACCAGACGCGACGCTAGTGGGCCGAGGTTAAATGAAAAAGCTGTGATGTCATGCGACGCTCGCGCGGTACGTGTTTTGTTGTCAATGTGAGACGCGTCAAAGCTCAGTTATCTGCGCCGCTAACTCAAATCAGTTTGCGCAGCCTGGATTTGGGTCGTGGCAGCGTCGCAATTCAGGCTTGTTGAAAGCCGTGGCGATTGTTGAAGGTGCAGAAGTGCAAAGTCAGGAGTGAATATCATTTCCGACAAAGAAATGGCTGGATCTTACCCCAGCTTCTTAGCTTGCTGAGTGGACCCAGACAACCCCAGTCAATTGCACCCTTAGCCGGCATTTGCTGTTGCTTTTCAATAAACAGGAGATCGGGGACTTCGTCCCCTCATTGGAGCTTTTCGGAACGCGCACGATTCCGCTGCTCGCTGGCGCTCGCCGCAGAATCGCACTGCTCTCCCGAAAGGTAGGCTTGTGGTGCTGCGCCACAAAACCAAAAACCTAAGGTCGGGCTCGTGTGGCGCAGGGGAACTCTAGGATCTGTCCTGATTGGATAAAGAGCTTAATGAGAGAAGCTGATTGGGCTAGAGGCACTGTGGATGCGTTTTCTCCGCGCCACACCGAAATGGCACCCGAGTTAACTTTTACGGAAAAGACCCTTTCGTTCCGAAAGGCATTGAGCTTTACTATTTGTAGATTTATTGTCTACATAGATGACGTTTAGTTGGGAAGTATGTGATTCATCCAGGTCGAGAAGAATATGATTGCATGCCCATTCGTCCAAGTAGACGCCGTATTCATTTTAACCCAGCCCAAGACTACCTCATTCCACCAGCATTTGTTGTAAGGAGGGCACCCACGTCAATTTCAACAACATTGCATATTGCGTCCTGTTCAACGACCACTTTTCTTGAAACGCGCAATTGAAGACACAACAATTTTTGTCGGTTTTCTTTTGCGTAATGTTCCCTCTTCGTCTCCATGGTCGCCTTTCTCTACCTTCCTTGAGCTGCAGAGGATCATGTACAAAGACGCGATGTAGTGGGACGGGATATCCGCAGGGTCGCCTACATTCTCATAGCACCGCTATATTATATGACTTGTCAACTGGGACTATGGTGTTGAAGCATTGATATTGAAGCCAGGCTTTTGGTATATCTTGTACGCCGAAGCAAAGTTTCTGCGAAGCCACCGAAGGTCGTGCTTATGTTGTTCATCTACAATGCCCTTTGACTGTTGAACGACCAGATCGGGACAAGTTTCAATTACTCGTCTCTCAACTTTGATGCCAGCATCAGTCGAAAAATTCTACCAAGGTATGAAGCCATCCCTCCAGAGTCGTACTTTGATCCAGTCCTCCACTGGAGTGGCACGGACATCAGCTCCCGCAGCCAATAGCTTGTTCACCATTTCGAGGTTTCCCTGCTCAGCTGCTCTATACAGGGCAGTCTGTCCACGACCCAATGGCGTACAGGTAGCTCTTGTGCATATGTCAGAGGAGCGGTTGAAATCGGTTGCATAGAGGTCAGGGTTCGCCGCCAGGAGCCTATCGAATATTCGTAGGTCTCCGCACTTTACCGCCAGATGCAACAGAGGCATAGGGTAGGCAAAGCCATAAACATAGACGCGCTCAGTGACAATAACATGGCTATCGGCACCTGCTGCTAGAAGCTTATCGAACATTTCGAGATTACAGCCGCTAATTGCCCACTGAAGTGGTGTTTGACCAGGCGGGCACTCGTCACCCTTCAATCCAGGGGAAGCTCCTGCTGCGAGGAACTTGTCGACAATTTCGATATTGGATATTTGAATAGCGCAGCACAATGGTGTCTGACCGACATTATAATCCACTTTTTGCTGCAAAGAGGCCGCCCACTCCCGATGTTGTGAGTTGGGATCGGCTCCTGCTGCTAGGAGCGTATCAATGATCCCGACATCTGATCTTTCAGTTGCGCATGTTAGTGGCGACTTGTTGTGCATATGCCCGAAATCCTGAACTTGAAGATTGGGGTCAGCTCTCGCTTTTAGGGGCTGCTCGTCCATTTCGTGATCGCATCCACTTTCAAGATCGCAGCAAACTGACATCTGGAAATACTTCCACTCTCTAGGTCGACGTTGGAAATCGGCGTTAGCTCCGGCTCTGAGGAGCTTGTCGACCATTTCGGAATTGCATCCACTTTCAAGAGCGCAGCACAGTGGTGTCTTGTAATACTCGCGCCGCTCATACTCCCAGTGCTTACGATGACGTTGAAAATCAAAACGTTCCCACTGGTAGCGTTGAAAATTGGGATCAGCTCCCGCTTTTAGGAGCATGTCGACAAGCTCGGAATCGCACCTCTCAACAGCGTTTTGCAGCGATGACTGACCAGTAAAGTCGATACCCGGATCCTGAACATGCGCCCAATTGGGATCAGCTCCTGCCGCCAGTAATCTGTCGATGATCTTGCCGTTGCCATTTTGCGTTGCTATTTGCAGCACACTCCGATATTCCGAGACGCCTGTATCGATCCAGGTATTCAGGTCGGCTCCGTTCTTCTGCAACAGCTCTACGATTTCCAGATGACTGTCGCGAAGCGCTACTTGCATAATACTCCAATAGGAGAATGATTCCAGAGGGTCGGCTCCTTTTGCTAGCAGCTCCTTCACAGTGTCGGTATGACCGCGTCGTACAGCTAGCCATAGCGCTTCCGTGGCTAGTACTTGGGGATCGGCTGCACCCTCAAGGGACGCATCCACTGCTTGGGCCACGCCAATGTACGCTACAATGTGCACCGCGTCCAATCTGGGGTTGCATCCCATAATGCGAGAATAGTACCCAATGCCGGAAGTGAAAGCAGACTCTTTTCGCCGATTTTGCATCTTTCTCCGATTGATGATCCAACCGACCACATCTATAACCTCATCGCCGTCCCTAAGGTTCATAACTTGTGCCGATGCTGCAACTCTGGCTGGAATGGAAAAGAATCTGATGACTGATTGAATAGATTTCGGGTCTTTCGGATCATGATGAAGCCAGTAATTGGCAGCATAGTGGTAGAGAGGGTTGTCCGTTAAACGCTTCTGCAAGTCGGTGAGCGTGGGACAAGCTCCGCCTGCAAAGGTCTTGCATGAGAGATAGGCAATACACGTGATGGTGATTGCAGAGTTAGCGTCGGGAAACCATCGATCCTGAGTCTGGATAAGGTATTTCTGTGTGGTGTAGTGAACCAACCGCACATATTCGCCTTTCTCGTCCACTGTCACCAAACCAGAACACACAGAGACCATATCATCGATATGTGGAAGATCACCTTCATCAAGCATGTCCTTTCCTGGCTTGGTTGCTAAGGCGTGCCGGAGCTCGGGCACTGTGAGCTGTCGCTTGGCACATGTGACCCACGCCAGAACCTCGAATGCGAGCTTCTTCGATCCCTCCGTCTGCCCGTTGATCCTTTCCAGAGACTGTTCATACGCGTAGTCCAGTACTTCGGCCTGAGTTGAGTCCTTTGCCTTTTTTCGAAAGGTGTCTAAAATATTCAGAACGTCGTTGAGTGTCCATTTATCCTGGAGTAGATCACCGTAAATCCGTGCTAATAGAAACCTATAGCGATCAGCATCTGCTCTGTACTCTCAAGTAGGAAGAACCTACATCCCATCGACTGCGTATGCAACCGTACTTATAATCTTCTGTTGTAGCTGCTTGTCTTGCGTGACAACGCGTGGTAGGTATTGCATCCTGCCTTTCAGATATCGTGCCACATCATTAGCCTGGGCTCGAATTCCTAGTGTCACAAAATCGCTTTCCACTACTAAAATTTCTGTACCGGGTCTGTATGTGACGAGCACGTTGACTTGGCACGTTGTCTGCAGTTCGAAGAGTCGTGAGGGCAGTCTGGACCGGCATCCATCAGTTGTCTGGCACTCGTCCAGCGCGTCAAGGACTATGAACACTCGCGTGTATAACTTTGCAACCGAATGCAAAGCATCGAATATTTTCTCGCAAGAGGGTCTTGTCCTTTTCTTGTAATGCAATTCAAGGAGATCCCTGACATCTTCTGGCAGGTCCGGCAGCCCCTGAGCTAGCTGTTTCAAGATGCTTGCGAGCAGATGGTCAAGGTGCTGCTCGTTGTGCCTTTGATAATTGAAGTAGATGTAGGCGATTCCAATGGTCACATCGCGACAGAACCTTGAATGGAGGTAGTCCACCACGATGGATGTGAGAATCGTTTTGCCCGCGCCGGGGATGCCCGGACAGAAGAGGGATTTGTTTTGGCCACCGAGCCAATCTTGGAATTCGTTTGATTCAAGGAACCACTGCCCAGTACCCGGCTGCCGTCTCTTGAAGTAGTCACTTTGCTCTGAGCCATAGTCAATCGGCGTAAGCCACTTAAGAATCTTTCGAGTGTGTTTGTCGACGGATGTAGACACGATCTTGTCAACCTTGTCATCAATTCCAGAGACTATAACAATTAGAGACTGGACGTAATGTCTATTCCAGATGGTCTATTGTAACTAACCTGTATGCAACAAGTCCTTCACGGTGGCTTGCTGATGAACCTCCTTGGGTATGATGTAGCTAAGCAACTCCTTGGCATATGCCGCTGCTACCGCCGCCGCGTGCTCTTGCCAGGCATTATTCTTGTGAGAATCTGCGTAGTCACAAATACCTCGGATGACAAGACAGGGAAAGTTGTTCATCAGGCCTGCCGCTTCCATTTCAACGCATAGAACCTTACCCCCAAGATCTTTGTTGAGCTTGTCTCGGAATGCGGCGTCTTTGATCACCTGATTGCCTGACGCGGTCAGACCGTAGTGAATACGCATATCTCTCGATGCCGGCTTCCTCTTCACAATTTGAGACTCATCGCAGAATCTACATCCCTCTTCTTCACTTTCGTCGTACGACTCCTCGCTTCCATCAATGTCAGGCCCACATTCGCCACCCGAAGCGGCTTTGTCGACGTGGCTATAGCTAGCCCGAAATAACTCATCCTTGAGCAAGTCGGACCGGAGATACTTTGGCGCTAGCCTTGGCCACTTTGTTCCCATTTGTTCTAGATACTTCTGGATCTGAGAACCCTTTCTTTCATGATTACTTTTCATTTTCGCCACAGCCGTCAAGAGGAAGGTGGGCGGGTTGTTCAGCGAACCGGTTCGTTCGAAAGCGCCACCTGAGATCGCCTTTCCCATATCCCACTGCACAACTCCCGGATAGGGACCGTCTGCAGTGCTGACCACAACATCGCCAAGTCGCACCTTAGGTGGGATACCTCCTCCAATTCCAACCATCAGACCGAATCTGATGGAGGGGAAGGTGGAGGTCATCTTCGCTGCGGCTGTTGTTGCGACGTTGTTACCGATCTGACCTTCAGGTAAACAGGCGATGACGATGTTGTGTTTTCCGATAGATCCCAAGGTGTAGGTGTTAGAATCATCATTTCGCGCTTTCGGAAGATCTGGATGCTCGCAATCCAACATAGCTGCCGCCGCCGTCAATTCTTTTGGTAGAGCACAGATCCATCCCACGGTATAATCACGACGAGAGTAGAGGAAGGGAGGTTGGCTGTGGTTCTTATACCGCTTAGCATTCGGGGCTGTAGGGTCTTCGTCGCTTGCGGATTCGCCGACGCGCTTGGCCATGCTGAAGTCGTGTATACCAAGGTGCGTGTTGCTAGTAGGTATGCAAGGGTCGGTGTGGGATTGTTATTTGCAAGAAGTGAGAGCCAGCACTTGGTTTGATGAGTAGGAAGCAAACATCAACCATTGGCTTTCAGAACCGATTTGGCTCGAAAAGGGGAATGCAGGTCCAAGATTTCTGTGTGCAGGAAAAGTCTCAGCTCGATATTGGACCTGCATGGTACACGTGCCCTGGTGCGCCCGGCTTGTATGAGCGTTTGAATCATCGCCGCCCCCGGCCCCATTCAGCAGTCAACAAACCAATCGGCTGCAGTGGCCTAGCTGTATTGCTTTTTTAAGGCGTATTGGCTGGGCCGTGTGATGGGTCGCTCTCGTCGCTGATTATCCATGAAATTGTCTGCAGCTTGGAAGAGATCGAGACGTTTCAATGGACGAATCTTGCTATCCGAAGATGTTTAAGCTATATGTCTTGTTGTAGCCAAATGAGTTATCTACATAAGAACAAAAGCATCCGCGTGATTACACCACAAGATGATTGAATTGGGAGTGGCAGGGCACCTGCACAACCCTCAAGCCATTACGTCATAGCTTGCCGCACGCACTTCCAGCCTCAAAGTACCAGCCAGAACGTGATAAGCCTGTGTTTCCCTCTCATTGATGATGCTCAGCCAAGAGAGACATAAGCTTAACCATCGCGATTATTTATCAGACATACTAAAGGTGATCCTATCCTTACGTCCTCGGTAATTGCATTTGACAAATCATAACCGGCCATGCAAAGGGCCCCTCGTCTAGTAACCAAGGTTCCTCATCTTATGGTAAGGCACTGGAGCACATAGATACGGACTCTTCAACGAGACACGCGGGTGCACTCACTTCGAACTCTTGTCCACTCGCAAATCTATCTTGGTATCTTTCTTGCAATCGCTCCAATGCTTTTCAAAGGGAAACGGGACGAACATGAAGGCAAAGGCAGTCGCTTGAGAGCCGGCCCACGGAAATACAACGAGGGCCCGCCAGATGCTGGTAAGAATTATCATGAGCAAGCGATGATCCAAATATGGTACTAAATCAATCATAAAGATCTTCCTCCCTCATACGAGGAGGCAGTCTCCGCCGGAGGTCCGTCCGCTACCGATGCACAGTCCGCAAAGCCAACTTCGACGACAGCAGCACAACCCCCAACCTTGCCACCCCCTGTTGCCGGTCCTTCGCGCACCCCTAGCCGTTTCCCGCCAGCGTTCAACATATACCTTGTTGACGAGGTGCATCACTTCAGGCTGGGTGAACACCAGGAAACACCCCTCTACGCCGGCCGAGCGTACCTATCTGGCGGACCTAACGTCGAGCTGCGCACTGGGCCTACCACGGACCGTCACCCTATCCTGGTGACCGTCATGCTCGAATCAGGGGGCACAGACATGACTATCAACTTTCCTCCACTCACGCCTGAAGCCAGACCGACAGAAGTCTACGTTGTCTCCAATATGTTCCGCGTCGACGTGGGCCCCGAGCCTGTGAAGCGGTCAGAGCTCTTCGAGTGGCGCGAAACGTCGGGCAGCGCGCTCAAGGAAGTGCAGGCCCACACCGGGTGGGAGCTGGTCCGTATGGCACAGTGTCCGCCGCCCGGAGCGCCAGCTGGCTTCAAGCCGGGCATCTACGAGACGGAGGACGGAGGGGAGGTGGTCGCTGTCTGGGCGGGGGTTCACTTGAGCAAGAGGAAGTCGGGCAGATTCAAGTTTTTGGACACGGGTAAGGCCGGAGTGCTTGGGGAGCAGTTTGAGCTGGTGACTGTGGCGAGTGCGCTTGGTCTGTGGGAGAAGCAGTCGAGACGAGAAAGGTGGAAGGAATTCTAGCAAGAGGCAGTAGTAGCGCCAATGCACGATTCCGGAGTGATACAACGATGTCAACTTGATGAGTTGTGTCGTTAAAGGAAGGACCTTGTCAGGGAGTGACCGATTCATTGATTCTAGCACGAGCTTTGAGAATGAACGCATTAAACACGAGAGCATATCTCAAGGCTGCCTCAAAACTGATGGCAAAGGGCGGCACACTTAGGCACGGTGCCAGAGAGACATCCGTGCCTTGAACCTGACGTGTGGAAGCTCGATTGCATGTGCAAGATGTGCAATATTCTTACATGCGGCTACATGCATGGGAGGACCGCCACGCCTGATGTCCTATCACGAAAGGCAGCCTCAATACAGACATTTAGGCAATTCGCTACAGACTGGACCGCCAATATCAATGCCGCGAAACGCATCTCGAAGCAATGCGAACCATACCATAGCAGAACTCTGTAACTCTCACCGGGAAACCGGCTACCAGTCTCTCCATCAAGGTCACACCAGAGTAATATGGGAACCTAGTCGCCTTCACGGTACACAAAAGAACAACAAGCAACTATGTGGTCAAGGCCATCCCTGTCTCTGCATGTTGAGGAAGGTTTTGCCGCCGCCTATTCCATTTGACACCTCGTCATTTCATATGGACTCTGAGACGGAGCGTTTTTCATGTCGATCACCAACAACAATTCCACCATCCGGCTCGTGCAATGCCATATCACGTTGTCTGTATGACAGAGCAGCATTAAGCTTCAACAGGGCCAAGTAACTAGAACCCGGCAGTTGCTATCAATTTCAGATTTCAGGAAGATACTGGGTGTAATGGACCGTAGAGTTTTGGGGGAAACGTGATGGCACTGGCAGGAGGACTCTCACAAATGCCAGACTGGGAGTTCTGGTTGTCCAGCCACTACAAACAAGCCTCAGAGCCATGAGGAGCGGTATGTAATTGACGATGAAATTGGATTTCCATGTGCATGTGGGACACCGAAGCAGGTCATCGTTGCCTTGCCGGCCCAGGGGTGGAGTCAGCAGGATAGCAAAGCCATGCAGTTGACCGTCTGAACCCACACATCCTGAATCAAAGATGCCGAAAATGGAAGGCTCTGCATACTAGCGGTGTTGGTTATCGCGCCCCGGTGGGGTTAACATGGCATGTCTTTCAAGGTAATGCACGATCTGAGGTGCTGCATGGCCTGAACTCAGCAAAGCTTCCGTCATGTGATGATTCCAGTGTAGAGCAACAGCACTTCAGTTGGAAAAGCTAATATTATCTGCCCCGTTCTTTACGGGAAGGCAACGGCAACAGTATGGAATTCCTCAGCTCTTCCGCTGTTTCGGATAGACCAAAGGGCATTCCCAATCTCGATCCGGAAGACAGCCGTCGAGTCGCCCACGTGCAGTAGAAGCACGAATTGTTGCTCGGTGCTAGGCCGTGATTGTTCAAGTTATAAAACCTAAGAATGCTTTTATCTTGCGAGTCATGAAAATAAAAATCTCAGTAGTGTTCTTTCTTCTTTCGGCAGCTCGAGTGCTTCGAATTGTTTAATTGTACCTTTTCCTTCTTGAGAATTGCAAGCGTTGTCTGTGTTTGTTATTCTGTTCAAGTAATACTTAATACAGTCTTCGAACCAACTGTTTGTGAATGCCACAACAGTTCAGCGTTGTTTGACGCCTAATTACGTCCTGTACTTTCTTAGTCGATATTACCTATCATTTCACGAAAGTCGGTCACAACCCACCCGCTCCAGTGGACATCCTGCTTTCACGCCACAACGGCATCACCGCCCCGGATTTGCCTGCACTTGCGGCAGCGTACCGCAGTCTTGCATCCACGGCCTCAAACGCCTGACACATCAGCCACACCGCCTCGTGAGAGGACAAAGAAACCACCTAATCCCCTCAATACGCTATCCAAACATTGCTTGACGTGCCCAACGCCACGGGTGAATGATCGAGAGGTAGAGTTGGGCAGGCAAGCGGCGGTGAGGGGCGGAACAAGACAACTCGCTGCGCACCCGCTTGGCAAAGCAGCCCCGGACGCAACTGAGGAAAAAAAGACGTTACGGAACAAGTTGCAGAGTTGATAGCTTCTGGATATGTATTTCAACATGCCAACACCCCTCGGGTTTGCCTTGCCTCATGGCAAACTGCAAGTTGTTGTTGATGATCGGGGCGTTTACCATCTTGTGTTTAAACCTCATTCCCCACAACAACAATATCCATTACCAAACATGGACCACGAGGTGTTTGACTTCTCACAAGATGCCAAACAGACTTGTGCAGTATCAACCACGGAGAGCTTCGACGCCAGCTGGACTGACGATAGCTTGGAGTTTCCGTCCAGCCCTTCATCGAGCTGTTCATGTTGGAACGAAGTTGGCAATTACATGGTATGTTCTACATCAATTCGATTGAGGAAATGATTCAAAGATTAACATGTAACTCAGCTCGACAACTCCCCGAGAAATTACTATGGCGGAGTAAGTAATCTCCCTCCTCAGTGCCACACCAGCCTCAACCCGCTCCAATGCTCACAACCGGCGCCGCCTCCCGCTCAGGACTCCCCGTTGTCCTGGCTGTACAAACCCTACTTCGCCGACTTCTCTCCAAATTTTCCTCAGCAGTGGTGCTCCGACCATCCTGCCGCAGCCCCGTCCCCCATGTTTGCTCCCGCCGGCGGCTGCCACGACGTCGCTGTTGCCCGCGACAAACCCGCTGCAGCCAGCCGCGCAATCGGCGACCACTACGATGTTGTGGCAACGACGCCGGGCTACGCAAACGACTTTTGCGCGGGATACACAAGTATGGAAGGTCTGCCGCGGGCGCTGCTGGCGGCGGATTTTGATTCTTCGTTGTCCGCCGCGTCTGTCTGCGACACTGAGCACTTCTACCTCAACACATTACAAGCAACACCAGCCGGGGACTTGGCTTTGTCCGATGACTCGCCGCCTCTGAATCCAGATATATTCCATCTCGAGCGGCAATTAGCCTTGCAGGACGACGCGGCTGCGATGGCGTCCTGGCCTGCGCTGCAGCCGAGGACCATGCTGCCGGATCTGAGAAATCCACAACCGGTCCCGAGCCAGCACGTTTTGCCTTCGATGCTTGAGAAGCACGGTCTTTACGAGATGAGACGCTCGAGTGAGGATTCGAGTGAGCTGCTGGAAGTTGAAACTCCTTCGCCACGACCGACGTCGCCCGTTCCGGTTGCTTCTCGACCGCGAAAGGCTCTGCCCGAGCGACGCATGAGCGGTCGCAACTACGATCCGGTCCGAGGACTGTCCCCGAACGACGGTGCTTGGAGTTTCGGTCAAAATAAGAGTTTGGGTAGCATTCGCAAACATGGACATAAGCGCCGTAGCGTTTCGCGCAAATTCTCGGAGCCTGGCAAGGGGCAAGATGATGACGGCAGCGACTCCGACCGGCCCCTGTCGCATAAGTTCAAGAAGTCCAAGGGAGTCAAATCTCCTCAAGCTCCTCTTCCAGCTCCGCCGCCGCCGACTCCAGAGGAAGGCGATGTCGACCCCGACGTCGAGGCCGACGCTGACGCTGATGCCGACACTAAGCCTGACACCGACGAGGCAGCCTCCCCTGATAAGCAACCCTCCTCCCCCGATGAACCCGCCCCAGAGATCCAGCCAGTCGACCTCTTCAACCGCCCACGGCCCGAGCGCGACGCATTCCTCGTCCGCTGCCGCAGCGAGGGCATGACGTACCGGGACATCAAGGCCGCCGGAAATTTCCCCGAGGCAGAGTCGACGCTGCGCGGGCGCTACCGCAATCTGACCAAGGCACTCGAGGACCGGGTGCGCAAGCCCGTCTGGCTGCCCGAGGATGTAAGTTGCGCTCTCTATCATTAAAAAGAAAACAAAAACCGGAGACTGATGGAGTGACGCAGGACCGACTTCTGGAGCGGGCCTTCCGCATCTTCACGACGAGGCGTGTGAGTGCTGTGCCCTGGACCGACATCAGCACCTGGATCTATCGACATGGGGCGTCGTACCACTTTGCGCCGCACACGTGTAGCCGGCGGTGGGAGCAACTGGGCGATAAGCAGCGAGCGGCGTTGGGTGCTCGGGACTGAGCGTTTCGGAAGGGCTGGCGAGATGCGAGGAGGGCGGCGTTTAGGAGTTGAGAGGAACCGGAAGCAGGTGTTGGATCGTGTAATCATAATTTCTATTGAGGCCCTAGGAAGTCTAATCAAGTGTTTTCGTTTCCACGAGAGACCTCAGTCCTTGTTCTCCGGCGCAACAGGATACCCAATCTTACCCAGCACATGACCGAGCTGCGTCGGGTCTGCCCTAAGCGCATTCCATTCCGCCTCGCTCTTGACCAGCGCCGTGCCAGCCAGCACCGTCCCGTTGAGCGCCAGCATCCCCACAGCGCCGCCGTCTGCGCCCGCCAGCGTAGCCCCCTCGCTCGCGCGAGGGCACAAGACGAAAGTATCCCTCGTCATGCCCAGATTGTAGCTGATCCGCGCCTCGGGCTCGGCTGGTATCCTACCCTCGTCCAAGGCCTCCTCTTCCTCAGCGCTCAGCATGACCCCCACGGCCTGACAGGCCCTCTTGTACAGTCGCAGGTATATCCTGTGTATGCTCCCGCCATCTCTATTACCGTCGTGCAGGCGCTCGGAGAACGTGCCGAAGGGCAGGCGCGCGCCGACGCCGGGTAAGCTGTCCGCCAGGACCTCCCACCCTCCCCCGCCGGGCGCAAGCCCGTCCCTCATTCTCTCCACGGGCAGCAGCTGCACATGACGATGCGGCTGGCTAGCGCCCGAGTGCTCCCCACTGTTAAAGAACGCAAATAGCTCGTGTCCCTGCGCCCGGTACGCCTCGATGCAGGCGTACGTCGCAGCCAGAGCCGCCGCCTCTAGGAGGTGGGTCTGCGCCTCGAACGCCGTCGTAGCGAGGATGAAGTGCTCCGGCACAACGGCGAACTTGTTGAGGACGAGGTTGTGTGTGGGCGGGTCGAGGCGCGCGACGAGCATGGAGGGGGAGGGGTTGTCGAAAGGGTCGAAGGGGACGTGTTTCGCGGCGGTGGAGGAGACGTGTCGCGGAGGGGCCTTGGGTTTGTTGGCTAGGGCTGGGGAGAAGCGGAGTTGGAACTGTATAGGGGCAAGTACGTTAGTGCTTGCTGGGTATCGCAGTGAAGGAGAGAGGAGGGACTGGGTCGAGCATACTGGGACGGTGTTGACGGTCAGGACAACGACCTGCGTCGCGTAGTGTGTAACATCGCCGCTGGCCACTGCCTTGTTGAAGGCGCCCTTGACCAGCTCTGGCAAGTTGCTGGGCACCTTGATTGGCGCCATGCTTGATGTCGACATGTGTGCCGCGACCTCGTTTGTGGGAGGAGTTGACGCTGGCGAAAAATGCTGTCGCGGGCGGCGGGAATAGCTTCGATGAGGTCATGGCTTGGCACGTGCGCACCATAGAACAAAACAACAATTGACATCTCGCGTGTAGGGTGGAAACAAACGTTTCTGGTCTTATTATTCTATCTATACGATTCAAACCCCCATTCCTGTATTCTATCCAGCTCCTGCCTTCGCATATCCCTGTGCTTCTATATGCCCGGCAGCCCAACAAGCCCGCGCACCACAGGCACCCACCTGGGCAGCACGTACACGGCGTACAGACCCGACAGCGCCACCAGCAGCCCCGTAAGCTTCTCGAACCAGGTGTGAAAGTAGATGGCCGTCATAAGCAACATCCACAAGCTCAGCACGCCCACAGCACCCGCGACTTTCCCGCCGACACCCAGTGCGCCGTGAGCCCCGCTCGCCGCCTCCTCAGCTTCGATCTCGGCGCTCTTGACGGCGCCGTCGCCCATCACGACGCTCCTCTCGTCTCTGCCACCGGCCGCAGCGCGCCTGCCCCTGTATACTACCCACCCGACCTCCTGCGCGAGGAAGAAGCTTCCGAGCACGAGTAGAAACACATGCCCGCTGATGTCATGCCCGCCCGCCCATCGCCCACCAGCGCCCTTGCACGCCACCGCCGTGACGAGCTCGACGGCATCAGCGTCGCCGTACGCAGCCTTGCTCTGCGCGACGTCGCACTTGCCCCCCGTGTACCGGAACCCCCTATCGATGATCGCAGGGCCAAAACACCACTGCGTGATCAGCACCCACCACGCCGTCACCAACACATATCTTACAATAGCGCGCAGTCGAGCCTGCGGGCGGCTGGTCAGGGCCGGGTGCGTCAGCGCAAAGGCAAAGAAGGCGACGGTGACCCAGGCCCAGCCGCGCTTGACGAAGAGCACGTTGAAGAGGTTGCCCTTGCGCGCAAAGTACGAGGGCGCAAGCGCCGAGTCCTGCGTGTAGTGGGCCTGCGTCACGGCGTCGTAGGGCGCGGCGCGGGTCTCGGGCGAGAGCAGGGAGAAGAGGGTGCCGAAAACGAGGAGGGTCGGGTACGCGGCGAGGGCGAGGGCCTCGGTCGGCGTGGGCAGGAAGGGCGAGTTGCGTCTGCCGCTCGTTGTAGCTGCGGTTGTTCTTGTTCTGCCGCCGGCGGACGGGCTGTCGAGGCCGTTTGCGGTGGCCATTTGTGATGGTTTGGATCGCGAGCGCAGGTTTGCGGAGGGAGGGGTATCCATGATCGAATCGAGTGAGTGGTGGTGTAGATGGACGGTATCTAGCTCATGGGTACAGAAGTAATGTTTGATTAATTCAAAAGAACAGATAACAGAGAGGCGACAGGTGAGTGATTCATTGAGAGAAGTGTCTGGGCAAGTGTGGAATTTCTAGCCACTTCCATGATCGAAGCTGGCCTTTTTCGAGCTTGGATTTGCGACGGGCGATGACGTTTTCATTCAAGTTGACAGCCAACACTACGACCTTTTAGCGCCCCTTACAAGCTAGAGTGGCGGCCGGTCGGGGCCTTTAGGCTCCGTGCCGAGGTATCACGGCGCTAAAAACGCCACTAAACATCACCAACGACATCACGGGCAGTCAGCTATCCATGGACAGAAGATCAACATCACAAAGGGAGGATTCAGTCAGTTCACGGGATCATATGCCAGCCAGTCTTTGATCATGAGTTCTAAATTCATCGCATCATTTTCTTGAGAAAAATCTTGTCTATTCTCAGCAAGAGATAGTATCAACGCCGCATCCACAAAAAGAGGTAAGGTATCATCAAGCCGAAAAGAAAAATAGACAGCAAGCAACAGCCAATGTCCCAAATGCCACTCGGGCCTATCATGGGAGAAGTGTAGAAGAAAAAAGGGCAAGAGGTATCTTTTCCTCCTCTCGAGCAAATGTAGGTCCAGGTAATCCTCCTATGTACCCTCCAACATCAATCACCATGCCCTTCGCACGGCACGACAACCCGCCTTCGTCGACGCTGCACCACCGACACCGCCCCTGCCGCCGCCCTACGACGCAGGCGACGTGCCGTTAGCCGTCGAGAACAGCGCCAGCGTCGCGCAGAACGTGCTGCGGTTGTCGCTGTCGAGCGCCGCGCTCTGCCCGTTGACCGTGAGCATGTTGACCGCCGCTTTCGTGCTCAGGCCGTACATCTGCACGCTCGAGCCCTCGAGGCTGACCATGTTGTCCTGGCAGTTGTTGGCCGCGACGCACTCTTGCGCGTAGTTGTCGAAGAAGCTGTACAGGCCCGCGCCGTAGACGTACACGTCCTTGGAGTTGATGGCCCGCAGGCCCCAGGCCCTGGCGCAGGTCGGTCCCGTGCACGTCGAGAAGTCCGGGTCGGCGAATTTCGAGTTGACGGTGAAAGGGGTTCGCGCGTCCGGGTTGCCCTGGAAGTAGGGAGTCTCGGACTGCAGCATCGTCATGTACACGTTGCTCGCGCCGTTGAGCTGGTAGTTGTACAGCACCGAGTGCTCCGACGCCGTGCCGAAGAACCAGACCGGTTTCGTGCTCTCGACGAGGACGCCCCGGCCGGAGAAGATGTTGATCTGCTGCGAGTGCGCGTCGGGCTCGAGGCTGTGGTCGGCGACCCAGAACCACGTGTTCTCGAGGTACACCGACGCCGTCTTGGTGATGTGCATCATCATGAAGACGCCCATGCACTTGGGGTCCGCGGGCGCCGTGACGTTGGGGTTCTTGGCGCACTGCGCGAGCTCGAGCTCCGTGCCGGCCGAGCCGCCGATGCGCACGTGCACGTCCCACATGGCCGCCGCGCCCGGGGCGCGCCCCTCGACGTTCCACTCGATCATGATGGCGCCCGGTTGCGGGCCCACGGTCTCGAACATGAGGTCGCTCATCTCGACACCTCCCACATCGCCGGGCTGGCCGACCTGGAAGACGGGCTTGGGGTTGGCCTGGTCCTGGAACGCGGCGCCCTTGGCCATGATGAGCGGCCAGATCTCGCCCGTGATCTTGATGTTCTTGGGCACGCGGATCGTGTCGCTGACGATGTACGCGCCGTGGTCGAAGTAGACGACCTGGTTGCCCTGGCACTTGTCGAACGCGGCCTGGATGTGCGCCGTGTCGTCCGTCTTGCCGTCGCCCTTGGCGCCGCAGCCCTTGACCGAGATGAAGTTGCTGGCGGGGATGTCCTGGTACTGCGGCTTGGAGCGCGTGAAGACCTTGTTGCCGGCGGCGTCGAGCAGGGCTTTCGGCTTGGTCGGCGCCTGCTGCGGGCTCTGCACGGCCTTGGCGGATCCTACACCTGCCGTGGTCCGGCCCTGCACCCAAGAGATTATCTTGGAGTTGCCGGCGAGGACCTGCTGGCGGTTCGCGCCGCTGGCGACGGCGACCTGCACGGTGGACATGTCGACGTTGTCGAGGATGAGCGTGCCGTTGCTGTGCGGCGACGACGGGTTGTAGTTTGTCAGGACGCCGGTCGCCGTGTTGGAGATGACGCTGTCGAGCAGGAGCACCGAGCCGACGTTTTGGAAGTTGCCGTCTCCGGAGGTCATGTCGACGCCGACAGCAGCGTCGTTGATCTTGACGTCCTGCAGCGACCAGGCCCAGTTCCACTGCATGTAGACGGCCGTGTTGCAGCCGTTGAAGGTCAGGTTGCGCGTCGTGAACTGCTGGCTGCCGAAGAAGGCGCCGAAGCCGCCGCCGTTGAAGGTCAGGTCCGACATGAAGCCTCCCGAGCCGTTGTCCATGAAGATGCCCTTTTGCTGGTTCTCCTTGGACTTGTCGGCGCGCATGTTGAAGACGATGTTTTGCAGGCTCGTCGCCTGGGCCACCTGCCAGTGGATGCCGGCGCCCTGGCCGATCGGCAGGGCCGTGATGTCGATGACAAAGTTGCGCACCTGCCGGAAGAAGTTGTTCTGGTTGACCCACCAGTTGTCGCCTGTGTCGGTGTACGGGTCCGAGTCGACGACGGCCATGCCCTGGAAGTTGGCCGATGCCTTGAGGGTGGGCAGAGAGGCGGCGTCGCCGACGAGCTGCGTGTAGTAGTACTGGATGATGGGCTTGCTGACGAGGTAGGTACCCGGAGGGAAGTAGACGAGTGCGGGCGTCGTGGTTTGCGAGTCGCACCCTTGGCCGCAGCGGTTGCCGTCGGCGATGGCCTTGTTGATGGCGGCCGTGTCGTCGGCGCTGCCGTCGCCCACGGCGCCGTAGTCCTTGACGTTGCGGAAGACCTTGTAGCCCGGGACGCCGAACGCGGCGGCGCCCTGGCGCGTGATGCTCGAGGCCCACCAGCTCGATGCTGCTGCGGCGCCTGTGGCGGGAACGGCGGCGGGGACTTGCGGTGCGGGTGCGGGCGCGGCGGCGACCTCGGGGGCGAGGAGGCGCAGGGCCAGGAGGGAGAGGGTGAGGAGCTTGTTGAGGCCCATCTTTGCGTGGACCGGTAGAACCAGCTTCCAGTCAGTCAAAAGAAGATGTGTGGCCTTTTCTGGCGTTGGAAAATGCTAGTTTCCCTCTTCAAAGAATGAAGGGGTTGATCGTTGCGAACGGTAAAGATTCTTGTGAGAATATGTCAGTCTTGTGCTGTTCGTGATAGCTTGATTTAGCTGGATGTTGTTTTCGCGTGTAAGCCAAAAGGGAGGTTTAGATAATGAAATGGTCTGAAAGAAAGAAGGGGAGGAAAAAGGGATCGTGGGATTTAAATCCTCAAGGAGGACAAGATGTGCCCTTGCCTTGAGGGATGATGAATGCCTGACAATGGGCTGTGGTGAAGATTGAGGGCGAACACAATGGCTGTGAATAAGCTATTGTGTGCGTGTAGGTGAGGTTGTTGATGCGCGTGCTTTCTTAGGTGAGGTCCGCTCGTACGCAGGTCAAAGCATTGAATAAGCTGTGAGCCCGCGCCTTGTCAGGTGAACAACAATAGCCACAATGACCCTCGCTAATAATAAAAGACGCGTCTTTGATAACAATCCTGTTGTTTGTCGACTTCTTTTTGCCCTCTGTCTTTATTTTCCCATGCTGGTGGTGGGGGGTTTTGGGTGCGAGGTAGTGCCCTTCTCAAGGGGGAGCACAGGGCAGCAAGGGAGCGGAGGGAGGATGAAGAAGAGCAAGGGGATCCGAGTCACCAAAACACTCACCTCTTGACTCTTGGTTCCAAGTGGCCGTTTTCCAGAAAATGAATGGTGAAAGGTTCTAGTCCGTCACAGTCATACAATAACTTTTTCCTCAAATCCGGAGAGGGACAGTAGAAATAAGACCCGAAAAAAGGAGTGTCGTCGGTCGGTCGTGTAATTCGGGAAAGGGAAATCCAAAAGCAAGGTAATAATATACCTGCTTCTGCCAACAACAAAAAGTGGTTGGTGAAAAGAACGGAGGCGAGGCCAGCAAAATGGGAGAGAGAGAGAAGAGGAAGGGAAAAAGCCGTGATCGACGGAGGCGAACAGGTTGTATGTAGTTGTATTAATTCCAGCCGGTGGTCTGGCCTTGGTAGAGGGAGAGAAGATCGTCCTGGTTTTTACTTGCTTCTCTGCTTTTGCGCGCGTACTGGGGGCGCTTTGTCCAATACTACGTACCATTCCCTCCTCCCCGGCGAGGATCTGGAGAAAGCGCATCAAGACTTATATTACGGATCCTCCGATCAGATCCACACATCTGCCGCCCAGGAATATCTGGTGCTGGGGCATGCCAATGTCTATCCATGCCACCAAGTGGTCTGCGTGTGCGCTGGGCTGTACCTACTGGTGTATCAGGCCGGGGCACCAAGGCGAGCGACGAGTGGTGGGCAATGTATCTCAGAACCGCAATCACTAGCTCCATTCCATGCCCAAATCCACTCCGTATTTGCCTACCAAAGTACTTCACTGACCTTACAATTCACCGGGCATCGTGTCCCTGTCTACGGCGGGAGGTGGTGGCCGTTCTGGAGTCTGGCGCCGCGACGGCCCCTGAGCTCTGAGCTTGGTTGGGGTTGGAGCGCCGCGCCCGACCACCACCAAACAGAAACGCTCGCCTCTGCTGGAATGTGAAAATGATTGCGTCTGCCACCCAATGAATCACAAACTTTTTGGTCCTCAACGCGCCCGCGCACACACAAGCGCACACCTCTTTCGGACCACGTTTCTGCTAGCAAGTCTTTCGCATTGACCGTCCGTTTCGTTTCCCCCAAAGTGGTGCCGGCCCGGCCGCGTCATTGGCTGGGCTCGACGTTTCAGAACAAACGAGGTTGCCCCCCGGCAGACCACAAAGAAACAAGAATAAGAGCAAGAGCATGTCTTCTGTGGCGACCACTCGATCAAATGCCCTTGTGGCCCCCGGGGAGCAGACGTGGCAGATCGGACGACGTGGATCAGGGCTTTTTTTCTTGTCCCTGGTGGTTCACAGGGGTTGATTGTGGTTGAGGTTAATGCAAGCGCCTCGAGGCATCTCGGCGCATGTCGATCATTGTCGACAACGGGCAATAGCTCCAGGAACCAAGACCATAGCACAGGTCGATCAGGTCCCAATCTAGGGTTGACCATCCAAGACCACCCAAGGAATGTTCCTGCATAGCGCAACCCTCCGTATCTGCCGAGGCCTTCAATGTTCCTGCACCCCTGACACCATCACGCTTTACCCTGCCTTTGCTGTACACACTGGCATCCTAGAACTTGCCTGATTAGATCACATTTGCACAGTATTGTCAAGACGTTTCGAGAGACTTCAGTGCCAGGCAGAGGAAATGAAGAGTACGGTGATCGCCCACCTATCGGCCAAGCTGGCCAACTCTTACCATAAACGCCACTGGGAATATCCCATGATTTCCCTGCTTTCGACTTCAATGCGATAACCGCCCATACTTTGCCATCCTCAAAAACGGATTGGCCGTCATAGATGAGATAACGGTCCCCCATCTGCAAAAGGCCCGCCACGGAGGAGCATCCCATATGATGTCCTGCATGCCACACCCACAAGCCCATCAGCACCTTAAAAATAATTAATGAGCCTGTTTCAAAAACGGAGGGCGCCGCTGATCCCACCCAACCACACACGCTCGCCCAATCCCCGCACCACACTCCACTAGCTTGTCGCAGATGGAGACCCCTGCAGGCCTGACGAGTGGTTGGCGGCGGCCGGTGCGGCGCGCGTCCGTGTCGACACCCAAACCCAGAAAGATCCATCCATCCATCTCTCTGGTGGAAGCAAGCCAGAACGTCCAAAAGAAGGGATGGATATGACTCGATCTGTGCGTCTGATCTTGTGCGCCAATCAATCTTGCTTCGCACCGTTTGTTTCCTAGTGACTGCCGGCAGCGAATCGTCTCGGCTGGTACCGACTGCTCTGACACTCTTTTGGTCCAGCACACGCGCACGTGAAGCCCAAGTCATGCATCGCTGACTGGCCACGACATGACCATGAAAAGCCACGCCCAAAAGGACAAGAGAGGCATCCAAACCTCACAATCAGCCACCTTTGCCAAGAAAACGCGCTCAACTCTTCGCACCACGTGTTGCAGCAGTCAGAGACAAAAATAATCCCTTTGGGCCAAGGCTGTGGGATTTTTTCTATGGTCTGCTCGGTCATTGGAATGCCAAGCGCTGCTTAATACGGGCGCCCGTACAGACATAATTTGTCTGCGCATGCCTCGCCTGCTCCTGTTCTGCTTCTGAGACTTTCGCGTCGAGATTTACTGATAAATGACCTCTTTCAAGTGCTTTTCCAAGCCGGATCCCAGCGTGCGCGATTAATATTCGGGGAAGCAGTGCTTCTGCGACTTGGCAAAGAACAACAAACTGTGCATCTCATCTTGCTTCATTCTTGAATTTCCTCGTATTGCTCCTTCTCTCAGCGCAGACTTCTCAAACGTACAAACACATCGTTCAGAATGATTGGAGAGGTGAATTGAGAAGTAGACGCGTCGCGTAGGTGCCATCACGACCCAGACGACCTGCCGGGCCTTGCCGGCCAGTGTGTGCCGTCTAAGCCGGCCCGCAAACACGGGACACGGGCATTCGACCAACCCCTTTTTATCTCGTCCAATCTTTTACAGTGATGTATGTGAAGCCATGTATCACAGACTTCGGATGACAGCTGAATTGCTCCGATGGAAATGAGAAATTCTCCGAAGTTTGGGTCAAAGGATTTCTGGTGAAACACGACAGCCCTTCAGACCCCTGAACCAGGACAGCAGCATTTCCAATGCCTCGGACACTCTAGATAGCAGTAATGCACATCCGGAAAATATTTAGTGCGATATCTACCTTCAATCACACCTTGGAAGTCACGCTGAGCGGTAGCAATGTCGCTGAGCGGTAGTAATGTCGCTGAGTGGCAACATGACACGATAAGGTAGTAAAACTAGAAAGCATTGTTCTCCATTCAGAGTAGGAATGACGCCAAATAGAAAGCCCAATGTCCGTTTTTCCCGGACCAGTTGCATACGTCACTCAAGCATATCTGATCACTGTATCCTGTTCGAGAGACGGCGGGGGAGTGCTCCCGCCGAGCCGCCCGCCGTTCCACCGCTTCCGACGCGGAACCTGATGGCGGAGAGATCTCGGTCTCGGACCCACACGCCGCCAGCCGCTGTGGCCTCCATTTCCCATCCCGATTGCCTCATTCTCCATGGCAAGAGAACGGCTGGTCATCAGTGCACATTGTAGCTCTATATCAGGCTTTTGTTTTCGGCCCTAAGCCTTGGTCTAAGCATTAACGTACACTCAGTTCATTGCTCTCTGCTCGTAGAGTCTCGTTCACCATGACCAACCAACACCCTCTCTCAGCTTCGGCACTGTTCGATGTGCGGGGATGGGTCGCCCTCGGTAAGCTTGACCCGGGCTACGGGTGCCGTTTTCGCCCTTTGGAACTAACGCTCCGCAGTCACCGGAGGTGGAACTGGCATCGGCTTGAGTAAGCTCCGAGTAACAATCTACACCGGTGTAAATCGTGGCTGTTTACTAACCTAAGACCAGTGGCCGCACAGGTGCTGGCCGCAAACGGTGCTAAGGTATACATCACAGGTCGCCGGAAGGAGGTTCTTGAGTCAAGTGCCAAGATCCACGGCTCACGCGATGTGCTCGGAGACAATGGAGGATCTCTCGTGCCGCTCGTGATGGACATCACTTCCAAGGAGAGCATCACCGACGCAGTCAATCTCATCAAAGAGAAAGAGGGATATTTGAATGTGTAAGATATACTCACTTGAGACCACCCGTGGCCCCTACTAAATGCAGCCCACAGCCTTGTAAACAATGCAGGCATAGGCTCGGACAGGGCACACGCGGCATCCAGCCAAGGACCGGAAGCTTACAGCAAGGCTATGTTTGCTGAGGACATCAATGACTGGCAGCAAGGTACGCTTTCCGTTCCTGCCCTTTCTTGTAAAGTACTAACCCATGACAGTCTACATGTCGAACAACACGTCAATCTACTTCATGACGTCGGCTTTCGTGCCATTGCTTAGCGCAGCAAAGTCGAGTGTATCAGGCGTGCCCGGCAACGTGATCAACATTGCATCCATCAGCGGGATCACAAAGTGGTATGTCTCCCGTTAAGAATCAATGGCTTGCCAGCCCCTTTTGCTCACAAACCTTGATCTTAGGTCCCAAAACAGTCAATTCGCGTACAACGTAAGATACGGTACATCGCCACCTTAAAATTTAGCTTGCTGACTCTCTACCCGAGACAACAGTGCAGCAAAGCCGCGGCGGTCCACCTCACACGCATGCTAGCCTATGAGCTGAGCAACGAGACGATTGGGATTCGAGTCAATGCGATTGCCCCGGGCTACTTCCCGTCGGAGCTGACAACAGGCTCGTCAGACGAGGCGAACAAGACGACCTGGGCGGCGGCTCCGTTCCAGGCCGAGATGAAGCGCGTGGGTGCGACCGTGCCCGTAGGTCGTCCGGGGACAGACCAGGAGATGGCAAGCGTGAGTACACTCTCCTGAATACCCCGGGAAACTAGTTACTGAGGTGTCCACAGGCTGTGATCACCCTAGCTACAAACGGTTATATGCTTGGGTCGGTGCTTGTTGTGGATGGTGGACTGTTGCTTCGTCACCCTGCTGCTGGATAGAGGTTTGAGGAGACGCATCATTCAAGTAGAGACCAGGCATGAATTTACATCAAGATCAGCAAGTAGACATAACCAAATACATCATTATGATGCATGAAGAGAATTAAAACCTGCTTACGGCTCCTTGGACATAGCAAGGTACTACGAAGATCAGAGTGGGAAAAGACGCGGTCCGGGATCAAGTGACATGAGCCTGAAGGGAAGCAGTGTGGGAATGAACAATCGAGGTTCATTGTCTTTTCAAAGACACTCTTATCATTCTATTGGAAGTACAAGCTTTTGGCATGACACGTCATAGACCGAGCTGGTCTTTCATCTAGTCCTCCAGTCATCCATCGGCGGTCACAGAAACTAGGTCGTCTGACTTGACATGTTGCAACCCATATAAGTCTGTGCGAGGCTTCCCATCATACACGTCCTCGAGATGAGCAGCCTTTGCATCAGCCGCATCGCGTTTGATCGCAGCAAGTTCCTTGTCCTCCACGCCCTCAGCTACTGCTGCTTGGAACTTGGACACCGCCACGTTCTGATTATCTCCGTCAAAGATTGCCGAGATCTCTTCGATCGTCATGTTTTTCGTCTCGGGGAAGTAGAAGTATGTTACGGCAATGAAGCCCGCAAGGAGCGCGAGGTATACACCATAGCTGAAAATGGCCCGTAGTCAGTCATCACTGTGAAATCAGAGGGGTGCTGCTGGCCTAATGATGTGACTTACTACTTCCAACCAATGGCGGCAAGAGCGATCGGGTTGACGAACGTGTTGACTGTCACAGCGACGAATTGGATGACAATGAAGAGAGCCATTCCCTTCATGCGCATGTTGTAAGGCAAGATTTCGACGGGATAGCTGAGTCGCCTTGTAAGTCACAAACCAAGACTCTGGTACTCGGATATTACTAACGCGTATTGCAGAGGCGTCCATGCCACATCATATGCGCCGAAGAACAGGAAGAGGAACGGAATCACGGCAATCCCCAAAGCAGGCTTCAGCGAGGTCGCATACGCTCCGGACAAGCCCATGGCGAATATGTATGAGAAGAACATGCCGCAGTTGGAGAAGAGCCATAGAAACCGACGGCCAAGGCGTTCAACTAGGAGCGCAGCACTTGACGAGATGATGACTGAAGATCTGTCAGTGTCACCCTGTCAAACTTGAGACACCAGCAGAGACTCACGATTCCAGACTTGCAGTCCAGCGTTGATACCGGAAATCTGCGCAGGCTCGGTAATCCCAACTTGCTTGAGAGTCGGTGCAAGGTAGCTAAGAAACAAGTGTTAGACTTGCATCACAAGCAAGACGGACGTTTCCTAGGACTTGCTAGTTGATGATGCCGTTTCCAACCCAGTTTGTGCCCACGCCAACCACAAGCAGGATGAGCAATCTGTGGTGGTTCGCTTTACCGCGGAAGAAATCGAGGTAAGAAGTGTCCGCATACGACTGGTCGATGCTTAACGCTGTTCTGATTTCTTGATACTGGTACTGGACCAAGGCATCATCTTCCTGGCCGTTGGCATGATACTTGGCTAGGATTCGAAGGGCGTCGTCGTGGCGTTCGCGCTCGATGAGCCACTGCGGGCATTGTTAGTTTCCGGGAGCAGGGGGAATCAAGCTGTCGGATCAAATCAAAGTGGTGAATTGACACATACTCTAGGCGACTCAGGACAACCGATTGTAGCGAGAATGACAAACACTGGGCCGATCATTTGTAGGTAGCACGGAAGGCGCCAAGATACGTCGCCTTTCATGTGCAACGTGCCGACTAGAGGACGTCTGTCAGTGCACGATTGACTGACAAGGATTCATGCATTCACCTACAGCTGATGAACGACGAGGTGATCGATGCGATATCTGCAATCAGGGTCAGTCCGCTGTTCCCAGGGAAGACGGCTAATAATTCGAGGAGCATACAATAGATACAGGTATCTAATATTCTGGTGGTCAGCAGACTCGACTCAGAATTTGAGAATTTCAAGAGACGTACAGAAACCTGCAATAGTGGCGCGATATCGTGGATGTGCTATCTCCTGGAGAAGAGTGGGAGCAGTCGTTAGACAGAGTGCAGTACCAACGCCGATGACAGCTCGTCCTGCGGTGTACATGGCAAGGTTGATGGCAGCGCCGTTGACTACGGCACCAACTATCTACATTTGATGTTAGAACTGCCAGCCGTGATAATGATACTGCTCAAGCGTAACTTACCACAATGGCCGCACCCAGCCAAATGACCGGGCGTCGACCGAAACGTGCAGCCATGACATCAGCGACCCAGGAGAAGCTATGCGAATATTAGACCAGGTCATCATATGAAAAGAAAGTGACCTACACGATAGATGGGACAAACAACGACGCGCTGATGCCGCCTAGCGTAACACCTTCCGGGTGTCCCAAGAACTCCTGCCATTGATCGATGGCCTGCAGTCCATTCATCAAACTACCGTCGTCTTTAAATCGTGTCAGACTCCCTTCGAATTCCTGTAGATCTCGTGTCATACTAACATCCGTTCATGAAAGTCACGCCGCACAACCCCAAGCAGTGCCAGACATTGAGCCGAAGACCTAGTAAGATTTAGTCATGCTCATGACAGCCAGGTTGTGGAATGCATACATTTGTCCTTCCACCATCTGCTGTTTGTGTTGTTCGGCAAGCTGTCAAACCGCACGGGGTCTTCATGTCCGTTAGCAACCTTGATAACCTCGGGTTCCTTCGGATCAATCTTCATATCCATCGTGTTCTGACTGACGAGGAAACTTGAATGGCTGACTATGCATACAAAGATGGTGCGGAGATGACGTTCAAAACAGCGATGGCCCTACTCTGCACTTGTATATTTGTATTTTGCTGGGAAGAAAAAGTCATCGGACATTCTCGTCTTTCGAAGGTCGGACTAATCAGGAAGCTAGTAACTCTTCGGCAACGGCAGCCTCATCGGTGGAGATTCAGGTCCGAAAGATCCACAAGTCTCCCCATGGGGCTTGGCTGGTGTTAGATTTGGAGATGAGGGGAAAAGGCTGGGGGGTGAGGCGGATAGCGGGAGTGCGGGATTGCCAACCCCGTGGCTGTGGAGATGGTCATGGCCGGGGTGACTTCAGCAACAGGGCGGAAGACTAGCAGCAAACTGAGACAGGGTAGACTTGTTCGTTCATCTATCAAGCACTATGACGTCTATCTACGTCCCACATGGATACCGTCCCTCAGCTAAACCCAACCGTTGATCGACTGGCCATGGACCTCTTGTTAGCGTGAGAAACATGGGGGAACATTGTACCCGGGTCCACTTACGGTCGGTATGGCTCCTCGAGGAACTTGATCTCCTCCTCAGAGAGCTTGACATCGAGAGCACGGAGTGTCTCCTCAACCCGCTCTAGCTTAGTGATGCCTACAAGGGGCGCGCACACGCAATCTTTGTGCAGCACCCACGCTTCCGCGAATAGACAAGATCAGCTCGGAGATCTGCGGAAAAGGTTATTCTAACTTACCTAGCGCAATTTGAGCCATGGAGAGTCCTCGTTTGATGGACAGTCTCTCAACGCGTCGGTTGATCTCCTTTTCCCATTCCTCGTTTGTGATGGCTTCGTCATGGTACAAGTCTGAAGTCTACATGGGGTCAGTGTGATATCGACTGATGTCTGGGCGGTGGTACGTACCGAGCGCGTAGTCTCGTAAGCTCTAGAGAGCGGCCGGGTTAAGTCTGTCGCTTGAAGTCAGCACCAAACCCCAAATGCATGAGATTCGGGGCACGTACGGCCTTTTGCCATTGGACTCCAAGGTGTGGAGCCGACTCCGAGATACTTCAGCAGCGGCATCATTTCCCGCTCTTCCTCCCTGTACAGCAGATTGTAGAAGTTCTGGCAGTTGATGAACGGGGTCAATTTGTTGTTGATGGCGTAGTCTAAAACAGTCAGTTGGTGATTCCGGGACCCGGCCAGGCGTTTGGGCGCCTTTCACTTACTCTGCATCGCGTGAAATTGCCATGCCCAGCAGCTACTCATTCCGATGTACCTTACGTAGCCAGCCTGAACTACATCATGAAGTGCTTGCATCGTCTCAGAGATCTGGCACAAAAGGTTGTCAACGCCAAGAGGACCGCGAAAATGGAGGATATTACATGGCTCATACTGGCGTCTCGTAGTCGAAACGGTGTAACTACCATCATGTCAGTACGACGTCCATTGTGTGGGTATTATGCAGGTAATACCTGGAGGACATCAATGTAGTCTGTCTGAAGCCGCTTCAGCGCTGCCTTGACGTTGTCAAAGATGTGCTAAGTCCACACCGTGTAAGTATGAGCTCTCATTCATAGATGGTGACACAGCATACCTTGCGGTTATTGCCCTGTGTCAAGACGTATCCACCAGGGCCCTGTTTGTCCAGGTCACCAACAGGATTGAAAGACTAAATCCGAGGTTGATAAGCCTCTGTAGGGTCAGAGACTGTATGGGACGATTTCCGATTTACCTTGGTCATGATGACAACAGACTCCCGAGGGACTGTCTTGACGAACTTCCCGAGGATCTCCTCGCTCACACCATTGCAATAGAAGTTGGATGTATCAAAGGTGTTGAATCCTAGCTCCCAAGCGCGCTATCATTCCCACAATAAGCATAAAATCAAAGAACTCAGGACATGGAACGATGCCTACCTGCAGGTGCTTCAGAGCTTCCTCCTCTTCAATTCTCCAGGCTACATCCGACTTGACGCCATATGAAGCGCAGCCCATGATAAGTCTGGAGACCTGCAAGGACCACGTCGTTAGTCCCGCGGAATTAGCTCGATGCAGGGGGCCATACCTTCAGACCACTATCTCCGAGACGCACATACGGCATCTTGGGAAGGGGCAGATCCAGCTCTGGAGCTCGGACCGGGGCCGTTGTACTGTTCTGACTGCTGTTCTCCATGGTTGACGTTCTCTATGTCTTTCTTCGTGTCTTTGTTTGACTTCATGAGCCAGTCAATTTCACACAGTCACTTCCTTGAAGCCAGTTCATATACCGCTTCCATCATGCGTCTCGACCACATCGTCACTTGCACTTCCCCGCAGCTGTGTCGACATACCAGACAGGACTCCGCACCAACTCTTTTCCTGCTTGATCGACCCGCGGAAAGTCTCCATGGCAGCCATGTCGAGGCGGATAGGCGGAAAGACGGAAGCCGCCAGGAATCGGTCAATGCCGCAGCGCCACCAAGCGAATGATCGTCATATCCTTTACAGAGGGAGGTCTCATATCAGCTTTGACCAGAGATACCCACTTTCCCCAAAACTTTCCCCGAAGCTTTCCCCATGGGGTGGTGTGACCTATTCAGAGGCTAGGGTAATTATGCTGATGTGAGTTAGCTAGCATGTCTCGTTAGCAAGAGCGAGCCAGAAGCCGAGGGCATGTCACAAAACAGTCCCCGGGCTTGTTTGCGTAATTGGTCTTGAATGGAGTACTTAAGTGCGATGTCATCGCCACAGCTCAAGAATCCCGATGATGTGAACTAACTAGCCCAATCGTCCTTTTTGGAAAACCGCAACACCTCTGATATACGCCAAGACCAGACAACAATCCATCATGTCGAACACTCGTTCTGCCGATATCCGCGAGAGGCTGGACTATAGATCCATCTCAAATAATACGAAATCCTGTTGGTGGATGGATTCTGGTGAGTATGCAGCCTTGCCGAAGTAGCGAATGGTACTGAGACTCGTTTTGAAGCTCTTCGATGGAATATGTTCCATTGCCTTGGGCTCTGTGGCACGCTTTTCTTTAACGGATGTGAGTGAATCAACATCAATGATGCAACATCAACCCTCTGACTGAGATCGCACAGATGACGGAAGTCTGTTCAACGGCCTTCAGAGCATCGACGAGTGGCAACGCTACTTCGACCACCCCAGCCCGACGATACTCGGTCTTATGAACTCGGCAGGCTTCCTTCCAGGATTCGTGGCTAGTTTTGTGTCAGATCGTATTGGTCACTATGTTGGTCGACGGTTGACCGTCTGGCTTGGAAGCGTCATCGTAGTAAGCTATAATGGCTCCCGTCTACCTCAGTATTCTTCATAACTGACACTCTCTAGATAGCAGGGGCTGTAGTCATGTCACTGTCAACATCAGTTGGTATTTTCTGCGCTGGCAGGGCCATCATGGGCTTTGGTACTTCGGTTGCACTCACCATGGCCCCATCTCTCCTGCAGGAAATCGCACACCCTCGGTTTAGGGCACAAATCGGCAGTTTTTGTAAGATTCCCTTGAAGGGGCTCAGCTTTTCAATCTCATCAACTGACTGAGTGCCACAGACACCAGCATTTATTACGTAGCCGCAATCTGCTCAGCAGCAGTGTGCCTGGGCTGCCTTGACGTGGTCGGCGAGAAAGCCTGGCGCATACCGTGCTGGGTGCAGATTGTTGGCCCTGGTGTAACTCTCTTGATGACAGCTACTATCCCAGAGTCTCCCAGATGGCTGGCTAAGAAGGGGAAGCAAGAGCAAGCCCGGCAGATCCTTGTGAAGTATCATGCCAACAACAAGGAGGACGACGAGCTGGTCGAGTACGAATATCGAGAGATTTTGGCCGCTCTCGAGGAAGAGTCTCGCAACAATGAGACAAAGTACACAGACTACCTGCGAGGTACCGGCAACAGGCACAGACTGATGATTCTGTTGGTTGTCGCTGTCGGAACCAACTGGGTTGGTAACGGGATCATCTCGTACTACTTGAGCCCGATTCTCAATACCCTGGGTATTACCGAGACACGAACTCAATTGCAGGTTCTTGTAGGACTTCAGGTCTGGAACTGTAAGCAAGTCTACCTTTGCGTTGGCCTGGCGTGGCACTGACGTATAGATGTGTAGTGATCATATCGACTCTAGCAGCACTCTACGTGGAGAAGATCGGTAGACGGCCCCTTTGGCTCGGATCTACGGGTGGAATGCTAGCATCGATGATTGTGGTGATGGGTCTCTCCGCATCGTACGCTCAACATGGGGTCAAACAAGCTGGGGTGGCTGTCATCCCATTCCTGTTCCTGTTTTACGGCTCTTACGACTTGGCTTGGACGCCTCTGGCGTACTCGTGCGTTGTCCCCCACCACCTCCTACCACCGCGTTAGACACTGATCATATCTAGTTATCCTGTCGAGATTCTTCCCTTCTCACTTCGCACCAAGGGTCAAGCGATCTTCATTGCGGTGCAGACGCTCGCCGTCTCGGTGAACACTTGGGTCAACCCAGTTGCACTAGATGCTCTAGCTTGGAAATAGTAAGTTCAGATTTGATGGATTATGAAGGCGTGACTAACACGCTCTAGTTACGCGGTGTACATAGCTATTCTGGCATGTCTGCTAGTCGTTATTTGGCTTGGGTTTCCCGAGACGAAGGGCCTCACTATTGAGGAGATCTCCTTGGTGTTTGATAGACATAGTGCGATCGGACACGCCGAGGGCCAGGGAGAATCTGGTCTTCAGCCAGTCCGCACTATCCACGAAGATAATCTAGTCAAAGACTAGGATACGTTTCAAATACGGAAATATACCATGGGATCGCGGAAGATGGCGCTGAACGTCTAATTCGCAGCGTGGCACAAGAAACAATGACGCAATATCGAGTTTATCAGAGCCATGGGGAGAGAGTAGCGACTGCAGAGGTCTTTGGTTGATAACCTTATGTTCTTTTTGTACATATACATGTTTAGTTTTGCTTTCATGTTAATACCTCGTTGTGGAAATATCAGTGGCTCCATGAGGTGATGGGGGCATAATTGTCAAGTTGAATGTTTCAGTCCAATACAAGGCCTTCGAACAGCTTGGCTAAACCCCAAGCTCCAGGATCTGGGATCGTCCCAATCCACTCACTTTCGTTCCCAATGTAGACTGTCCGGCCTAGACTCGCTCGCATTGTTCGTGTTGACTCGGCGCCAGCTGTGGCCGCCGCGACCGCTGCCTTCAAATTATGCGTACGGTCGAGTTCGCGAATGAAAGGCGCCAAAGCATCCACCAAGGTTCGGTCGCCAGGTCTTGCGGATGTGTATCGTGAGAGTACTTCCAGGGCATGGTTCAAAGCTGCTACCCAGAATGCCGTATCAACGGTAAGAGCCTCGGAGCTTGTCGTCTTGGTGTACTGATTCATGGCGTTGATGAAGATTGAGAACAAAGCCCCAGAGGTTCCGTCCATCGTGCGGTCAACCGTCTCAGCTATCGACGATAGCAAATCGCTGAGTTGTCTGAAGTCGTTTTCCGAGAGTAGTTCCAGAATGGCTACAGGAATTAGTCATGTGGTCATGTAGCGGGTTACGACCGGACACCGACCTTCTGCTCCCCTACGGAGTGTTGTCCCACAATCTCCATCACCAACTATACTGTCGAAAGCGGTGATCTCGGGCTCTGCGTCTCTGAGACCAAGTAAACCAGACCGAAGGTGTTTCTCAAGTTTCGACATGTCGCAAACTAGTCTTGTTTGTGTTCTTTGTTGGCTACTAGCTTCGTGCTGGTATGTGTTTGTTGCGGCCTCGACTATTTGAAAGTCTTCAATATGGCTTACCCATGCCGTTGCTGAGCAGGGTTCATCCAGCAGCTGGACTAAACTGTGTTCCATATTCGTGGGTTGAATAGAGAGGAGCGAGATGGAGAATCCTGCGCAGTTCAAGCTGCTCATGCAGGTTCCGGCATACACGCGAAGCAAATTCAGCCCGTAGTCATTCTCGAGCTGCCTAACGACCTCATCAACGATAGCAGTAAGCTCCAACACGCTCAACCCGCCAAGATTGTTGACCAAAAGAACATAGTCGTGGCCGGCGCCTTGAAGAAAACCCCTGTCCGAGTCTTCTGTCCCCAAGAGCTGACCGAGCATTGTACTGATAACCGCCGGCAGCGCTGCTTCGGCTCCTCTTACTATACTGCATCCCGTCTCGTTGTGTATACCGACCCCGATTTCAACCTCGTCCATTCCCAATCTTTTGCCATGCGCCTGATCTGTGGACGACCCGGGTATGTGAACCTTGTCGAGCGCAGCGCCGATGCTGACCAAGCTCTCGGCGGCTAAGCGACTGACCGCATGCACATCTTGAAGACCATACCCAAGTGCGCTCATCGCACTGGCAATCTTTTGTACCAACACAGTGCCGGCGATGCCCCGTCTGCCGACTTTGCCAAACTTGCTACGCGGGACGCTGACATCGTCACCGACCACGAGCATGTCGATTGCGAGTCCGGGATGGCGAGCCTTGGCCTTCTCCATAGCGACTCCAAAGTTGAGCACGTCTCCTGTGTAGTTCATGACAATGACGAGTAGCCCTTCGGCGTGGAGCGCGACTTTCTCAATGGCGCACAGAATTTGCTGGGATGACGGAGAAGCAAAAAGGGTCCCGGCCACGGATGCCCCGAGGAGACCGGCTCCGACGAAACCTCCGAACGCCGGCTCATGACCGGAACCTCCGCCGGAAAGAGTGACCACGCCATGTCTTTTGCCGTACAGATGCCGACTAAACACCACTTTGTTCTCGAGATCGACTTCGAGGGCAGGGTTCAACCGACTGATTGACCGCAATGAACCTTTGACCAGCGCTGCGGGATCGTGTATAAAGCATTTTGTCGAAGACATGTTGTTTTTGAGAGCCACTCTAGATCATCACAGGTACATAAGATACAAGCTACGACATTTGGTACGCGCTACGGCCTGGCTTTATGAAGGTCCAATATTTGCAACCATGATACTACTATATCACACGGCCCATCGTGGCCTTCATTTCCAGATACCTTCAACAGAACATATTAGTGTGGTCCGCCCGTCTCTACAGATGAGAGCAGAGTGGAGCTATTGCGGTTTCGAAGATGCACAAATCCGAGACTTCGGAATTGGCCTCGATACTTGCATATCCCCACCCAAGGTTTGAGGCTATCCACACGCACCAAGTTAGCGGCGGATGGCGGAAGTGCGATGCCGCCACCAAGGCGGAACGGCGGGCTAGAAACTTGGTCATTGCCAGCTGCAAGCCTGAAACCCACCCACAATGAGGTGAAGCTAATTTAGCCTCACCTCGTTTAGCTTCACCCCGTGTCAAATTTCGACCGGTGGTGAGTTGACTTGGGCGTTGTGATGCACGCGACCCCAGCTACCTCTTCCCCCACGGGGAACTCGTAGGATACCTCGGGATATATACGAATCCACCTCTGGGACTACCATTCATCCGGGGCAAGCTCGATGGAAAGACCGGGCATCGTATCGCGGGCCTTGTCCGGACAGAGCCTGGTGCAAACCTCCTATATATGGAAGATCATCCTGATCAACTTGCAAAAGCCTGAGTCGTTGCTTTTCCCTAACAATTCATTCTGATACATTCCATCCTATCACATATCTCATTATCTGTGATGCAATCATGGGCGGCGCCGTAGCCAACGCAAATGCTGGGTCGGGGGCCAACTACAAGAGTATTGCCAACAATACGAAAGCTCAATGGTGGCTCGATCCAGGTAAGCTTCCATACTTGAATGACCTGGGATCTGTGGGCTGTCTGATAATGCTTCTTTAGGTCTTCGAAGCAATGTCTTTCACTGCATTGGACTTTGTGGGACACTGTTCTTCAACGGATGTGAGTTTCACAGCCTTTCCCTCTTGACCCCTTTTCGCTGTGCTGACTTGGTGTTGCGCAGATGACGGCAGTCTCTTCAATGGCCTCCAGACCATCGATTCCTGGCAGACCTTTTTCGGTCATCCGACGGGAAATACTCTGGGATTGATGAACTCTGCTGCTCTCTTCCCCGGTTTGATCTCGCCTATCTTTGCCGAGCTCATCGCTCGCCACTTTGGTCGGCGATATGCAGTCTGGACTGGAATTGCAATCAATGTAGGTCTTGTGTACAACATAATCCGTCATCTTGGTTTGATCTAATATGTTCGTTGACAGACCGCTGGTGCCGTTGTCAACTCGGCCGCCGTTAATCTTGGCATGTACATCGCCGGACGAGTCCTGATGGGTGTCGGCATTTCCATGGCCCTTACAATCGCACCGACCCTGCTACAAGAAATTGCCCACCCTCGTTATCGTGCTCAGATTGGTAGCATGTGTAAGCACGCGTTCTATTCTCACGTCTGTTGACAAAGCTCCTGACATTGCTGCAGACACATGCATCTACTACATTGCGGCCGTCATCTCGGCCGCCGTTTGCCTAGGAACTCGCCACATCGAAGGCGATGCAGCCTGGCGAATCCCGTGCTATCTCCAACTCGTGGGCCCCGTCGTCACGTTCGCCATGACCTTCACCATGCCAGAGTCCCCTCGAGTAGGTTCACACCTCAAACACTATGGCAATCGGATGTGGTCAACTAACCTTCTTTCCATCGCAGTGGCTTGTCCGTAACAGCCGCAATGAAGAGGCCTTCCGTATTCTCACCAAGTACCATGCCAACGGCGACGACAACGATCCCCTCGTGCAACTGGAATACCGTGAGATCGTGCAAGGTCTAGAGGCCGAAGAGGCCAACTCCCAAACAAGATATGCAGACTACTTCAAGGCCAAGAACAGACCCCGTCTGTTGCTGCTCGTGGTCATCGCGATCGGGACAAATTGGGTCGGCAACGGCATCGTTGCGTACTACCTTTCTCCCATTCTCAACACCATCGGCATCAGATCCACCGGGCAGCAAGCCGGCCTCAATCTGGGCTTGCAAATTTGGAATCGTAGGTTATCATGACCCTTGAAAGAACTTGGCAGATTGTTGACACCTTCCGACTAGTTATCCTTTCCACCGCTGCTGCCCTCTCAGTAGACAAAGTTGGGCGCAGACCTCTGTGGCTCTCTTCAAACATTGGCATGCTGTTCTCCTTCTGCATTGTCATGGGTCTGTCCGGAGCTTACGCCACTCAGGGCCAGCTCCCAGCCGTCGGAATCGCAGTCGTTCCCTTCCTGTTCACATTCTACGGCTTCTACGACATCGCTTGGACACCGCTCGCCAATATGTACACCGTCGAGATCCTACCCTACAACCTCCGCGCCAAGGGTCAGGCCATCTACAACATTGTGCAAGGATCGGCCAACGCCGTCAACCAATGGGTCAACCCAATCATTCTAGATGCGATCCATTGGAAGTACTATGGCGTCTACATTGCCATTCTGGCTTTTTACGTGGTCCTAATCTACTTCAAGTTCCCGGAGACCAAGGGAATGACCATCGAGGAGATCGCCATCGTCTTTGACGGCGATGCTGCGGACGGCGTTCGGCACGCGGCTGTCTCTGTCATGGGCAAGAACATTGGTGAGCAGGAGCAAGGTACAGCTGGCCATGAGGAAAGGGTTTGAGTGCGACCTAGTAACAGTGTTACACACGACAGAACGAACTCAAACACTGTGACTCCACGGCCGTACTTCATCATGTACGCAGCAAGATATGTAGGATCAGAAGCTTTTGTGTGACATCAGTTCTCGCTGCTGATGCTTCGTGTGCTTGGAAATGACTTGATATTTGCGAGCTAGAGTATCTAGCACTCAATGTTGCTTTAGTCAGAACGGCTAGTCGAATCAAGTATGATATCATGCAACCAGAAGTTTCACATTGAGCTTTGTTTAAGCACATCCTCGGACTAAGTAACTACCACCGTCGAGGACTATCGTAGCCCCGTTCACGTGTCTGCTCGCGCGACTCGACAGAAAGACCATTACGCCGGCGATGTCCTCCTTTGACCCTAACTTCTGGTCGGGGACCTGCTTTGCCACTTCGTCCAGACCGCCGTGCCGAGCCATCAACGGCCCACTCATCTTGCTGGGAATGATGCCTGGTGCCACAACGTTGACGATGATGTGCTTCGGTCCGAGCTCGACAGCCAAGTTCTTCATGAGGTGTATCACGGCCGCCTTTGAGGCAGCATAAGCGTAGGCTGATTGGTAATTGTTGCCAGTCAGTGATTGGTTGCTCAATCGTCTTTGAGTGAGTGGGAGGTAGTAACTCACTTCCGTGGTCGCCCACATCGCCAATAACCAGACCGGCTACTGACGACAGCATAATGACCCGTGAAGGATCCTGGACGGTGCCTCCAGCTTGTAGCAATGGTGTGAGCCTAGAAACGAGGGGTATTTTGGTCAGCATTGCCCATTCGTGTGTCACAATCTCTATTTCAGAACTCACTTCTGCACTGAAAAGAACACACTGTTGACGTTGACGTTCATGACATTGCCAAAGTCCTCATCGGTGTAATCCTCCAGACGGCCAATGAAAGTAGCTCCGGCATTGGCGACAAGGATATCGATATGGTCTGTCGTTTTCGAGATCTCGTCGACCATCAGCTTGCAGCCGGCTGCGGTGCCAATATCAGCGACAATGGGAATAGCTTCGGCGCCGGAAGACTTGGTCGGGGATTCGAGGTCGTTCAGCGCCTTAGCAGCTTCTTGAAGGGCATCGGAAGAGCGCGCCACGAGGTAGACCTTGGCGCAACCTGCCTGAAGAAAACTGATGGTTCCTGGTCAGTTCTTGATCTGACGTGGATTATCTGAATTTACATTGCCTTAACTCACCCACTCGCAGTGTGCAATCCCAGTCCGCGTGAACCACCAGTCACCACCGCAATCTTGCCCTTGAGGGAAAAAATCTCTTGGAAGCTATTCAGCTGCACCAGCTCTTCTGCAGACGACATGATGATGATGGCTACTTGATCTCGAAATACAGTGTGTCGAGGATCACACCTTTAGATTCTTGAGAGACTACGTGGTGAATAAAGCTGGCTCCTTTGAGGAATGTGTTGATTTGCAGGGCGGATGGAGAGGAGACCGGGTAGTACGAAAGTAGCCCTGGCGGGATGGCTAGTCTGGTCAGAACCCCACGAGACCAGTCCAACCCGCCTCCACCACTTTGGGGCACGCACTAGCCTGCGGATAGCGGGAAACCTACTCAGTGACCTGAGAATCGATGGTGTCAGCTTAGCTCTGCAATGTACCTACCGAAGCAGACAAGCCGAGGGGCGTTGAGAGGAGTTTCTGCCTGCGAACGACACGGAGGGCCTCTTCGCGTCGTCGACGACACAGACACAAACAGCTATCATTTACTGTAATCAACAAGAGGCGCTCAAAATGCTTAAAGTTTAGGGAGCATGAAAGGGTTGAATGTTTGGTATTTGTGTCTATTTCCGCCAAGCAGATCTATGTCTTTACCTAGTTTCCATGTCTACCCGTCCATCAAGTCAAAGGCCCATCAACTGCACGGGTCAGCAATTAGCACCTTTCAAGTCTTGGAAGAACTTGGGGTATGTGATGTACTTACTCATAGTCTTGATTGCCATCCGTCCATCCGGGCCTTTGCCTTCTCTCATGGTCTTGAAAGCCAAGGGGGCGTCGGCGAATGAGAATCTAAATGGCCGTTAGTGTACTTGAGGGGAACCTTCTGTTGCTCAAAGATCTTGCCGGTGTGTTAGAAGGGGCTTCAAGTTGATTCGATCTTGGCGGACAAGGTCGATAGCCAGCGCGTAACAATTGGGCCCGTACTATGTCACTCCAGCGTCAGTCAAGTGCTTCGAATGGGTCAATGATGGCAACAGACTCTTAGGCTTCCTTTCAATGTGACTTCCCTACAGTAAAGTGTTAGCTAAGCTCATCGGTTGAGGAAAATAAGTGACGCAACTTACTTGTTCACAAATATAGACATGGGGATAAGGTTGTTAGCTGGGCCAGCTCCAACTTGGACGCAGACGCCGCGACGTTTGACCAGCCAGATACCGGTCTGCACGCAAACCTCGGCACCGGAACACTCGACTACCAGGTCGATACCTTCACCACGCTCTGCGAACCCAAACTTGTTCATGATTTCCTTGCCCTGATTAAAGTCGGTCAGTCGCGCTGTTCTGTGAGTTTCGGATCTGTCTCTCACATGTCGTTTCGAGTACGTCATATTGTCCTCGCCGTCTAGTTTCGGAATGGCCTGGTGAACGTCCGTGGCGACATACTCTTTGGCGAAGGCAAGCCTGGCTTCGTTCACATCGATGGCCAAGATTCTTCGAGCACCCAAGGCCTTACATACAGCCATAGTCCTGAGAGGCTTTAGTGAACAGCTTGCCTTTACGACGCATTTGAAAAATGCTCACAAGAGGCCAACAGGCCCGGCACCAAAGACTGCGACGTTGGCGTTATGTTGCATCTTCGCCACGCTGGCGACCGCCATGACGGCCACTGCGAGGGGCTCGACCTGCATTCTGGTGTCAGTGCTGCACACAAAATCCTAAATCTGGATGGCATACCAAAGCGCCTTCTTCCAACGAGATACTCTGCATCAGATGTCAGCTTCGATTCTTCTTATGTGTGCTGTGTTACACTAAGAACCGACCTCTGGAAGCTTGTAACAGCTAAAACGTAGCCATATATGTTAACGTTCGGTTTCCGATATCCCCTCACCAACGCAACTTACAAGTCGGCAGGAATGGTGAAAAAGCCCTGTAGGGTACCATCGAACCCGTCTGCCGCTGCGAAGAGAAAGTCGCCGCATTGTCCATCTGCAAGCTCGCTATCAGCCTTGAATGAGCGCACCCTCTGCAAAAATTGCCTTACATTCTCCTTGCTTGCAAAAGTCACATCGTCTGCAGCAGATTCCGGGCTGCGTTGTAGAACATCAGTTGCTGTTCGAGCCGAACCGATAGAAGAAGCGAGAATCGTACCTCCATTGCTACACGGTCTCCCACTTTTAGCGATGTGACCCGCGAACCAACTATTGGCCATATCAATACGGGAACTGTTCAATCGAAGGCTTGTATCCTTGTCACCAACCCTTCGCGACAATCCCAGCAGCTTCGTGTCCCAGAATAAGGTCGCCATCGAATGTTGATTCGCCAGCCTAAAGCCACAACGTCAGAGCTCCGTGTCAGGAAATTTGATCCATTGACAACTCACCCGGCCTTCGAGGAAAAGGTGCATATCGGAGCCGCTACAAATACACAGCCGTCAGTAAACTAAGAGAACGCGTGGCCCTCTCTGCGTGAATCACCCACCATAGTCCAGTCTTTTTCGGCGCAACCACTACACTGATCGTTTGCATCAGCCTCAAGATGCTCGTTTAGTTTCGCGCATCATGCTAACTCTCTTACTCACTCGTATTCACCAGGCTCGGTAGGCATAGGCCGTGTTTGCATTTTGAGCTCCCCGATGCCTGTCATGACACAGGCATGGTTCTCTGACGGAATTGCGTGCTCGGCCATTGTCATGCGTACTTGCTCTGTCACGACGGTGAGGTAAGACTGGTGCTGCTGCAGTCGATTTGGAGCGCGATACACTATGTGTAAGTCGAGTGATCACAACAGCTTTGCGAAAATGGATTTCTTGAAAATGCTCATCGTTCTTTCGTTCCTCGGTCCGCAGATTTGCCAACCCGCTCATGACGTCTGGATATCGGAGGTGGATTGTCCAGACGCTCTTCCGTTCGTGGAGCTTGACTCCGCATCATTGACCGTTCAACCGCTATGCCGTTGAAAGGTGGGTGTCACTGATCGAAGCAGATCGTCATGGTCCGGGGACTCCATGCATGGATGTGGCTAGCTTGCTTGAGGTCGCTGGTGGGGTAGGAATATGGCGGCGGCAATGCGGATGGCGGACGTTCCGCCTTCCCGCCAACCACTTCCACGTAGCCGCATGCACGTTGTGTCTTGATCATGGCCGCCTCTCCGCCTCTCCCGCGATCCCGCTCTGACTGTTGATAATATGGTCAACTGGTCAACCAGTGCCACTCCATCTGATGCCAACTTTCGTGTGCCACTTGGCATCAACCGAGACGTTCTTTTCGCGGTCTGTAGAAACTTGCCTCGTGGACTAAAGGAATTGTCAGGTAGGGATAGGAGTAGCACATGCATACAAGTCAACATCTGCACATGCCATAGCTGCGTAATTATGGCCTGATACGTCTTTGAACACCACAGTGGGATAAGCATAAAAATGACCTTGAGAAGTCCATCTAATCTCAAGCGTACCCTAGGGTGCATTACCTCTGTATACCCACTGTCAACTGCCTGTTGCAACACCCTAAACTTCACCTACCGTACAAGCGTGTGGCCCAAAGCAACTATGGCAACAACCACTACTACCACAACTCAATCACCCACCGTCCAGCAGGGCGCTCTTAAGTATGTTTACGGAACTTCCAAGTCACAACATCAAGCAGTTCCTAACCACACGACTAGACTAGGACATGGCTACGGCGACTTCCGCGATGATCTCTTCAGCAAAGGCTACGCCGTCGTCAAGGGAGCGATCCCAGCCGACAGGGCCCGGCAGTACCAGCAACGAGCCTTTGACTGGCTGACGTCCTTCGGCACACCGCTCGACATCGCCAAGCCGGAGACGTGGACGGCGGAGAACCTGCCCGTGCAGAGCAAACTCAACACGTTTGACAACTACTGCGTCGTGCACGAGAAGTTTATGTGGGACGCGCGCACCGAGCCGGGTGTCGTCGACGCCTTCGCTAAGGTCTGGGGAACAGACGAGCTACTCGTGTCATTCGACTCGCTCAACGTAACCTTCCCCAACCGCGCGGACAAGCCACCGCGCGCACCGTGGCCGCACGTCGACCAGAGCCCGATGAAGCGCGGTCTGCACTGTGTGCAGGGCATCATCAACCTCAGTTCAGCTGGCGCTGAAGATGGCTCGCTGATGGTCCTACATGGCTCCAACGCGGCCAATGACGAGTTCTTCGACACGCAGACTGACCCGAGCAACTGGGAGGTCAAGGACTGGCGGCGCTTCAGTGAAGATGAGATGAAGTGGTTCGAGTCGAAAGGCCTGAAGCCTATCAAGGTACACGCTGAGCCGGGCGATCTGATCCTGTGGGACTCGAGGACGGTGCACTGGGGAGGCGAGCCGACTGCCAAGAGCGACACAATCCGGACTGTCATATACGCATCTTACTCCCCTGCCAAGATGGCCACCAAGGAGGCCATTGCTGAGAAGGTCCGCGTGTTTGAGCAATATGGTGCTACCACACACTGGGCGCATGACAACATCTACCTACGACCACTGCTAGCCCGTTTGCCGGACGGATCGCTGGATCCACGCAACAGGAGCGAACCAAGAGAGAAGCCAGAGATGACGGAGCAGCTGTTGAAGCTCGCCGGTGTTAAGTCATACTGAACTAGATAATGTACTTCAAATAGCAACACGTTCATTCCAGTTCGAATGAACCAATCTTGAAACGAGCTCTCGAGTCTGAATGTAAAATTGGGCGCCCATATAAGCCATGTGAAATGCGCATCCGGAAGTGGATGTTCTGGGTTGGTGTTGGCCGCATCCCGCCTTGCATATAAAGTTGCCATCCCCGCCTCCGACTAGTCCTTTGGCCGAGCAGATCCTTACAAATTTATCAACGGATTTGCTCCCTCGGATGCCGAAATCATGACTGCCAAGCCCGTCTCGTTTCAGGACGAAGTTGAGCGCCTAGCGTTTAAGCTCAGAGGTTTATCTTAAAGAAGAACAACAATCAGACGGTGCTAATCATTCTTCAATAGACAAGCTGGACGAGGCCAATGGAGACAAGAGGATTGTAGTGGGCATCTGTGGCGTCCCTGGCTCAGGTGAGATATTCCCATAAATTGAGTGAATGTTGGTCGCTAATCTCAGCCTTACGAATAGGAAAGACGACCATCGCTGCAGCAGTGACTGCTCGCCTCAACGAGCTTGAAGGCACGGAACCCATCGCCATGGCTCTTCCCATGGATGGCTTTCACCTAACTCGAGCCCAACTCCGCGCGATGCCCAACCCTGATGAAGCAACCCATCGGCGCGGCGCCGCCTTCACATTTGACAGTGGCGGGTTTGTCACCCTAATTCGAAGCTTGAAAGCTATTCCGAGGACCACAGTCTACGCTCCGGCGTTTGACCACGCAGTCAAAGACCCTGCGGCCGATGCCATTGTTGTGAGCGCCGCGGCGCGCATCGTGCTGGTCGAAGGCAACTACTGCGCCCTGGATCGAGAGCCTTGGAAGACAGCGGCACGGCTCATGGACGAGCTCTGGTACGTGGATGTGACTCCCACGGTCGCACATGCGCGCCTGGCCAAGCGACATCTGGCTAGCGGGATTGTGGCGGATGAGAATGAGGCGTGGGAGAGGGCGCGCGGCACGGACGAGATGAACGCCCAGGACATCCGGTCTCACAGGCTTCCTTGTAATGAAACTATCATGGTAGCCTGAATAAAAAAAAACCAATCATAGTGGCTAAAACTTCATTCAATCCGTTGTCTCTGACTGATGATCACCAAGCACAATGTCCTCCATCAACCCTCAGGTCAGCTGCCGTCATGTAGCTGCTGCCATCACCAAGCAAGAACAGCACCGGTGCCCGAAACTCGTCCACGCTGCTCAATCGATATAGCATGTTGTCACCAGTCCACTGCTCCTCCATGCCAGGCTTCTTCAGCGCCTCCGCCGTTGCTGGGGTGCGGATGTACCCCGGCGACAGGGTGTTGACGCGGATCAGCGGCATGCCGACGCGGGATCCCCACTCGGCCGCCAGCGAGCGGGCAAGCTGCAGCACGCCCGACTTGGAGGCATTGTAGGCCGCCGTGTCGACGCCCTTGTTGACCACCGTGCCGCTCATGCTAGCCACGAGGACCATGCTGCCTCCCTCGCGCATCTCGCGCGCCGCGGCCTGGGCTACGGCGAAAGTGCCGACGAGGTTGATGTCAGTCAGGCGGCGGAAGCGTTCGACGGAGAAGTCCACAGCTGGGTCGTTGTCGGAGACGCCGGCGCAGGATACGAGGCCGCGGATCGGGTGACGCAGGGTCGGGACGAAGCTCGCGAAGGTCGAGTTTATCGCAGAGGCGCTTGTTACGTCAAGCCGGTGATAGCTTATTTGTTGGCCATTCGCCTGGGCTACGCTGAGCAGGTGCTCTGCTTGTCGTTAGCTTCTCATAGCGGAAGAGCATGCTAAGCTAGTTAGTGTAAGGGCTTTTTTCAGCACTCACTCCAGGGCTCCTCCGGAGGCGCTTGGACGACATCGAGGCAGACAACATCGCCGCCGCTTTCGAGCACTGTTTCTGCTACTTGGACGCCGAGATAGCCTGCACCGCCCGTGACTGTTGGACTCTGTTAGCTCGGGCTTCACATGGACATCATCTGCTAAGGACACTCACTGAGTACAGTGCGGCTGTCTAGCCGGAACAGGTCTGCTGTGGCTACATGCGCGCCACCCTGCCGAGGCTTCACCTCGCGGAATTTGGGATCTGCTGTATTACTCATCCTGGGTACTAGGAAGTCGTCGTTGTGCTGCTGTCTGCTGCCATGCGACACAGCTGGAGCTCTTCACGACATGACTTTATCAAGAGGCAGCTGTCGTTGCCGAAACGCAGCGGAGATCCCACCTACCGCCGTCGCGTGTAAGCAACCACACAGGCCATTCTCGAGGACGATAGCGCGGTACATCAGTGGAGAGGGAGCTGTGTAAGGCGGGGATTCCGCCCTTCCGCTGCACCGCCGGACCCCGCCTCGGTACCGTTCAGCGGGCGGCAAATGCTACAGTAGAGACTTCGAACCCGGCGTCTCCCCTCGATGGCATTACACAATCTAGAAGGCGCACTTATGGTGTAAAGAAAGAAGTACCCGAGCATGTGATGTTTAATAGATTCCTTCCTCAAAGCTGAGATTTTGTCTTCTGCAATTAAGCAAACCGTATCTGACCTTTGTTGTGCTACGATCGAGTTGCTTTCGCTGAACTACACTACGTCTTTGTACTCCATCTTCAAGTAGTCATGTCTGCTCCTAACACACCAATGGTCCCTAGGCCCTTGGAGGGCCAGGTCGCCATCGTGACAGGCGCATTCCGCGGTAAGCCAGGAGTCCTTTTTCACTCCGAAGTGCGTTCAAAAACGTTCAATCTGACTTTGCTCTCTCTCCAACAGGTATCGGCGCAGCCATCTCCCGGCACCTAGCCAAGAATGGCGCTTCGATCCTGGGCATCTACACCTCCGACTCATCGACCAAGTCCGCCGAGCAGATGGTCCACGAGTTCACCACCGAATACAAGGTTAAGGCCCACGCCCTCAAGACAGACCTCCAAGACTCCGACGCCGCGGGCCCCGCCATCGTCGCCACCGCCAAGCAACACTTCTCCAAAGCCGACGGCTCCCTCGTGATCGACATCCTCATCAACAACGCCGGCGTCGGCGGCGACTACCCCCTGGGAGAAGTCCCCGTCGCCGAGTTCCACCGCATCTACGCCGTCAACGTGCTGGCGCCCATCGTCGTCACGCAGGCCGTCCTGCCGTACCTGCCCCGGGACCGCTCCGGGCGCATCGTCAACATGTCGTCGGTCGCGTCGACGATGGGCTTCAAGACGCACACGCTGTACGGCGGCACGAAAGCCGCGCTCGAGGCCATGACGCGCACGTGGGCGCGCGAGCTCGCCGAGCGGGCGACCGTCAACGCCGTCAACCCGGGCCCCGTCGAGGGCGACATGTACTGGGCCGCCGGCGAGCAGTTCTGGAAGCAGCTCGAGCCGTTCCAGATGATTGCGCCGCTGACGCCCGTGCGCGAGGGGGTCGACAGGCCGGAGCTGCTGAAGCTGGCAAATGACAAGATGGCGGGCAGGCGCCCGGCGTACTGGACCGAGGTCGCTGCCATTGTGGCCATGTTGTGTGGTCCGGATTCTTCGTGGTGCACTGGCAGTGTGGTGTGCGCCAACGGCGGAATGCGGTTCTCGACGTAAATAGATTTGAGCCAGTAAAATGGAAATGTCTTGCACTTATATCTATCACAGCTCAGTTTCGGCCGGAGTGTGATCGCTAACCAAGTCATGTTCTGATATGTAGTGAAGAGCGTCTGAAAGCGCTGGTAAGCTTTTGCTTCTGCTGAATGGTCTTCAATATGCACACGCTCGCTTCGGCGCTGGACTCCGGGGTTGCCCATCGCTGTGCCGAGGCAATGACTTTGCCCAGGAGCTCCGTGATGTCGGGTACGAGGTGGCTGAGCAAGACGCTCGAGGATGCCATTGTTAGCACGAATGCAGACGATAAGGACCTATTTGGGAATCAGTGTGTCAGGCCATGGCCATCGGTAATACAAAGGAGTTAATGTCTTACGCTTGAATGATCATCCAGGTGTACTGCGATCGCTTGAGTAACGGGTGCGCGGCGGTGTAGATGTAGTTCCGACAGCTCTCGATGCAGATTTTGGAGTACTCCATCACGTATGTGGGTACCTCTTGGGGGTTATTTGCTGAGGCCGCATACAGCAGACACGGACGAGAAATGATGTGCCTGGCGGACCAGTACCTCAGTCGTAGCCATGCCTCCTGCAGGTCGCGAGGGACAGTGGTACTCAGATCGGGCTTGATCACGTCCGGAAGCGAGTAATACCAGGTGTCAAGCTGTCGAGCTAATTCTGATACCACGCCTTTGAGCGATGTCGTTGTCGAGGTTGCAGGTGATGGTGCGGACGGCTCATTCGTTGCGCTCGTATCTTGCGGGCTTGCCATGACGGAGGGCTTTGGGCCTGCTGCGTACATGGTGTTGTGTATCCTGTTGAGTAATCTTCTGACGGAGCAGAGAGCGAGAAATATCAGAGCGTCACGGTCCACGCCGTGGCCGAAGCGTGGGAAATGCATTCGGTCAATGACGAGCTCAATACCACTTCGTGGGAGGTGGAACTCAGCCATGCTATCACTAAAAAGCCTGTTAACACCCAGGATTCTGGTGATATACTCCATCTAATGCCTTACCATTCGAGGAGAAAGGTCGTCCAACACAACCGACCGACCATATTGCTCTGCTCTTCGGACAAGGGATTGTCTCCGGATCTGTTTCGCTGTCAGCCATGACTTTGTCTCTTCTCGGCATGTACTTTCTGACGTACTGGGAGGTGATCATCTGAAGTTTTGTTGACGCCATGTAGACCAGCTTCCAAGCTGGAAGGGGCGCCTCCATGTAGCCCATGTAAATGGACGCGAGTACCAGGCCGAGAGGAAGGGAAGTGCTGATACCAAAGGACATGATCCATTGCGATGTGAGGATCTGATACGCAGGAGAGAAGTACTCAACTCCATTCCCCGCATCCATATACTGTCCGATACTTTCTTCGGCTGCCGAGTGGAGAGCTAGCTTGCCCAACGCCAGGACGATCAGACAGACAGCTGTCTCGGCATCATCTTGACCACCTCCACGGAGAACAGTGTCGAATGTAAGAGACAATGCCTGCTGATCCAGGATTGGGAAGCTTGGGTGGATATCTGAGAAGAATTTGGCCAAGTAGATATCTGTGACCTCTTTCCGAAGGTCCAGAGTTGCGAGAATCAATGACATGTCCTGGGCAGCATGGACCTGGTGTACTGCCCCCCTGTGCGACTCGATCTGATAGAAGAAATCGTTGGGATATTCACCAATCAAGCGGCGAATCTGGGGCAAGGCAAACATGCTTCCCGTCGTGGTATTATGTCGCACAGGTATTGTGAAGGGGTTGTCCTGATCATCGTCCACGCCGTCTGGAGAACTATGCTGTTCGACGTGAACGACTAGACTGGGATTCATGGCCATAGATGCATGGCCCAACGGTTGTACGAATGGTGACACGGGCCCCGGGTCGAAAGCAGAAAGGAAAGAGGCATATTGGGGATGGTCGAGCGTCGAGGTATCGCCGGGTGCCACATTCAGATGGGTATCACCGCTGATCGGAGTCGGGACTTGTTCTATGGAATTGCTTTCGGCATACGGGCTGAGCGTGGAGGTGCCCGGTGACTCAGCAACCTCTTGCTGAGATGGGTGATCTTCGGCCTCACGCCGTTTCGGTGACTGCTGATGCTTGAGCAGGGCTTCCAGCTGATCAAGACGACGAAGGAGAGCCTCGTTGGAGCCTTTGTCGGTAGCTGCGGTCTTTTCTTGTCTGTGTTCATGTCAGAACCCCTTGATCCATCTTGGCTCATGACCGCCGCAAGGCCTAGCAAGGGACGATACCTTTCACTAACAGGATCCGGGTACTCGCACTCCACCCCGGACTCGTTGCACAGGCTGCATGAGGGCCTTCTAGCATCGCATCGTCTCTTTCTGCAAACGCTTGGGTCAGTCCTTGGGACAGCATCATGAATGGTAACTGAACAGACCTATGCCGACAGAAGAAACAGGCGACAGACGCCCGCTTCCGTGGATAATTCATATGGGCCAACTCCGGGTCGCAGCACCAGCGCTACAGGTTCCGGGTCATCGGGTACAGGAAAAGGATCTATGATCAGGGGCGTTGATACCAATGCTCCTTCCTGGGGAAGAGGATGTTGCCAGAGTCAGAGCACAGGCATTCCCCGCAACATGACGGACTGCACGCACGCGCGCTGCGGGGGTTTGAGGGTGTGGGTGAAGGTGGGGAATGAAGATGGAGAACCACCCCCTGACCGTCACTTATTCTTGAATCGGGGTATTCATGTTATGCAATTAAGCGGACGACGAGGATCCCGACCACGAACCCACTCCGACATCGCCACTGATGCAGTATGAGGTGTCCTGATATGCATGCAAGAGTCATTTCACTGTGTTGACACATCATGGAAATCTTTGACAATTGGATGGCCGCCGCGTATCCTGACACGCAGCAGATGATATCGTGGTGTACCGCATTCAGTATAAGACCCTCTGCCTTTCACCATCCGTCTGCCATTTACTCAATAACTCAACAAGATAACATCTCTCGCGCCTTCTCCTAGTATGTCTCGACGCCCTTCGACGCACGAATCCACTCACCTGGAGCCCATTTCGATCACAGAGACGGGCAGAACTGCTCGATGGAACTCTTCTCCGATCAAGGTTGCCCGTCTCGCAGCAACATACTGGTGCTTCATTCTTCTCGGCTCAAATGACAGCTTATACGGTGTACGTCTCTACCCTTGGACACAATTGCGGATGAAAGCCATACACTGACACCAAGCAAAGGTTTTGATTCCACGAGTACGCGCTTGAGCTATCCAACCACTCTGTGGGTGTGAGTACTGACCATGAGGCTACCATGCAGATTGAAGAGTTCTACAACATCTCATACATTCAAGTGTCTCTCATTTTCCTATCTCCAGTCCTCGGGTTCATCATCAGCACGCTTTCGAACCACTCGATACACGTCCACCTCGGTCAGCGAGGCGTCATCGCCATCGCCGGCACCTGCCAGCTCGTCGCGTACATCATCGCCTGCCTCCATCCTCCCTTTTCCGCCCTCGTCATCGTCTACGCCCTTGTGGGGCTAGGATGCGGCGCAAAACAGGCCGCCTGGAACTCATTTGTAGGGGGCTTGGAGAACGCCAACGAGCTCCTCGGCCTTCTTCATGGGTGCTACGGCCTCGGGGCCACACTTACGCCTGTCGTGTCCAGTATCCTGCTCAGCCAGCACGGCTGGCAGTGGTATCAGTGCTACTATATTTTTGTCGGCATGGCGGCGGTCGATACTTTGTTCTCGCTTGCTGTATTTGCGTCCCAGAGCGGCAAAGTGTACAGCCAGAAAGCTGGTCTCGAGCTGCGCCGACCTTCGATCGCTATTCAAGGCGAGTTTCTACCCGTGCAACCCGAACAGCAAGCAGAGCAGCACAGTTCATCCCGATCGAGCCGCACATTTGCTGCTCTTAAAGGCAGTAGGACATTAGCCTGTCTGAAGCACAGAGCTGTTCAGTTGTGCAGTGCATTCTTGTTGACGTATGTTGGCTCCGAGGTTGCCTTGGGAGGATGGCTGGTTACCTTTATGATGCGAGTCCGTGGCGGCTCTGCAGTGGCTTCTGGTGGTGTTTCCAGTGGCATGTGGGCCGGCATAACTGTCGGTCGCGTGATTCTCGGCTTCGTCACCGGTCGGCTGTTCAAGGTCGAAGTCCACGCAGTGGTTGCATACCTCATCATGGCAATGGTGTGCCATCTGCTATTCTGGCTGATCCCCAACTTCATCGCCTCCGCGGTGTCTGTTGCCTTGCTCGGTATGCTCTGTCGCCTTCCCGCCCTCTAGCTCCAGCATCGATACTGACGAAGGTCTCTAGGTTTCTTCTTGGGACCGATGTTCCCGGCAGTTGTAGTGTGCATCAGCAAGCGCCTACCACGACATATGCAGGTCTCGGCGATAGGGATATGCTCAGCGATTGGAGCATCCGGAGCCTCCATCATCCCTTATATGGTCGGAGCTATTGCCCAGGCCCGGTCAGTCTCTGTCCTGCAACCGATCATATTTGCCCTGCTTGTACTTTGCTTTGGCCTATGGCTCTTGCTGTGCCGTCTGTCTCCGATCTGAAGCATATAATATTGGACCGTCTTATTCGTTGGTAGAGTTTGTTGGTCAATCTATGTATGCACTGATGTCCTATAATAGTGTAGCTCAGCCAGACTGCTCCAATTTGTGTTTAAATAGTTCGTACAGTATCAGATAATGATTTCAAAGCATTATTGAGATAATAAACCCTCATTCATCTGATAGCTAGCTATATAGGTCTAGAATGGCTCAGGCAGCCCGGCATCACGCTCCTCGGGTGTGTTAAACACATTGACCTTCCAAGCAGGATCAAAGGTGCAAGGAAGACCTCCAAAACGGGTCGGCTGCTTCCGCCCCAGGTCTGTCAAAGCATCATAGCTTTGGAGGCGTCAGTGATTACATCCGGTTTTTCAAAAAGCAACTTGCAAATACATACCTTGCGTCGTCGAGATCAAAAACTTGGAAGTTGGACTGAATCCGGTGGGCCTTGACAGACTTGGGCAACACGGAGAACCCACGCTGTCACAAACTTGTCAATATCTGAAGATTGCGAGTTGTACTTGTCCATTGATAGCCATACCTTGATACCCCAAGAGCCAAGGACTTGCCCGGGGTCTTTGCCGTGTTTACGGGCAATCTCTTCCACAAGAGGGTTTCCTAGGACCTTGACGCCACCACGGTTGGCATCGCCCCCGAAGGGCATGTATGCCGTGATGTGTATTCCTTTGCGAGAGCAATAGTTGACGAGCTCCTGTTGGATGAGGTAGGGATGGGCCTCCACTAATGCGTTCATGTCAGTCAATGAATGCTAAAAAAAAGGAGGCAATGCTCATGAAACCTACCCTGATTTACTGCAGGCACAACCGAGGTTGCGTCGATGAGCTTCTGGATAATCTCCGGTTGGAAGTTGCTAACACCAATACTGGAAAGGATCAGTTTCTGGTTCGGTGCCGACGCATACAAGTATCGTTGAAGCTCACCTCTTCACCTTGCCAGACTTTTGCACTTCAATCATGGCTTTCCAAGTATTGATCAGACTTAGCGAGGTGTCCAAAGTCATGAGGCCGTCCCCATTGTGTGGCTCGAGCTTGATACCGGTAGGTTGACTGGGATCCTCGACTGCCGCGAAGTTCACGGGCCAGTGAATCTAAGAACGACACGGCTATTAGTCTGCACGTCACCATCCGACTGCGGCGTAGAGCGTACCAGGTAGAGGTCTAGATATGAAGTGCCTAGATCTGCAAGAGTCTGGTCCAGGGCTTTCTTTAGATTCTCCGGTCGGTGGTGACTGGTCGAACGAGATAAAAAACATGCCTCAAATTATTTATGGGGTGGAAGGACTTACGAATTCCACGCCTTGCTTGTGATGAACAGGTCTTCGCGCCGAAACTTGGGGTTTTTGGACAGGACTTTGAAAGCTTCTCCGACCTCACCCTCGTTCTAGTGATGACACTTGTTAGTCAAATCACCACCACTTTTGCAACCTGATAAAAATCTACCTGGTAGAACTGGGCGCAGTCAAAGTGACGCATGCCACACTCCCACCTATCGATAAGTCATGCCATTAGCTTTCAGGAAGCTCCGCGGGTGCTCTCGCATTATGCCCTACTCACCCGGCGACAACTGCATTGGTAACCTCGTTGGGTGCCGAAAGGAAGGTTCCTAAGCCGATGACGGGGATTTGGTTCCCATCATTCAGTACAAACTTCCTTTGATTCACAGACATGACTGCTTTCTTTGCATTTGACCCTTGTTTCTGTATTGATGCGACGATGCAGCTGTTTCTCATCTACAAAGCAGGATCACTACACCATCATATCGTAGATGTCCAGTTACTAGCGTTGTAGCCGTTGTATTCTTCATCTTCTTCGATAACAAGGATTATGTCATCATTGCACCTCTTTCCGATCCAGGAGACCGTGGGGAAGCTTAGACGGAACCTTCACATGTGTGGAGAGAAAGGGTGGATGCCACCTTGGGCGCGGCGGCGGGAGGCGGGAATGCGGATCCGCGGCAAAACCTCGGCTGCATACCCGCAACCGCAACTGCAACCATCCGCCGTTCCCCGTCACCGTTTGATGTCACCGCTTTGATGAACATTTGAGGGGAAGTGCTCGAATGTGGGGGAGCTACGGATGATCGTTTCATCCATCTAGCATGCTTCATGGGATTGATCTTTCTTATAGGATGGCTAGAGTGCAACAGAAGTAAGAACATTGAAAAAGAATTAGGAGCTTCGATACCGTGGAAGGACATCGTGACGAATTTCGTTGATTTTGCATATTTCCCAACACACTATTGCGAAAAGGCTTGAAGACTTGCTCGTTTCTGATATCAGCCATGGCTATCAACGGCGGGAAGACCAGGAGCGTCCTCGAGGCACTTGAGGATATTTGCAATGTAGACGTCGATGCTGTCGATCCCAAGGTGTCGACGGCGATGCCGTTCAAGCCACACAATCGTATGTTTACCCAAGAGAATCACAGGAGAAGCAGATTTTGATCCTGACTTTGCTTTTTGACAGAAACATCGAACCAGGTCATTTGCTGCGAGACCATGCTCAAACCCGAATATCGCGAGATGTTTATGAGTAAGATGAAGCAGTATGGCTCCGAGGGCTGGGATGAGGTCTTCAATCGTGTGGTACGCCTACGCTCTCACTCCACTTGTCCACAGCTGCATCAGGGAACTAACCTTTTACAATGGTAGTCCGTACAATTCTGCGCCAACAACTTGAAGAATATTTCCGGCAGGGTGCTCATCCAGGTGTCACCTTCCCGTGTTTACGACAAGGACGCTGTTCTCGAGCAATGCTACGCTTATGACCGGGCGTTTCGAGACCTAGGCGTTTCGCGAGATCGCTACGCCATCAAGATCTCCACTACGGGGCCTGGAATGGTAGCTGCTAAGCAGCTCAACCAGGAGGGCATCAGGACCCTTGGAACCTCTCTGTTCAGTCTGCCCCAGGCGATTGCGGCGAGCCAGGCTGGCTGCCTGTACATCAGTCCTTATTTCAATGGCAAGTATTCTATTTCGGCTTTGAAGACTGTGAGCCTGAAGCTAACAGTTATGATGCAGAGGTCGCAGCATACTCCGATGATTCGTTGATGCACAAGGGCGAAGATCCGGCACTTACGGTAAGCCTAACCTTCTTACATGCTAGGACGTTGCGCACATGAATACTAATGTTTGACGACAGCACCCTATGGCTCCCCGCGTGGTCCAGATCCTAGACACGTACCGGAAGCTCTACGAGAGCACTGGCAAGGAACAGCCACTGATTGTTATGGCGAGGTGAGACCCCATTCTTGCCCACGAGTGTGCGAAAATGACACTGACATTCGCGTCACAGCAATGCGCACCTTGGCGAGATCATCGCCAATGCCGAGCTAGGTTGCCAGCACATCACCATTCTAGCCAATCACATGGAGGAGCTGGCCAAGACGCCGCTCGACGCCGCTGCCCTTGACAAGTACCCGCTCCTCCGAAACCCACCGCCCAAGATGCAGGCTCCGTACTACAAGAACCACAAGACTGCCGAGCGCCTGCGCGGTCACATGAAGATCGACCCTCTCGCGGGACCCGAGTGGGACGGCATCCTGGCTAGCACGGACGTCGACTGGCTGGCGGACAACGGCAAAGCCCTAAGCGAGGCGATGGAGTCTGACGCTGCGGTGGTGCGGAAGATGAAAGATGTCCTCAAGGCATTTGGGGACGCGGATATCAAGGCCAAGGCCGCGATAGAGGAGGAGATAGCAAAGCTTGCGGCTTAGCATGCCAGCAGGGACCATGACATAAGCGACGTATTATGAGACGTTCTTAGATATGGGTTTAGCTGTTCTCAATGGAGTACTGTTGAGAGTTGATTCCCTACCCGCGAGACCCATTCCTCATGCAAGACCTTGTCACAGCCTCAGGATTGTGGAACACAAGATGTCGATGTTACACAACCTGCGTCGGCTTCCACTTCTGCCATCCGGGGTACATGCATCTTTTGCATGGTCACCCTGATGCCAAAGCTCTATTAGAACTATTTTCAAAGCTCAGTCGGGGAAGTATGGTGCATAGTCCTGCCGTTCTTTCAATCGTGTACATACTATGCTCAAATACTGACAACACGAGGATTTTCATCAGGTTGGTGATCGAATTGATTTCCTCATTCAGAATGATTCTACTGAATGTGACAACCAGCAGAGTAGACTGCTTGGCAGCAGCGTTGAAGTAGCCTATTGGCTACAGATGCTACCTCGACCCGGTCGTGTCAGACTTCATGCAACAATGCCAGGTAGCAGTAATCAGTAAGCACATCAGGAACGGCGAGATATAGCGCCAAGATGAAAAATCCAGAAAAGTCTAGATTGGATGGCTCGCAAAAAGGCCCCCAAGTCGGAAGTCGCCTGTAACACCCTAATGACAAAGCCGTCAAACGTCAGGGTTGACGCTTGGTAATAGCCTAGCCAATGTTGATCAAGATTGTTGACAAGAACATTGAAAGCGAGGTGAGAAACTAGGGTATGTGTGACTTGTTAAGAGGTAGGCTCGTGAGGTTGACTTGATTGATCGAATGTAAACAGAAGAGAGAGGCATGAAGAAGTATTAAAGGGAGCCCACGAGCCACTACTCAAGACCTGTTTACTCTTGCAATCATCATCCCCAGAACTTCAACACTTTGACTGCCGTCTCAAACAAATACCAACATCTAGTTGTCCAACATGAAGCCCAACACTTTCTCTCTCATCGCACTGGCATTCGCCTCAAGCAGCTTTGCGGCTCCAACTGCCCAAGACGACGTCGACATCCTCGCCATTCCCATCGGACAACGTGAATTTACTACCCAATTGCTCTCCAAAGACGAAAGGTGCTAACGAGGTGTGGTAGTCTTCAATGATCACAACTTTGCCGGCACCCCGACAGCTCTGGCTCCGAACAGCTTGGGAGCCTGCGGTACGTACTCGTATATAGGGGTTCTAGGGCTCATCGGCTCCAATAGCTGATGTTTCATGACGCTTCCCGGTGTAGTCAACACACCCAAAGGCTATACCGATTCGATCAGCTCTATCTTGATGACTTCGCCAGGCATCTTTGCCTGCCGATTCTATGAGTAAGTGATACGAAAGCCAAAGTTCCAATCTGCAGACTAATCACTGAACTCTAATGTGCTCGCCAGCAACACCAACTGTCAGGATAACCAGGGCGTCTTGGACAACGTTCGCACCAGCATTAGCGATTTGCGCAATGTCAACTTCAACGACCGGATTGCTTCGTACTTGTGCCTCGCCGTCTAAGCGACCACTATGAGAACGGAGTGTATCCGTCAGTCATAAACTTCTAATGTGATTACGACAACCAAATCACTGGACTACGCTAAATCGCCAGGTGAAGTTCGAGATGAGAGGCTGGCTCGCCTTTTCACAGTCTGAAGGGACTTCAAGACGTTCATTGCTATCGTTGCTTTCATTTCTACCGAGAAGAGAGAACTGTCATTCGTTATATGCTTTCATCGCTGCGTTTAAACTATCAATGGAACAATTTAGGGACCCTTATACACTGCCTTGGTCTACATATTCTGAATCTTCCCTCAGGTTAGCTAACCAGACTGCCACAGCAGCAAGGTCTTCGGGTGAGCATAGAAAAGCCTGTGGGTGTAGTGACATGCTGTTCTCGCTTTGTTTGGGGTTCTCGAGAATTTTCTTTCCCAGAGCTGCTTTCAAGACTTGATAAAAGGCATGTTAGCACGCGATCTTGAATATCGAACTTGGACATTCTGAATGCCCGGTACACTAACATTCAGGGCGGATTGTATTGCAATGAATCTTGTCTGGACCCCATCTGCTGGCCAGGCACTTTGTGAGATGTGCAACTCCCGCTGTCCTAGTGCAGTACCAGACTGAGCAAAATGGCATGTCAGCGGCCTCAGGGACGTAATAGATGGACAGGATCCCTACCATGCTCCATGTCCGGCTGCAAGCCATGCACCGAGGCAGTGTTGATGATCCAGCCCCGATTACTCTGTGTGTGCGGTTCTTGGGCTAGGAACTGGCGAACGGCATATCTGCTGCCGAGGTCGACGGATTTCAAGTTCATGGCCATCTTCACGTCAAATGCTGATGCATCTGCCTCGACAGCTAGGTTATAAGGTTCTAAGGGAACTTGTGCATTATTGACCATCACATCCAGCCGGCCAAAAAATGTCACTGCTGCTTCCACGAGTTGCTGTACGTCCTCGGCCTGAGAGACATTCGCGCGGATGAAGTGCGCCCTTCCCACGCCCGACTCGTTGATGGCGTCTGCCGTCCTCAAGGGCTGTTCTGGTGGGGCATCATCTGTCAGGTCGCTGCAAACCACTTTCCAGCCCTGCTGACCGTAAGCTAGAGCAATAGCCCTACCGATCCCAGAGGAGGAGCCGGTCACTATGGCGACTTTCATGGTCATTAAGGACTTGTGGAGGGGGGATGTAGCCCACAGTGGCTCAAGAAAGCCGCTTCTTCCCCACCTCAAACAATCGCTCAACCTGGCTTAGCTTTCGGCAGATTCGGTTGTGGCAGAACCGACAGTCTTGGCGCTCTGTGAGTGATTCAGGTCATGAGAGGCATGCGGGCCTGTCGATGATGCAAAGTGCTCATGACCCTCTTGTACCCAGGTACGGGCTCACTAGAGATACATTGAATCGCATTGCACTGAAATATTAACCGATCAACTTTGTGGATTATTCATTCTGCTTGGTCCTCGATCTTGGTGCATTCCACTTTGCGAGGATCTGCGGCGCGCGACGTGCCTACCTCACTTGTGATTGACCTGTGATTCACGGCCAACTCAAAACAGCAAGCACCCCGGGACGTCACTTGCCCTTTTACTTCAATATCCTGAGGACTGATTTTAGGCTCCGAAGCCCCTCAGGTCCCTCTCTTCTCTACTCTTCTTTTCTCTCAGTCTTTCATCAGTCGCACCGATTCTTCTCTCTCTCAACACTTTGTCGCAAACGTCATTCTGCTAGCAAGTCGGTCATGGTACTCACTAGGAGTAGGCGCCGCTTGCTAGAGGCTCAGGTTGGTTCTTCCATTCTCTCTTCAATTCCGGATCTCTCATTTCTGACTCCTCTATTCAGGCTGCATCCTTCCCATTCTTCGGACTGCCGCTGGAGCTGCGTTTCGAGGTCTACCGACACCTCATCGAGAGCATCCAGGATCGCGAATACCAAAAAGGGGGCGGAATGACTACCCTTTGCCCTCCGGCAATCGCTCGAGTCAACAACACGATCCGCAACGAGTTCTTGCCGGTGTATTACCAAAAGATTGTCAGACTCGAGCTCACCCTACACTACGACCTGGATATTCGCAACGATGCGATCGCCCTACCCGTGGACAAGCATAAGAATCTGTAAAGGCTCTTTCCCTTAGGGCCGTTGCCAGGCTTCGAGTTCATCCGCGAAATCGCCATCTATTACGGAGGTCCCTGTCAATACGATCAATTGAACTTCTTCCTTGATGTAACTCTTACCGAAGAAGAAGAGGAAGAGGACTTGTCCCGTAACATCCATCGCGGTGACAGGGTCGGAGATGCTATTCCAGACTGGAAAAGTTATGAGAACCTGCATACTGTGATTACCAAGTATTTGGGCCCGCAGGAAAACATTGACCAGATGAGAGAGTACAACGTACCTGTGGAGGAAATGATCTGGCTGATTTGGCGTGTTGCAGAGTACTGCCCGCGTGCGGCCAAGAATCTGTTCATCATTTGGGACTTCGGTCGTTAGGATGGATGTACACCTAAGGGGAGGTTGTCATATCATGTCACAAAGGTATCGGCATTGCATATAGTGGACTGGAATTGGCAGGGAACGATTTCAATGTCTACAGAGGTTAGAGTAGCCCTGACAAAGTTTGCCGGGGAAGCAACATCACTCGTCGTATGCTAGGGGAGGGCAATCATAGCAAGAGTACTTCCACTCTACGTACTCTTCGCAAATATTTGTAATGTATTCAAGAAATGCGGGCTAAACAAATGGATCATCAACCTTTCGTGCTATGTGGCACCCATACTCCATCGCCAAATCTGCAGGCGAAACCCCAAGTGCATTGTTCGAACAACATGCATCTAGCAGATATTCTTCTTAGCATTACCGGTGATACCCCAGAAGATGTTCTCGGCGCAAGGCGACTCGCGGACCGAGTTGTTGTTGACCTCGACCTCGAAGAAGATGCCGCTGGTGTTGGGGAACTCGCTGCGTGCCGCAACGCGGACCTCTCCGCCGCCGTTGATGACACCGTCCCGGATGGCGAGGTTGTAGCAGTTCTCAATGAGCACGGCGTTGTTACCGTTGTTGGCGAGGTCGATGTATTTGATCTCGGCCGCTCCAGACATAGACACGCAAAAGATACCACGGCCGCCACCGCGCGAGACGACCTTGTCGACCCACACGTTGGTCTTGGTGTACTGGCCGTCGGCGAGCTGCCCGTTGTTGTTGGCGAAGCGCAGCGTCGCGTAGCCCGTGCCGGTTGCGACGTTGTTGCCCTCGACGTAGCCGACCCACGCGTTGATGGTCTTTTGCAGCAGCAGGCCGCACTCGCCGACGTCGCGCGCGATGACCTTGTCGATGTTGAGCCCGTCAATGTTCCACGTCTCGACGGCGTGGCTGCCGGCGCCCGTGACCGTGACGGTGCCCATCTTGACGTTGTAGTTCTGGGCCAGGTCGCGGTCGAACCGGATGCCCAGGCCGCCGCTGAGGTTCATCGTGATCTCGCCGAGCTTCAGGTTGCGCGTGCCGGAGAAGCGCAGGCCAAAGTACGGGTTGCCCGTCATCTTGAGGTACGGGATGCTGACGTCGTTCTGGTTGGTCACCTCGATGGCGCCGCGGCCGGACTTGTTGCCGGCGTTGAGGGTGCCGCAGACCTCGAACGTCTTGCCGCTCGTCACGGTGATGGTGCTGGCGCCGATGCTGCCGGAGGCCTTGACGACGACGCGCTGGCCACTGCCGATGCGGTCGAGGGCCGTCTGGATGGCGAGGCGGTAGTCGGAGCCGCTGTAGACGCTGGCGCCGTTGACGGTGGCCGTGAAAGTGCCGGAGCCCGTGACGACGCCCTGTGGGGAGCCGTCACCGCAGGCAGCGTTGACAGCGCCGACACAGGCGAGCGCCGTCGTGATGATGGAGGAGAGGCGAAGCATTTTGATCTAATGTGAACCTAGATGTGAGTTCCAGGGGCGTTGTTCGGGGTGAGAGGTCTACATCTCCTCCACGGCGGTGCGAGACCTTGTTTATAGACGTTAGTGAGACGACCGCAAATTCTAAACATCGCCAAGAAAACCCGTCGAACATCAATGGAAGGCCCATCTCCGCTATCCATTCCAGTATAGCTACCGCTACATATAGGGACTTGGCACATACAGCCAATTCGACGGAGAGGTATTTCTCCGCGGCCGGTGGGAATGGAAGTAACCCATCTCCTGCAGCAGCATTTGACAGGCTTTCCACCTATGGATTGATATCAAATGAGTCAGCTTTACCTACAGTAGACAAACCCTAGATCCTTGGCTCTTATACTCAAGCAAGCCTTAATCCGGATTCTGATGTCGTTCGAGCAAATCATCGTTATCATTGTCCTAAAGAGCCCGCCAGGAGTTGATGGGAACGGAACCTCGCCACCGAATAAGAAGGCTTGGCTGCTCTAACATATCCCTGTCAACTTTCTTGGCGCACAAGTTCCCAAGTCCAGGACCTCGCTTGAGCCTCTCTTGGACGTATTTGATCAAGAAACTGCGATCTGCCTAGCGTGTGGAACAGACTCAAACATGCAGGCTTCACACCAGTAAAGGGAAAGGACGCAATGATATGAGCTTTTGATACTCTTTTCTCGTTCTTTTCAGCGGATGTAGTCTGGTATATTTGCCGACGATGGATCTCGCAGTGGCTCCCCCACTTCATCCGTCTTGGCATGAATGGGGAAGGTCGCCCAGACTTCGTAAAAGGGAATGTGCCCGGGGACTCGGAGCCGAGCGACAATAGTGTAAACCCGCAGAATCCAAGTATATCAGGTGGAACCTCTTGGCTCATCATAGAAGGAGCAAATCGTTTCACCTGGTCACGTTCGGTCGTCACGCCTAGATGAATGAACACTCGAAAGTATCATCACAAGATGCTGCCATTACACACCTTTCGTAGTGCAAGCTTCACAAAATCCCCGCGACGGCCCAAAGACTTTGGTCAAAGGTCACGTTCCCAATAAGTCCGCTCATCCCTTGCTTTGAAGCTATGATCGATCGCCAGCCAGCAAGCACAAGTCAAACCAGGCCCGACAGATGAGTCCTACTCCTTCATGCGGGGATGACGACGGCTTTGCCCTCACCTCGATGGGATGAGTTTATGGTTACTCACCTTAGCAAGTACATGCTTGCATGGATGATGACCGCGCAGCATATGGAATTCAGCAAAGCTACCAGACGACGCTCGAATGCATGCAACACATATCGACTCAACTTCAGAACCAAGTCCCAGGTACCGGTAGTGCTTGCGCTTCCGATTTTCAACCCAGACTTGTCAAGAAGGCTCTTAGGAAGGAAGGAACGGCGCCAGGACGCCCCGCCCGGGAAGTCGGACAGATTGCACCTGACAGCCGAAGCAAGCATCGTTACATACTTTATGCAGGCTTCTTTAGATCTGCAACACTTCAACATCCTCGCGACATGGATGGACATCGAAGTACCAAAGAGCATTGCCATTAACGCTGTATCAAAGCGAATCTCGCTGAGGTATGCCCCAGCCTCGAGATGTATGTATAAACTCCTCCCCTCTACCCTTGCCAATATGTATCATGCCCTCGCCGTCTCCTGCGGCGCATCCCCAGGTGTCCCCCTCTCGAAACCAAAGTACACGGGCGCGGGCCCCTCGACCTCGCGGCCCTCGGCCAGCGCCTTGTTCCGCGCGTCGATGGCCTCGAGGTACTCGCGCGCCCTCTGCCCCGCGATCTGCCTTCTTTCTTTCTGCGTGAGCCCGTCGCCGTCGTTCTCGGAGCCGCCAAACTGCATGTTGATCTCCTCTGACTCCATGTTGCTGCCCTTGTTCCACGTGCGCGGGAACCACCACCAGATGAAGGCGAGCATGGCCGCGCAGATGGAGCCAAGCACGGCGCAGGGGACGACGATGGCTAGGTTGGCCATCTTTTTCTTTTGTGGCCTTGAACCGGTCCTCAAGATACTGAGTAATGTGAATATGGGTTGACGGTAGGTTGGCTTTGACGAGACCGTTGGAAGGAACCGCGCAACCTTGGGACAGACAAGCTTTTTAGGGTGGGGGCTTGGCTGGTAGTGCGCACGCTGATCGATCCTGGGGCGGACGCGCCACGCGAGATTCTGTGGGGGATTGAGGATTCGCTGTCGTGACTAGCAATCTTTTGTCGGGGAATGCCAAGCAATGAAGGGATCCTTTTATGGGCGGTAGCAGGTCTGATATAATCCAGGCACAAGAAGAGGCTCTTCTATCTGTTCTGTCGGATATTTTCCAAAGCGGTGTCTCGCAAACAAAGACGGCCGCGTCGCCCCCCAATTGCGAGGCACGAGAAAAGGCCCGATGACCTGGTAAAGCGAGTGGCGTTTGACTCGCCGTTAGTGGCCATGGACATGCAAAGGGCCGACTGGGGCCCCGCATAAGCATGGACGAATGCCTCCCGACTGCCCAGGCGCACCCCGGTTAAGGTCTAGTGGGAGCGGCCCGGGTGAACATCCATGATCTCACCACTCACAGACTGGCTCTTCAACGGCACTGGGTCTTACAAAAGGACGGGACTGTGAATATCGCCGGCCGGAAGACTAAGTTTCGGCCCCGCGATACATCACAAACATTGCCATTTAGAGAAAGATGGTGCCGCTGCTCTACGACACTTTCTTTTCCCAATCAGTCCCATGATGCTGCTCCGGAAAATGATACAGTCTCGTCACAGGCCGAGGCGGTCTTCTACGGGCAATACCTCGGGGAGTAGCCAGTCGGTAACGTTGCCCAGTAGATGGGGCTACACGGACGCCGAGAGTGGACATGATGTAAAGTTGAGTTGATTGCCTCCATGTGGTCAAGAACAGCATAAGATTGCATGGCCGGCTACCAGCCATGTATGCAGCATGCAGACAAGTCAACAGGACCCTGGCCAGGTCACCCAGGCCGGGTCAATCTTACAAGCAAGACACGACTTATTCATAAGCATTTATGATGACCTGCTCGATTGAGCAAGAGCAATTCTGCAAATGTTGCTCGGGTAAAAGTCGTTCATGTGTTCCGGGACCTCCCTGGCCACTGGGTCACATGTCCCGTTTCTCGTACAGACTTCTTGCACGCAAGGGCTCACTTGGAAGCGAAACCCTAGGTGCCTGGACACGCCCTCGGAACGTAACCACAACTTTGTCTCAATCTTCTTTTACTAGACTCGAGTCGTAGCGAAACAATGTCCCTCTCATTGGACAGATGCATATCCAGCTGTAAACGCTCTCCCCCTCACTCCCTTTCAATCTTCTTCACAACAAATCAAGTACTCAATCCTCGGCAGAGATAAGGATTCTCATCACTGTAGATAGTCTGCGATAGTCACACCCTTTCGATACACAGAAGTACGGCAATTCGGAACCATGATAGTCGATTCAGCATCCAATCCCTAGCAGCCCATTCCGCAGCAACGACACAGCAAGACAAAGCACGGCCAAGGACAGCGGCCTTTTAAGAGAAGATCCCATTCCAACCCGGGTTCCTTGAATCTGCTCAACTTCCAGACCTTCCAGACCTTCCTGCACATCGAGGCAGCTAGACATATGGTGGTGGAAAATCGCCTGTTCGGAGCCCTGTTCAAAATGCCGCTGTGGGATTTCGCACCACAAGTAGCATCCGCCAGCCAACTGAACAGAATTGGGCGCACAACAATTCTTCATTCCTGCTATGGTATCGTTTGCATATGTGATTCCGGCGGGCGTGGCAAAGATATCGCCCTTTGGCGGGAAGAAAGTCGCATCCTCGAGGGAAGGGCATATCAGAGCCTGGAGGAGGGCAGTTTAGACTGACGGAGATATCCATGATGGGATTGAAAATGGGGTCGTCGATATAAGAAAGTCTTTGTTGATGATGAAGATGGGAATTCTGAAAAAGATGAAGGGGGAGGAATGGCTGCGAGACCAAGGCAAGACCTTTTATGCACGGAGATGCTGGCAAGTGTCGTCGAGACCTGCAGAGTGGTTTTGAGCACAAAACATCTCGGTGACGGACGTCCAGATCAAAGCAAGCGGCGGGTCTGAGTTTGAGCAACTTTGGTCGAGCGCAAGAAGTCCGGGTTGCGCCCACCGCCAACATTGAAGTTCAACTCAACTCCAAACGCCACTGTGGTCCCGTCTTTTCGTATTCTATCGACATCCTCACATCAGTGCTGCCGTTCACTCATCGACCTACACTTCCTAATCCGGAAAGGCAAGGAAAGATGAACCACATCATCACCACGAACTCATCTCCTCGAGCAGGTCCAGCACATCGGCCTCCTCCCGGGTAACCTCGGCCAGCGCCGCCGCCGCAAAAATCAACACCGGGTACGCGTCGAGGCGCTCCGGCAGCAGCGCATTACCGTGCGCCGCGCGGTGCACCAGCTGTCTCACGCGCAGGAACCAGTAGAAGGGGTCCGGCGTGCCATCCAGGCACAGGTCGCCCTTGCGCAGGGGCTGCCAGAAGCTGTGCGGGAAGCCGTGTTCCACGCAGCTACTACGGGAGTCGAACCATTTGTGCTCGTCTTTCATCGCCTGCTCTGACCGGTAGTAGGTGCCGGTCGCCTCGTCGTACTCGACGCCCGTGCTGGCGCGTAGCCAGGCGTGGAAGTCCCACTCCTTCATGCCGACTGGAGTGCGCTGTGCTGCGCTGGGGCAGGGGATAGTGGCGAGGGCCAGCATGAGCTCTATGTTGAATGGCTGGTTAGTGGTGGTGTTCGTGGCGCCAGGGTTGGTGGTGGTGGGTGCCGTGGGCGTGGCTGTTGGTTGCTGTGACATGTTTTCTTATCTCGTCGCCTTGCTGAAAATACTCAGATCCTTGGATTTATCGCATCCTCTTGTTTTATGTTGCGTTGATTGTTTTGGGGTTTGTCGGTCAGGATGGCGGTTATTTTGATGGTTTTCTCGTCTAGATCCGTGTTACAAAACGGGGGAGAAGAGGTCAGAGGGATTGTCAAAGTGCGAGAGCAGAGGAAGTCTGCGACAGAGACAGGAGAGAGACGATTGTATTTTATGGACGAGAAGGGAAAACTTTCTCCTGGTCGTTGAATCACGTCACGGGATGTTTGCTCATGGTATACCTATTGAGTCAGGAGGATCCATGGCTCGTGAGAGAGGCAGTGCCTCTGACTATAGCAGGCACTCATTTCCACCTCCGATACTCAACCAATACCAGCTTAAGACCGGCCGACACGAAGCAGTATTACCTTTCTATTAACTTCTGAGTCAAAACTCCATGATTGGTCATTGTCACCCGAGTGATCATCCTCAACATCAGCTACACAAGGTTGTCGTGACTTCATCGCCTCGACCAATCCGAAGCGAACTCATCCGTGTCGATAAACTGTTAGCAGTGCAGAGCACATGGCGACTAGGCTGTTGAGACTTGAAGGGAGGATATATGGATCGAGTTGGCAGTAGTACCACGGCTAGTTGCAGAGTCAATAGCCTCAATGAAGAAGGTTTGGAGGTAACATGGTTCAGACGTGGGACTTTAGGAGCAACTTTCATGAAAGTTCTTTGAGACCTTGGAAAGGCCCTAGGCAATGGTATAAGCTTAAAATTAAGCATAAGAGATGCTGTCCATGGAGAGAAAATATCTCGAGACTGTGCAAGTAATGATTTATGCTTTCTTTTGTTATGATGTTCTAGTCTGCTCGATTGACCAAGCCCCAACCACTTGTTTTCATCGGCAATCCGATTGCTTCGATCTCGTCTATCCGTGATGAACCCCATACGCCACATGCGCAAAAGACACCCAATCCTTACGCGCCAAACTCCTTCTCGTAGTCAGTCATGCAGAACCGGTACTGCACGTCGCTCTTCTCAAGCCGCTGCACCGCCTTGGACAAGTTCTCCGCCGAGATAGGGATCTCCTCGACCCAGCTCTTGATGCCCTTGTCCGCGGCGAGCTTCAACATCTCGAGCGTCTCGCGCCGCGAGCCCAGGTGGCTCGACCCGATGAAGCACCCGTTGGACAGGAAGCTCTGGTTGCGCACCTTGAGGCCGTCGCCCTCGGGCAGACCCACACTAACCCAGCGCCCGTGCACGTCGAGCATCGAGAGGTACGCGTCAAAGTCGAAGCCGTCGAAGCTGCTCGCCGTGTTAAGGATCATGTCGAACGACATCTTGTGCGGCGCGGCCCAGTCCTTGTCCTGCGTCGCGATGAAGCCGTCGGCGCCCATCTTGCGGCAGTCGGCCTCCTTGGCGTGCGAGCGCGAGATGGCCCAGACCTCGGCGCCGAGGGCTTTGGCGAAGAGCAGGCCGAAGTGGCCGATGCCGCCCATGCCCACGATGCCGACCTTCTTGCCGGGCCCGCAGCCGTTGCGCACAAGCGGCGAGTAGGCTGTGATGCCGGCGCAGAGCATGGGGGCGGCGAGGGCGCTATCGAGGCCGTCGGGAATGGGGAAGACCCTGTTATGGTGTAAGAGAGATGGTGACGAAGAACAAGGGTGGACAGCACACAGCGGAGGATCAGACTGGTGAGTGTTGCGGGGAGGGGAGGACATACCAGTGCTGGTGGGTGCGCACGTGGGAGGAGTAGCCGCCCTGAGAGACGATGCCCGAGTCGGGCCAGACGGAGCCAAAGGTGTCGAGTTGCTGCGTGCAGTAGGTCTCGTTGTCGTTCTTGCACTGCTTGCACTCGAGGCAGGCGTAGGATTGGGCACCGACGCCGACGCGCTCGCCCTCCTTGATGTAGGTGACCTTGGGGCCGACACGAATGGCCTTGCCTACGATTTCTGCATGGACGACGAAACCCTAATCAGCGATGTGTTCTTCAAATAGCCTATGAAAGCCCCAAAACACTTCAGAGCAGGTTGCGCGATGAGTAGAAGCTTACCGTGACCGACGGTGAGGGGAAAATGCTGCTCGCCCCAGCCGCCGCTAATGGTGTGGACATCGCTGGCGCAGACACCGCAGCACTCGATCTTGATGTCGACATCATAGTCGCCGAAGGGCTTGGGGTCGAACTGGTTCTTGTGGAACTCCGTCCAGGTCTCAGGACCGTTGACCTGGAAGCCGGTGAACTTGTCCGGGTAGGCCATTGTGTGTGTAAAGGTAAGGAAGGGTTCTCGGAGGAAGTGAAACTCGCGTGATCCGAATCACAGGTCAAAGAGCAATGCTGTAAGTACACGATAAGACAGACGAGCTGAGTTCAATCCCCAGGTTCTCGCAAGCAATTGCTGTCCAAAAAATTTCCAATAAGGCGAAGCAGAGTGCCACGAGGAAAAAGTTGTTTAAGTTCGGGAGCCTTTGCGACGAAACTGCGAGAGCAGGAGGAAATCTAAAGCTGCGGTCGTAGCCATTTTATCGCGCAGGGCGTAGGCACGATGATCTGCCGGTGTCCGGTACTGATGGCCCGCGCTGGGCCCTTTCTACCCGTCCGTCCGATATCGAAAAGAGCCCGTCCGTTTCACGTAATGCCTTGGTCTCTTGAACCCACCACATGCATGACTGTCCTCGCAAGTTGCGTGCGCCTAGACACCCCCAAACTCTCCAAAGGGAACAAATTCGCGAGCGCCATATCCCACGGACCCCACCAAAAGATAAGTCCTCCCCACCATGTATCGCGACGCCATTGGGACTTTCGGCGGGCCAGGGGCCGGTAGTCAGTCCGGGCACCGATCAGGAGTCATGACTAGTGGTGCCGAATTGTCCACCAAACAGAGATTGATCCGATCGTGGAGCCCACAGGCCGTGAAGGCTGGCCCCGAAGTCGGGTCGTGTCGGCATCGCCGTTGACGCCAACCCCCGCGGGTAGTGCAGTAGGCCACGCGAGCTCCACCGCTAGGTGCGCACCTGTCTCCGATGGAAGGATTGATGGAAATGGGAGGTTCGCAAGCTCGATAGCTTTTCATAATCGGTCGGTAAGACGCAGTGCAAGGCCCATGAAGGCTAGACGAGGACCTCTGATGAGATGACATGGCCTAGCACATTATTCCCTTGTAGGCCTGCCGTGTCGCCTGTTCACCGCCAATGGGCAAAAATCGTGCTCAAGGCGTTTCCAGCCCTCCCGGAGATGTCGAACGTGTTGCCATACCGTAACAACGGCAGTCGTAGTTGAGCAATTAATGGACCGGCCTCATCACGCGCGCTTCGGCCCAGGCTGCGATTCCGCGCCGCCCAGCCCAACGCCCGCGAGAAAAGCCATCCGCATAGAAGCACCCAGGTAAACAAACGGTATGTTCCCCCAATCAATAGCATTCCAGCTCCAAACACTCCAGTAGATCTCCGGTGCGCCCGCCGCGCGGACGCTGTAGAGGTGTCCCAAGTCGGCGATGAGCATACACAGGAGCAGCGAGCGCCAGACGCGCAGGTCGCTCGTCGAGCGCAGGACGAGGGCCTCGTTGAGCGCGAAGAAGAGGTACAGGTTGGCGAGCTGGTCGAGCACGACGGAGCCGCCCGTCGGGATGGTAAGAGGAAGGGAGGCGGCGTCGGTGAGCTCGAGGTAGGTGCGCTGGGCAAAGTGGGCGTAGTAGGCGCCGACGAGGGCGGAGGCGGGCTCAACGAGCAGGAAGAAGAGGCGGTAGGCGAAGGGCAGGCGGAAGCCCATGGCGCCGGTGCGGAGGGATTGGGATTTGGTGTCTGCCATGGTTATTCAAGGTGATACAAGTGCGCGGTCGTTGTGTATTTGAGGGAAAAGAGGTGTGTTGAAGTTGAAGAGGAGCGGGGAAGCAGTCGAGGTCATCAAGGTGCTTATTGGATTGCTCGTTTTGGACGTTGTACGAGAAACGAGCGGCCGCCTGTACTGCAGCTGCTATTGATGGGGCAAAGCCGACGACCATCAATTGACTCTGGCATGCGTTCTGGAAATCTCAATCTATCATTTCGTCGCTCTCTTTGATTATATAAATCATTTGAAGGATTTTTTTCCCCGCATTCATTATTTTTATTCTTTCTATCTGGCTTCATCACCAGAGCTAGACGGGCAGTGCGCTGTGGTGTGCTGTTCAACTGAACGAGGCAGGCATGCCCCATTAACAGAAAAGTACATCCTCTCTACGCCTGGACTCAGCAAGTCGAATATGTCGATAATCTGAATCAATTGATTGGCCAGGTCGCCCTTCCAGGAGAGGCGGGCTTTGCAGCCAGACGCGGTTCATCCACAAATCTTCAAGATAACGATTTGTGCTCAAGTCCGAAATCGCTCTACAGCGTCTTCTAAGCATACGGCTGCCTGACATGTTAGTGTCACGAGTATGAAGCTACGACATTGCAATACAGCATGGAACACACCTAGATTGAGACTGTCGATTGATGCAGCCTCGATGCTTGCGGCTCGTGATGCAGACTGGCACAACGTACCTACCGGGGACTGCTGGCAGCGCAGGGTCGTATCGGCTGGCCGTCCATATTATGCATGTATCAAATGTACATAACTCTTCAACGGTCGCCATGACGAAAGCCACGAGGTTAGGTAGGTGACGAGATGCTGCAAATCTCCTTTAAATCAACAACAAACAAGGGTCATCAAGGGGCCCTGGCCTCGGTTGGCTTGGCCGAGATGGATGATGGCACTTGCGGGGGTGGGCAAGATTGGGATGGGCGATCACAGCACGCGAAAAGGGCCGTTATTGTTCCATTTGAGGGTTTGTCCAGGGGTTGTCATGTTTGGTAGGGTTGTGTGGGTGTGTGGGTGGCATCGTGTGTTATTAAGAGCCGTGCCTAGCTCATTGGAGGGTAAGGGGAAGCATCCAATGGCCTGGGGACGATTTGAGGCTGACTTCAGCTGATTTGGTACAGCTGATAAGCGACGTAAATAGAGAATAGCAGACCAAAGGTGGTAAGCTTTGGAGTTGTTGTTGACTACTGCTTTGTCTGTCTGTTTGGAGATGCTTTGTCTACGAGTCTCGATACGTCCAGTTCATGCAAAACAGCGACGGGTTCGTCAATCTCTGTGGCGTCGTGGTGCAATATGGAGCAGTGACAAATTCGCCAGGGCTTGAGAGGTGTGATGGATGAGATCCATGGATGGACGGGAATGGGTGGGAAATAGACATGGCGGAGACGGCAACCAAATCCCTGAAAACACAATCTGGGCAGGGCTTAATGAGATGCAACCCCTGGATGGCTGATGCTTAGTATGGATGTACCTAGGTCCATCCGTAACGCATGAATCAAAACATATGCACATCCCCAATACGTGTACGGGGTAATGTTTAGTGTTTATTGAGCAAACATTTTTGGGTCGTGTCTCTTCCACATCGCAGAGAACACGACACATCCTGCCAGCGCAACAGTTGAACATTCAATCAATTGTGTGCATTGTTGCAGCACACGACACCCTGTCGTCGACGATAAGACTTGCCTATTGCGAGCACGCGCAGCTCGACGACGTCTGACCGCACATCCAGTCCTGCGAGATCAGACCGCCAGCTCTGCGGTATCACCAAACTCACAGACCCCGTACATACAAGCGCCGAGCAGGTCTAGTCTTGCGCCGTCAGTTGCACCATCTCCACTGCTCCATCGCCTTCTCCACGTCTGTCTGGGGCCCTGGGGTACAGGCGGACAAGCGGATTGTAGTTGGTGTTTCATTCGCTTCCAACGGTTGAGGCAGGCACAAAAGGATAAACAACGCAAAAGCAGAGGCCTGGATCGACAATGCGTTGATCGGCCAGCATCCTTACCCTTCCTGTCGCTCAACCAGGCCATCTTCAGCTCCGGCGGTCTAAAAGGGACGGTCGAGCCGAAGTTCTGGAGAAGGGGAAAAAGCAGAAAATTTTCTTTCCTGCATTGGCATTGGACCCTGAAAGGCACTAAAAGTGAAAGGCTAGAAGGGGGGAGTCACGGCCAAGGGATCCAACCAAAGAAAGATCTTCAAACCAGTGGCGGCTCGTGCTGCTTAGTCTGAGATTTTCAGCCCTGGGCCAGTCCAGTCCACTCCTTGTCATTTTCCCTGGTTTTGGTCTCTCCCTCTCCCTTCTCCAGCTAAAGTACTAAGTACCAGACCGACCTAGTGTAAGTATCCTGTCCATCCCTCCCTCCTTTTGGTCCCGCCCGCATTCCTGACACCCCCGGAAACCGATTTAGAGCCATCCATTCCAATTCCCAAGGAACGGCCATCCAACACGCGGGTGTGCCTGAGTCAAGTTCTCGACTCGCAAACTCTTTTTTTTTTCTCTTTCCCCTTACCAGGAGTCGAGGAGAGCAGAGAAGAGCACAGTATTTCCCATTTTCTTTCTTTTATTCACGGGCCACGACATAGCTTTTCGACAATCCCTTACCTTCATTTGATTCCGTTTGTCTACCTGTCGCGCGGCGCTCGCCGAATTCCGAAGAAGCAAAGGTTGTTCCCTGGATCCGATCCCTTGCTGCCACGAACATCACACGGGCCGACGCTTCAACGACGACTCTTCTCCCTTCCTCCCTGCCGTCAGAGAGACCCTTCTTCCGACCAATTATGGTCCAGACACTGCCCCGACGAGTCTTTCCAGTCAGCGACTGGGCTCCCTCTCAAGAAGCCATGTATCCCGAATCTTCAACGACCCAGCCCACCACGGCGCACACTTTCACGACTCACGAACCCGACTCTCCCACCACGGTCGTCCCCAACGCCCTGCGCTACAGAAGCATGAGCGTCACACTCCCCTGGCGGCAGCGGCCTAAGTCTGCCTTCTTCGGCCAGGAGCACGAGCTCCTTGATAGCGATGCCGACCGCTCGCCACACCACGACATGAGGAGGGCGCGGTCACGGACTCACACCGACGTCTTTGAGGAGTACGATGAGGAGCACTTCCACGGCGGCCACGTCGGCGACTCTGCAGAGCACACCAACACCGCCGCGTCAAAGGGCAAGAAGGCCATCAAGGGCGCCCTGCGCCGCGCCTCCATCTCCCTCAAGGGTATCATCCCCCGGCGCACCTCGGTCGCCACGAGCAACGGCGAGGAACACCACATCCGTAGCATGCTGCGCAGCGCCCACGAGCACCACTCTCCATCTCACGCACTGCTCTCCCCCTTCGATCCGGCCCCGGGCCCCAACCACGCCCGCCCCACCACTTCACACTCGACCTGGCGCCGCTTACGGCAGGCCGCGAGCTTCCGCCACTCGAGGGTGCTGTACCATGGCTTCCCGGGCCTCGAGACCATCGAGTCGCCCCGCGAGTCCACATTTAACCTGCAGCAGCAACCGCAGGTCCCTGTTCCGGGTAACAACAATGGCCCACCCATTATCCCGCCCAACACGGGCGGCGCCGCCCGTGCGTCTGCTGCGGCCTTCCAGTCCGAGGTGCAGAGGAAATGGCTGCAGCCAGAGGAGTACCAGACCGACCGCGAGAGCGGCATCGGCATCGCCGTGACCACCTCGGACGGAGCTGACCAGCTCGTCCTTGGCGACGACGACGAGCAGCCCGATATGGGCGTTGACGTCGACAACCGCGCCGACGAGGCCGACGTCGACGTCCCCGGCATCACCAAGATCGACTTCGTCTCGCAGCTGCCCGCCGAGCTGGCCATCCACATCCTCGCCAACCTCGACGCTGCAACGCTTGCCACCGCCGCGCGCGTCGCCCGCCACTGGAACTGGGTCGTGAAGAACCAGCACATCTGGCGCGAGTCCTTCTTGCGCGAGAAGACGACCACGTACGCCACGAGCGGGCCCGTCCGCCCGGGCGTCGGCATGGGCATCCCACCCACGCGGCCCGGCAACGACTGGAGGCAGATCTACAAGACCAAGGAGGAGCTCGACAGGAGGTGGAAGGAGGGCAAGGCCACGCCCGTCTACCTCAACGGCCACTCGGACAGTATCTACTGTCTCCAGTTCGACGAGTATGTTCTCGTGCTCTTCACACTTGACCAGCCAGTCATGCTAATCAATTTCTCTCTGCAGGTCCAAGATCATCACCGGCTCCCGCGACAAGACCATCCGCATCTGGGACATGCATACCCTCGCCTGCAAGCTCGTCATCGGCCCGCCCGAGGTCATCCACGACCCGGCCCTGCTCTACGACGAGGAAGGCCGCCCGACGCACTACGCCACCCCCGACGCCGCCACCGAGGCCGCCGTCCGCGGTCCCTCGAGCCACCCGGCCGCCGTGACCTTTGAGACGCACCACAAGGCCTCGATCCTGTGCCTGCAGTACGACGACCGCATCCTCGTCACGGGCTCCTCGGACTCGACCTGCATCGTCTACAGCATCGCCTCGGGCTACCGCCCCGTCCGCCGCCTGCAGCACCACTCGGCCGCCGTGCTCGACCTGTGCTTCGACGACCGCTACATCGTCACCTGCTCCAAGGACATTTCGATCTGCGTGTGGGACCGCGAGACCGGCACCTTGCTCAAGCAGCTGCGCGGGCACTCGGGCCCCGTCAACGCCGTGCAGATGCGCGGCAACACGATCGTGTCTTGCAGCGGCGACTTCCGCGTCAAGCTCTGGAACATCGAGACGGGCAAGGCGATCCGCGAATTCCAGGGCCACACCAAGGGGCTCGCGTGCTCGCAGTTCTCCGAGGACGGGCGGTACGTCGCCTCCGCCGGCAACGACCGCGTGATCCGCGTCTGGGACGCCAACACGGGCGAGTGCGTGCGCGAGATGAAGGCGCACGAGAACCTCGTGCGCAGCCTGCACATCGACAGCGTCAGCGGGCGGCTCGTCAGCGGCTCGTACGACACCGACATCAAGGTGTTTGACATGGAGACCGGAAGGCAGCTGCTCGACTTCCCGAGGTGGCACGCCAGCTGGGTGCTCAGCGCCAAGAGCGACTACCGGCGCATCATCAGTACTGGCCAGGACCCCAAGATCCTGGTCATGGACTTTGGCGCGGGCGTCGAGGGCATTGAGATGCTGGAGAGCTGCGGCGGTGCCTCTGGCAGGGAGGTGGTTGATGTTAGTGATGAGATTGAGGGGAGGTTATGAATTTGAGAAGAGGAGCGAAGAGGCATTTCGCATATTAAGCGAGCGAGCGGAGTGCCGGGATCGAGTTGCATTATTTGACGAAGGATACAACACAGGTTTGAAAGGAAAATCTGGTTACAGCGAAAGGAAAAGGGAATTATGGGAGCATCATCATCATCATCATCCATAAGAACATTTTGCTTCTTTTTTTTTATGTCAGGTCGTTTTCTGAATCGGGACAGGGAGAGATGGGAAACAAGACACCCTCACGGGTAGTCAATATGGAGCAAACTTTGTCTTTTCATTGCGCTTTTTTGCTTTATCCCCCTTACACACGAGACAGAAGCTGTGGAGAGGAGTGGTTTGCGTGTTTCTGCCAGGAACTGCATCGCGAGCGGGTTGATTGTCAAAGAGGAAAGCATTTCCAACATTTTGTCGTTGCTTCAACAAATCATTGGTTCGGCAATAGATCCGAGAGTCATTGTTTCTACTACATCATACTAGACTGAACGGCGATAGAAGAATGGTTAGTTTGACTGGTTATTCTCGATGCGAAGCTTCGTTGCTTTTTGACTCTTGAGGTAGTGTCTCGTGTGTTGAGCGACTCGGGATTGTTTTGGGGGTAGGACTAGTCTGTGCTATCGACCTTGTCACGGTTTTGGTGAGATGAGTACTTATCAGGCTTCCCAGTATCATCTTCATGTAATTATGTGATGCAACATTGTTCCCACGTGGGCTGATAAGGGATTGATTGACAGCTTGCTCGGCGTCAAGGATGTCCCAACGTAGCCCAGTCTTTCGAGGGATTCGGCCGAGAGTTCCGGGATTCCTTTGTCGCGATTCGCAACCTCCGCATCCAGCTCCCGGAAAACTGTAGCCATGCCATGCAGGTTACCCCAGCTTGGCATCAATCTAGATGAGTCTTCTTCCTTCCGGAGAAGCAGCAAGCTTTGATGTGACAAGGATCAAGCCTTTGAGCATTGCCCAGACAAGGAAAGGATTGTCGGAGGCTGTCGGGGTTTGGCGTACGGGGGGCGCGGGATCCACACCGGAACGTCTCCGCATCTTGTTGTTTCGTCTCCGGTGGAAGTTGTTGATGGTAACCAGGTCCCTGGGGCATCCCCGATACCCCGGATGGGGTAACTGTCATCTCCCCCGCGCAGGATCATTCCAGCCATGCAGGAAGAGGAAGGAGAATTGCGTGAAGATATAAACAGGGCGAGGAGGAGGAGGTGGTGGTCTTGGTAGCGGTGGCGACAGCTCCGGCACAGGCTAACTAATCGTTCGCACCTCCTGAACACCAGTGTCTTACTTTCACGATGAACACCTCCTTGGCCGCAGCATGCCAGCCGTCGACCTTCAGTCCCGCCCTCTTCGGCGCAGAGGTCCTCAACATCTACGCGACCTACGTCACGGGCTACAACGCCGTGGCGCCCGACACGGCGCGGTTCATCGCCCCCTCGGTCAACCGCACCGGCCTGAGCTTCTGCAACGTGACGGTCGAGTACACGCACCCGGGCCAGGAGGACCGCGTCTTCGTCGAGACCTGGCTGCCCGCGCAGCAGGACTGGAACGGCCGCTTCCAGGCCGTCGGCGGCGGCGGGTGGCGCGCGGGCCGGTTCGCGCTGACCAACAACATGATGATCGGCGGCATGGCCGACGGCTTCGCCATGACGTCGACCGACGCCGGCTGCGGGGGCGGCGGGCTGCCGCAGTGGTCGCTGCACAGCCCTGGGAACGTCAACTTGAACAAGTTGAACAACTTTGCCAACGTGGCTCTGCATGATCAGGTATGTGGAAACCAAACCTTGGACCCTGCGCCTTTTGAGAGAGCCTTGGCTGACCGGCATGTCGTAGGCCGTGATCGGCAAGTCCCTGATCAACAGCTACTACGGCACCGGCCCCAAGTACTCGTACTTCACGGGTTGCTCGACGGGCGGACGCATGGCCCTGGCCGTCGCCCAGCGGTACCCGGAGGACTTTGACGGCATCGCCGCGTCCGCGCCCGCCGTCAACGACCCGGAGCTCGCGGCCTTCCTGTACTGGCCGCAGCAGGTCATGAACGAGCTCGGCGAGTACCCGTACCCGTGCGAGATCAACGCCATCACGGCGGCCGCCGTGAGCGCGTGCGATGAGCTCGACGGCGCGAGGGACGGCATCATCGCGCAGCCCGACGAGTGCTTGAAGCAATTTGATCCGTTCTCGGTGGTGGGTCAGGAGATTGAGTGCGCGCAAGCTGGTGGTGCGAAAGTCAAGATCAGCAAGACGGCGGCGATCGCGGTCAACGAGACGTGGACGGGCATGCCGACAAAGAGGAACAGGGGCCTGCTCAAGGGTTTGCGTCCTGGCGCGGCGTTGTCGCATCCGAATGTCACGACGATTGTCAAGACGCAGTGCAATGACACGGGTTGTGTTGGAGCGCCGACGTACTTGGTGAGTTTAGCCTGTTGTCATGTGCCATGAGTGAGAGCAAGAAGCTGACATAATTATGTTTCTTCCAGGGCAGCGATTTTATCCAGTACTTCTTTGCCAAGGACCCGACGGTTGATCTCTCCACGATGACCCGGCACGACTTTGACGAGTATATTTACATGGCCAACTACTACAACGACATCATTGCTTCGTATGACCCCGATCTCAAGCCCTTCCGAGATGCTGGAGGTAAACTCATCTCGATGCACGGACTGGTGAGTTAGGCTATCCGGCTAACACCGTACTCATCCTACAAAGACTAACCTAAACCCAACTGCCAGGCCGATGAGCTCCTCCCCGACCACCAAACCGCAGAGTACTATGAAGCGGTCGACAAGCTGACGGGCAACGTGCACGACTTCTACCGCTACTTTGAGGTCCCCGGCCTCGGACACTGCACGGGCGGCAAGAGCGGCCAGCCGAATCAGCTCATGCAGCAATTGATGGACTGGGTGGAGAAGGGCACGGCGCCCGACTCTACTCCCGTCAAGCTCAACGTGTCCAACACGATCCACAACCGCATTCTCTGCCCGTATCCTCAGCGTGCCGAGTTCAACAAGGACTGTGGCGACCCTACGAAGGAGAGTTGCTGGTCGTGCAAGGCGAGCAAGCCCTGCACCAAGAGAAGATAGATCCCAACGCATTTCGGAGGACCCAGGGATCAATAGAGTGGGTAGGACAAATTTAGCTTAATCCGATACTTGTACATGTGCCAGGATGGTGTCTTAGTTTGAGCATAATACTTAGCTGAAATGGAACGTTCTCTGAACGAATCTTGACTTGCCTTGGAGATCATCATGTAAAAAGCCAATTGTGAATACGTTGCTTGAATGCTCACTTGGTCACTTGCGCCTGTCTTGTGGTACTGGTAGTTCGTCCAGAGGGTATCACATTATCATTAACCAGAAGCTACATTACATCGAGCCTTTTCCCCAGCCCCAGATGTTTAGTGGATCGTCAGGGACGAGATTAAACATGACTGCAAACAGTACGATCAGTACGAGGAGCTCAAGCGTAGCAGAGGCACAAACATACCTTGACCAAAGGCTCCAAATGCCTCATCAAGTGGTAAATCCATGGGTTGGAGATCGGAATTGGGGTTCATGAGGTTCTGGAACGACGGAGGCAGCACCCATTCCTCGTCGATATTCCCACCAGCAACATTATCCGTCTGAGGGTTCGGCATGTTCTGCAGAAGACTCTCGTCATAGCACGCATCTTCAGGCTGACCAGCAAAGTTGCCGTTGGCAGACATAGCCCGGCGCTCGTGCTCCTGGCTACTGGCCTGCTGCTGCTCCTGCTGCTGGTGCGCCAGCCCTTGCTGCTGCTGCTCCTTGAACGCCATGTCCACCTCGCGGTGCAGGCTCAGCTTCAGCAAATCGCTGAGCAGGCGGTCGGCGTGCCGCGCGACCTGGCTCTCGGGCCGCAGGGCTTTCGCCGCTTGGATAATGCGGAATACGCCCGCCTTGGCCTCCTGGGCCGTGGTGCTGTAGGGGTGGCTCGTCGGCGGGATGCACAGGATGACGCCCGCGGAGAAGAGGTGGATGAAGACAAAGGCCATGCAGAACTCGTCCTTGAACTCCATCATGGGCACGCGCGAGGTGCGCAGCGCCGCTTTGACCGAGACGTCGAAGGAGCGCGAGACGTACTCGGTGGAGCTCCGGCTCACGTCCTGGCGGGACTCGGAGGAGAGTTTGTGTTCCAGGAGAGGTCGATGGGCGAGGATGACTGCGGCGTCGTAGGTGATCTGCAGGACGTAGGCTTGAAGCTTGAGGCGGCGGAGGCTGAGTTTGCCTTCGTCCTGTTCTGCCTCTAGCTCTTGCGGCGATGGTTGCTGCAGGTACTCTTCGGACATGTTGTCAGTGTTGAGGGGCGGCGGCAGCGAGTTGCGCCATGCGTTTAGCTGGATCTCGAGGTCTTGAACAGCTGCAATCAACGACTGCAGCTCGTCTACCGTCATGGGGTTATGAAGTCGCATCAGTCTAAATGTAGACAAAATCTTCCTGATGAGCTCATAAAGCTTGTACTTGAACCAATGGAAGCTCAAGACAGCGACCGACCCGCCAAACTTCTCTCGAATATAGCGATCGGTGGAGAGGTCGATAGCGGTATCGTCGATTTCAGCAAGAGGCAGCAGATCCGAGAATGCCTGGTCGAGTGATGCTGGACGACCGTAGATCTGCGAGGCGAAGGTGTCGGCAACAGTGAGGTGGTTCCAGCAGCGACGCCGGATCTGAGTGGTAATCTCGTTCGTCTCGGAATCGCAGTGCAACGCCTGGGCGTACGAAGTCCTGACTGCAAGCCCTATGGTGGCCCAGGCAAGACTCGGAGACCCGTGAAAGATGTTGAACGCGCCGAGAAGAACACAGACTTGCACCGTCTCTATGCAGTTGTCCTCCAAGAGATCGATGAGGTGCAGTCGCACCTCTGCAATCATCTGGTCCATCAGCTTGCGAGGCTCGCATGGCATGGACGCAAGCAGCTGTTGGCCTCTGGGCGATGAGTTTTGTATCGCACACTTGAGGCCGAGGGCGCAGACGGCAAGGGTGATGAGGACCTTGCTCATATCCCTGCGTGGCCAGGACGTAGCATAGAGGAGCTGCCGCGCCTGCTGGACAAAGGAAGGCTTGTGAAATATCCAGATGAACCAGTCAACCTTGTCAAAGTAGACGTCGATCAGCGCCTCCATGACTGCCGGTGGCGGCATCTGCATGGACTGCAGGGTCCATGGAGGGCCACTGGGGAAGCTTGGCGTGGCATCCCCGTCCCCCGGAATTGTGGAGGTCTCCAGCGGCGCAGACGTCCCCAGGCTCTCGTACATGTTCATGGCCAGAGAGATGGCGGATCTGTTCGCACCGAACTGCTGGGCATGGGGCGGCGACTCGGCGACGTGCTGTGACATCGGGGTGAGCACGTTGGTCTGCACCGAGATGCAGCCCGACTGATCGCCAATGCCCGGGCTGCTCGAGACATCTGATCGAGGACGTATCGAGGTGTCGGCAATGCCTGGGCTTCCACCAGGAGTCTCGTCTGTCTGCCTCTTCTGCCTTCGTACTGCTGAGCCCAGCACAGTCCGAGGCCGACACTCCATGCCCGAGCGCACGCACATGGTGCAAGGCTTCATGGAGTCGCACTGGGGGCAACCCGTCAGCGGACAATAGCCATCAACAATGAGATTTGCCACCCTCCTACCTTCAACTTCTGCCGCCGACATCGAGCACAGGCCATGGATGCCCGCCGGACAGGCCGGACGGCGGCGCCGGAGACGTCGGCGGCAGCATAGGGACGGCTGGGCTGCATGCGGGCCGGAAGCGTGCTGCTGTTCCCAGAAGATGCAATAGGGAAACCTGGTTACTGGACCAGTGAGCCGCAATGGAATGGCGAATGCAGGATTGCGTGGAAACGGCGGGTAAAGGGGTGGGATTGCGGTGGAATTCAATGTCGATGCGGTGGAAGCTTATGAGGGCGGTGGAACCGCTCCAGTTCAGAAATCAAATTTGCACAGACGGGCATTTGCTCAAGCTAAAGAGGGATTACTCCGCACACCTTTGACACTGACAGCGGCACACACACACACCGTACGTCCGTATCTCCCGTATGTGTGTGTGTGTGTGTGTGTGTGTCGTGCGGGGAAACAAAATCCTTTTCCGGTGGAAGCAAAAGTCGGGATCCGCTTTGGCGTCGATCGAGGTAGCATCGGGCCATGGCAGCACACTAACACGCTTCCCAAAGCTGCCGGATTGAGGATAAGTAGGTAATGAGGGACCAAAGTATGCCGAAGATTTCGGTATTGTTGTAATCCACTTCTGCCGAACATCGCTGTGCCCTGTCCCCTGAATTCCCCAACCCGCGCCCAAAATTTCAGAGCCACACTCCCATCTGATCTCAAGTGTTTGTATTGACTTGCTCAGAGAGTGTTCGGGCGTGGTAGACTTTCTTGAACATGAGTGAAAACGCAGAACTCACAGACGGCGCGTTTGGACGAGAGAAGAAGACAGCAGGGAGACGCCGAGCCAAGATCGCCTGTCTCAGCTGTAGGCGGAGGAAAGTAAGATGCGACGTTCATCCCCGCGGCAGCCCCTGCACCAACTGCCGCTTGGACCGCATCGATTGTACTCTCCGTGAAAGAAAGAGGTATGCCAGTCAGCGTCATAAACACAGGACAGTTGTGAAAGACTGACTAGTCATCTAGGGTTTACGTCTCTAGGAGAAGCCGTCTTGATCAAGAGCAGCTCGCAAACGACCACGACTTGTCTCTTGTAGATGGACCGGAATTGTTCCAGGAACGAAGCCAAGGCGACGCATGCACGAGCTCATCCTCCCCATGTTCGATTCCGGATGCACGACCAAGCGCGAGACGCTCAGAGTCATTCAATCTGAACACCTTGCCGGATCACAACATTCTCATGCTGGACTCGGAGGTACCAAGTACATACAGTCTACCAAGCTTTCTCCATTGCCATCTCGATCATGTCTCGCGGACTGATCTCGACGACCTGAAGACGAAAGGATGCTTCACCCTCCCCACGAAAAGTGTCATGGACGAGCTATTCAAATGCTACTTCGACTTCATACACCCGCACTTGCCCATGTTGGACGAACAGGAGTTCTGGGAGACATACCTGGCCGAGAGGTCAGGACTGCCCAACTTCCATCACATCGATGGCTACAGCATTAGCCTAATCTTGTTTCACGCCATGCTTTTCGCAGCGACAACATGCGCCACGATCGGTACCCTGAAAAGAGCTGGGTACAACTCGCGATCCGCGGCTCGAAAGGCTGCATTCGCCAAGGTGCGCGCGTTGTACGCGTTAGATGTGGAACAAGACAACATGATACTTCTCCAATGTTTGCTCCTCATGTCATACTGGAGAGATGAGTCCAATGAGGAAGAAGACGCCTGGCACTGGTCAGGGTTGGCGGTCACACTAGCTCTCTCGCTCCGGCTTCAACGAGAGCCGGTGGCCGGGCTCACAGAGAGGCAAAAGACTTTCCGAAAGCGATGTTGGTGGAGTTGCGTCGTGAGAGACAGGCTCATTGCCCTCTCAGAGCAGCGTTGTCCTAGGATCCTCCCCGACGAGGGTGACATACCCGCGTTGACCCTGTCGGACTACAATATCGGGCTGAGGTCCAAGTTGAGCGATCTCTCCCCGGGAGAGGAACTGGGCAAGAGGACTGCGCTCTCCATGTTCTCAATCCAACTGACACGACTCATCCTGAATATTGATAAGGAGCGCCTGGCACATGAGAATTCTCGGGAATCTTCTCAATCGGCTGAAGAGACATGGTCGCGAAGTCGCCTGGCGACGAATATGGAAGCCATTAGACCGGAGTTGGCTTGCCTAGATCACTGGAAGTCAAATCTCCCTGAAGTCCTGCAATACTCTCCTGGCAACGATGGGGACGATAGCATACTGCCGTGCATTCTGGCCCATCGTAATGCACTTCATATCTACTTCCAGTAAGTCTTTGCGACTTCTCATTCTTCTGAGCTAGGTACTGACTCCTCCTATAGCAGGGCTCTCATATCTGTTTGCACGTCACGTTCACAATTTGGCAATCCGTTCGGAAGCAAACTCGACGCTATTACTGGACAGTCGACGCGGATGCTGACAAAGCTACGCGACGAGCTGATGGACTACGATGCGCTCCATTACCTTCCCAAGGAATGCCTTGAAATGTCTTATGGAGCGAGGTCGGTAATGAGCAGGGGTTACGCAACAAGTGACAGCACTCAGCCACCGAGTGACGAGCAACAAACCGAGCGGAAGCAGACGGTGGAGGGTTTGGGTAGTGAATATCCTGCGAGAAGTGAACTGTCTGACTGGCGCCAGATTGAGAGCTTTGTAGGAGGCGCCTGCTATGATTTCCCTGGTCTCACGGCAGCCGGGTCAAGTATCGGCACGTCGCATGACCCGACACTGTCGCCGTCAGAGCTGTTCAACTTTGACACTCTGATGTCTACTGAGGCGTTGGAACCACTCAAGGGCTTGGTAAATGTAGCTTAGTCAATGAGAAGCGCCTGAAAGCGAAGAGTTACAATGAACAAGTTTCTATTGACTTTCTATGAATGCGTTACCCAGGCTGTTTACTGATTAAAGACAAGCAGATTTACAATCTCGCTCTCGGCTCGACCAGGCGATTCCGTTCCCTGTCTCTCAACAACCTCCTAAGGATCTTGCCACTCGGGCTCTTGGGTATCTGTGGGAGAAACTCAATCCCACCTCGGAGATGTTTGTGCTTGGACTTGTGCTCCACGACCCAGGCCAGAATTTGCCGCTGTGCTTCTTCGTAGCTGATGTTGGCGGACTGTTCCAATACCACCAGTGCCTTTGGGGCTTCGCCAGACCGTTCGTTGGGAACCGGAATTACGGCACAATCCGCCACTAGTGGATGCGCCAGCAGATGTCCTTCGAGCTCCGCGGGAGCTACCTGGAAGCCAGAGACCTTAATCAGCTCCTTGACACGGTCGACAACGAACAAGTGAGCATCCTTGGTCTTCGGATGTAGTCGCATCTCGACCTCGTCCCCGGTCCGCAACCAACCATTCGCAAAGGTTTCTCTCGTGGCCTTCTCATTCTTGTAATACCCAAGCGCAATGTTGGGGCCCTTGACAAAAAGCTCGCCGGGCGTGTTGAGCTCGTGGATCTCGCGCCCTTCAGCGTCGACGATCCGAGCCTCCATGCCGGATATGAGACATCCTGCAGCACCGTCATAGACATCTGCCGGATGTGAAGCAATGACACTCGGCGCCTCGGTCATACCGTATCCTTGACCCAAGAGCACCCCCGGGAAATGCTCCCGGATCTGCGTAGTGAGTTCTTCTGACAAAGGGGCGGCACCACAGAACAGCCTCTTGACGGAGGGTAGGTTGAAGAGTGACGGATCCTTTGCCGCTGCTGTCTGCTTCACCATTTCGATGAGAATAGGAGGTACGACGTAAAGCAGACTTGCTTGGTACTTCTTGATGGCTTGGACAAAGTTGCCAAGCTCGAATTTGGACATGACTACCACCGAGTCGCCGCGAAATGCCGGGACGTTGATTCCCAAGACGATTGTGTAGATGTGCGACTGAGGCAAAACACCGATAAGGACGTCATGTTGGGAATTGGGTCGGAAGTGCAGCTCAAACAAGGTGTTTTGCAGAATATTTGCGATGATGTTGTAATGCGATATCACGACTCCCTTTGGTGCGCCGGAAGTGCCAGATGAGTAGCAGATATACGCGGCTTGCTTGCGGCCTTGCCCCTTAGACCATCCTGAAGAAGGTAAAGCAGGGAGGCGACGTCCTGCCTCAACCAGATCGTGAAGGTTTGGGCACTTGTGGTTTCTCAATGCTGACGGAGGAGTCGAGTGCCCTGGTATGGGAAGGAGAAACACGCTCGACTCGGGGATCCCTGCGGTCTTGGCTGCTTGCAGAGCAGTTTCGAGATGGGAGGCACTCGTGAACAAGCATTTTGACTTTGAGTCTTTAAGCTGATAGGCAAGCTCTGATGCTTGAAAGGCGGCATTGACTGGAGCGACGACACCGTTTAGGCGATGAATGGCCCATGACAACAGTGGCGTATGGATCTGCGGAATCTTAGTCACAATTTCCTAGGCCTAAGCATCCTGGATGAGGTTACTTACATTGTTTACGGCAAAGATGCTGATCACACGATCCCATTCGTCACCCTTCAAATCCTTCACGTGTAAGTGACTGGCGAGTCCCGCCGCAAGCCACTCTATCCGCTGTTGGATCTGCTTGATGCTGTACGATGTGCCATCGACACTGGAAATGAAAGGGAGAGGAGCTTCATCGCATTTGCCGGGGCGGTACTGATCGTTGAAAACAAAATCACCTATCGACATATCGTCAGGGATGTCATTGTCATTGAGCTTGGGCGCCCAGGCCGGCGGGTAGAACACCATCTTGGATGTACAGATGCGAGATTTCCTAGCGTGGCATAAGCGTGAATTGGATTGGGAAGTTTTAGGAGAGAGAAGTTCATCCAGCCAAAATTATTATTTCTATCTGCTCCAAGTCCCTACATCGTGGACAGAAGAGATGTCTAGGACCTCCCCCGAGGCTCGGCAGAATTACCCTCAGCTTCCACCGGAAGCTGAATCGACTCCACAGTTGCTTGTCCAGGACCCCTTACAACACTGTCTTTTCAGCTCCACCAACAAACCCCTCAACATCGGACCATGTGGAGTAACCTTGTCACTTGGCAGAACCCCCGCATTCCCCAGACCAAGGGCTGGGGATGCCACCGGAAACCAAAATTGCCCTGGGGATTTTCCACCGGACCAACGCGGTGAAGATATAAGGAGTTGTCTGACCGAAAAGATTATGCAGGTTTCTCCGCCAAGGACAACCAAGCAACCACCACAAACAACTCCTGCGGCGATACACTTTGATCCCACGATCATGAGCGAAGAAAAGTCCTCCATGGAGCAGACCGCGGCACCGCACAAGGAGGTGGCGGTAGCCACCACAAGCGAGCTCCCGCCCGATGTGGCCGCTGTCTTTGAAGAGTTCAAGGGCGCCAGGCACGACAAGCTTATGCGCAAGATGGACTACCATCTGATTCCGATTGTGAGAAACGCTATTGGCAGTGATTGGTTTTCTGGGATTCTGGAATTGACTCTTTTGTCCTACAGATTGCGGTGTTGTACCTCATGTCGTACATGGACCGGTAAATGCCCAAAGCCGTGCTCAAATCAGAAGATGGAAACGAGTTGCTAAAGTCAAGACAGTGGAAACATCGGAAACGCAAGGCTCGCGAGTCTCGAAAAGGACTTGCACATGACGGGCGACCAGTACAACATTGCCGTCACCTGCTTCTTCGTTACGTACACCGTCTTTGAGGTGCCGGCCAACATGGCTTTGAAGTACCTTTCGCCTCGCGTCTGGAGTAAGTAGTTGTCTGCAAGGCTTGCCAGGGTTTGTCTGCTGACTTGATTAGTCCCGCTCCTTGCTGTCGTCTGGGGTACCACCATGACCCTCATGGGAATTGTCCACAACTACCAGGGCCTGTTGGCTGCTCGCTTGTTCCTGGGTGTCACTGAGGCTGGTAAGTCTTCGCGAGATTATTAGCACTGACAGCCTTGCTCACTGTGATTCAGGTATCTTCCCTGCTTGCGCCTACTACATCACGATCTGGTATACTCGCCACGACGGCATGTACAGGACGGCATTGTTCTATGCCACTGCATCTCTCGCGTGAGTGTGTCTTTAAGTTAATTCCGGAATAGAGCTAATGCCGAGATCAGTGGTGCCTTCTCCGGTCTTCTCGCCTACGCAATCACACTCATGAACGGACTCGGCAACCTTGCTGGATGGCAATGGATCTTCGTCCTCGAAGGCATCGCTACCGTTGTCGCCGGAGCCATCGCCTACTTCTTCATCCACAACAGCCCTGACACAGTCTCGTGGTTGACCGAAGAGGAGAGGACGTACGTCAAGCTCCGCCTCGCGTACGACGGAAACCGATCTGGCATGGGAACCGCGGAGGAGGGGTCCAAGCGCAGGTACATCAAGGAGGCTTTCTTGTGCCCTCAGGTAAGCAACGCAGCATGCGGGGGGGCATTGATTCATCTCGTCTGACATGCGATACAGGTCTATCTCGGTGGCTTCATGTTTATGGGTATCGCCGTTGCCACTTATGGCCTGGTGTTTGGTCTGCCTACGATCATTTCCACTCTGGTACGTTCCAGCTTCAAGACCGGACACTCGAACACTGTCTAACTCGCTATTTCTCAGGGTTACACGGACCGAAAAGCCCAGCTGATGACCATCCCTCCTTACGTCACTGCCTGCATCCTGACGATCATCGTTGCGCACTTTTCGGACAAGTGGAAGCAGCGTGGCCAGTTCATCTTCTGGTCCCTGGTCCTGTCGGCTATTGGCTTTGCCATGGCCATTGCCACCTCGGACAAGCCAGACAAGGCTGCCGTCACATATGCCGGCTGCTTCCTGGCTTGCTGCGGCTTCTTCCCAGCCTTCCCCGGTTGCATCTCTTGGGTTGCAAACAACGTCGCTGGCCCATACAAGAGGGCCATGGCCTTATCAATCCAGATCGGTATGAACCTTCTCTGTGTGATTCTCACCATTTTCTTGTTGTACTAATGTTTGTAAACTCTCCAGCTATTGGTAACTTGGGTGGCATCATTGGCTCTAACATCTATCTCGTCCGGGAGAAGCCGGTCTACCATACCGGCTACGGCATCTCGATGGGCTTCATCGGAATCGCCATGCTGGCTACCGTTGCCGGGTATATCTATGTCAACACCTTGAATAAGAAGCGGGAGAGGTACATCAGCGAGAACGGAGGTGTCGAGGGTGTCATTGAGAAGCACGGAGAAGTCACTCTGACAGAGATGGGCGACAAGAGCTACTTGTTCCGGTACACTCTGTAAGCCCACAACAGTCAGCTGTACTATTGGCTTGCAAAGTTATCTCAGGGCACGAGTCAACAGTGACACCTCCTAGGCACCAAGCTTTCTCTACGACTACTTGACCCTAGTGGACTAGGTATCCTGTTACAATGACAAGCTTATATGAAATACAAATTTCATTGGACAGACACATTTGTACCACCTCAATTGTCAAGACTCAAAGAAACAAAGAGGGGTTCTCCATGAATAACTTGAAGACTCGAAGAGTAAGCTGTGGAGATGTCGAACGAGACCAAGAACCTGTGACAACTGCCCCAGTATTCGCCCCACCTCCACATTCGAATTCAACTTCGTCATAGTAAGTTGTAGAGATGAATGTTGCATGGTAGAACCCTTGTTGAGTCAACAGGGCTCATGCGCAAGTAGTTAACCGACCGCGTTGCCGAAATGTTGACTAGCCGTAAATGGGTAACCGATTTCCCCGGTCGGGCCTTAATCCGGGGTAGGCCCCTCCTCAACCGCCCGGCCGGATGTCGGGCAACGGCGCCGATCCACTCCTCCTCCCTGAGATCTTATTAAGACCTCCGCATTCCTCAAATTCGACATTCGCTTGTGTTTCTTCTGATTTGTGGTTTCAATTGAGACTGATGTCCGAGTCTGGCAAACGCTAGTCCACTTGAACATGAAGCTTCAAGTCTCTCTGATCCCTGCTGTCATGACAGCATTCTTCACCTCGAGTCTCGCAACAATGACAGAGTGTCAAGCGAGCTGCGCACAGAACGCCCTGTCTTTTGCCTATGCTGTGAGTCAGATCATATGCAACGTCAGAGGCGCATGCTGACTCGATCTAGTATGGCTACCCTTTATATGCGTACGGATTGGCGGTGCGAGGCTTTCCCAATGCAACCACGAACACGCTATACCATCAGCGTAACTTGAGCACCGCAGCCGAAAGGTGGCTGGTGCGGGCGAACTCAGACACAGTGTACTCCCAGACTTTCATCGATATATCCTCTTCGAACCTCGTTCTGACCATTCCCGACTTCGAGGATCGATATTGGATCTGGCCATTCTACGATGCGTAGGTGACCTTGTGATGATGACAGATACTCATTTTCTTACATGCGTACTGACATAACTCAGGTATGGGAACGTAGTAGCGAAGATTGGTGCGATAGACTCCAGCAAGCCCGGCAAATACCTCGTCCGCTATGACCAGGACAACTTTGGAGTCCAGACGTCCAATGTCGAGGCGCCGTACCAAGCCTACATCAACTTGCCAACGCCCTACGCCATGTCAATGACGCGCATCCTCGTCAAGGCCGTCCGAGATGACATCAATGAGGTCCGCAAACTGCAAGACAAGCTCTCAATCGAGGCCGTGCGGCGCAAGACGTGTGCCGTGGCTCCAGCCCTGAACCTGAGCATCTTCACCGATGAAGACTACATGCCCGGAAGCAAGAATACGCTCGAAGAAGGTGTCTTGAAGCTGACGGCCAAGCTCGCTTCCTTCAACGAGCCCACCGTGCCTCAGGATCGCTCATGGGTCTCCTCACTCCTGAGGAAGGCCGGCATCGACAATGGCAAGTTCACCCAGACGCCGGGGACAAATCTCAACGCAGCTTCTGCAGCGACAAATAGCTCCGCCTCGGCTTTGCTGTCCCAGCCGGGGTTCCTCCAGAGCCTCGGTGGGAACTGGACGGTCAAGGACCCCAGCATCATCGGCTACTACGGCAGCTACTACCAGGCGCGCTACCAGATCGCGACGGTCGGGTACCTTGCTCTGACGATCGACGAGGCCGTCTACCCGAGCTACCGGTATGGCGCAAACAGCAAGATCGGTGCGAATCAGGCCATCATCATGTCCTTCACTGCGAAGCCAAAGGTGGTCGAGAACGGATTCTGGAGTCTGACTGCCTACGACGGCACGGGATTCTTGATTCCCAATGACTTGGGACGATACACTCTGGGTGACAGAAACAACCTGACCTTCTCGGAAAGAAGCAGTCTGGAGGAGGCCGGTACGGACGGACCGTTCCAGATCCTGGTGCAGCCGAGTAACCTTCCACCGCCGGCTAACTGGACTAGCAACTGGCTTCCGGCTCCCAAGGACGGAGGAGTTGTCTCGCTGAATTTGAGATTGTATGGTGCTGAGCCGTCAATGACGAATGGGAGCTATGTCTACCCTACGATCGAGATTGTGGATGCAATCACTCAATGATATAGACATTATAGACAGTATCAAATGATACAGGTGTTTGAATACAACCTCCTCGGGGCTCTTCATTTATCCCCAACTTATCAACATCTGTGTCAGAGACCAGGCACATGCCCACACCATTACGAACCGGATGACATTCGTGGCAAGGGCCAGGACGCCTCCTCGGCCCATGAAGTAGCAATCTATAGCTAATTGCTTGAGGGCTGCCAACTGGTACTGCCTTTTCAGTTGTCTTTCCGCGCATGACAGCATGTATGCATCTATCGACGGCATGTTTGTATGTTTGACCCTCTCTGGAAGAGCTGGACTGCGTGGTTGGTCTTCTACGCTAGGATTGAGGGGAGCTTCATACAGCTTTCGCCTCAAGTGCGCTGCGAATCTCACAAACACATAATCAGAAAGACTCCTTGATTGTGTCGCGTGAGCCTTCGTGCGTATGTTGAACAGTAGCGCCGGCTTATTGACCCATATCGATTGACGGTCGAGCTCTGCAGATAAGGCCTCCAGACTATCTGGGTATCGGATGAAGCGGGAGTAGAAAGCAGGCGTCAACACCCGCACCTCTAAGATGTCGACCTCCTCTGGCGCTGAGGTATTTGGCGGCAAAATTGTCGTCTCAGTTGTTGACAGAAATCCGTTGGTATAGAACTTCAATGACACTGGTGTTTCAGCCCGAGATATTAGAAACTCGAGGTAACCCCTGAAGCAAGTCTCCAGTGTTTGCTCCAGAGGTGTCGCATGCCTGCTGAGCGTTCCCATTAGCGGCTCCGGCTGGTCGACCATATGCAGTTTGCGCCGATAGAGAATGATCAATGCTTCCTTTACGATTCTGGGCAAAGTTGCAAAACCCACCCAGAACCACCTCGATAGGAACACCAGCTTGGTCAGCGAATTTAGGGTGGCAGGATCAACTGCCTGTCCCTCAGAAAACAAACGCGCAACGAGCTTCGTATGGCCCTTGGAAGACTTCAAAGTGATGGTGACATCGATGCCTCGAAACCCGTTCATACCAGGTCCTAGAGGATCGCTGGAGAGGACGGAGTAGTTACCCTTTCTAGAGTTGAACGGTGAAACGTAAAAGTCCTTCTCACGAGAGCCCGTGATTCGTGGCGACTGATCGGATTTCGCATGTACTGATTCTCGAAGTACAAGATACGGTCGTCTTTCGTCGTACGTGTTGTTCACCTCAAGTATCATGGCAGAGAGTGTCTTGTCTGCGGCATAGAGATACCAGAAGGAGACCGGGTTGAAGCTATAACCGGCAAACTTTGCAGCTGTGACGAGATAAGCATACGGATATTCAGCTAGATCGACGCCCTGGTCTCGATTAGAAAAGCTGTAATTACGGGCTAGGAGATGAACCATACCTCGGAACTAAGAAAGTCGTCGAGTTTGCCTCGTAGACCACGCTTGTTATCGCCTCTCTGCAGGTGGTCTGAGGCATGTACACGGTACCAACTCCGTGTCAAAAGCCGAGACAGTGAGGAGATGATGATAGATGTTCGATTTGGTAGCTCTTCAATCTCGACCATCCCGTCCCCCGTCCCCGTATACCCAACTGGGACGCCGACTGTCAGATAAGAATATGAGAACGAGTGCTTCTGAGGGAAGAGACGCCTGTGTGTCGTCTTGCATGGAACGAGATAAGGCTTGCTGGGTCCTTGCCAGCCAGGTTCAGCATCCTTTCGACGAGTGAGGGCGACTGCAAGATAGGTCCCAAATGCTATGATTAGGCAGCTGGCAACTGTCGGTGTGTATTGAAAAGACGTATGTAGGTAGGGTGCAAGGACAAGTCGATTTAGATAAGTAAAGAGGACAATGTTGAGTAGCAGGTCCGGCTTGGTGCCTACCAGCGTATAATAGCTTCCAGCCGCTGTGAAAACGAGAAGTGAGAGCAAGTTCTCATCCCAAATCCGCAGTAGCCTTGCGACGGCGGCGTTTGAGGCATGTTTCCACGCCGACTCTTCATAGAGACTCGCCATGACCAAGCACGTCGCAAGCGCAGTCGAAGACAGCTTACTTTGTCAACACAGCAACCTGAACCCCATTATGTAGTTGCGATAAGAGCCGGAGGGCGTAAATAGGCGCCGATGTCGTTGGTGGTCTTGGGGAAGTCGTGTCAGATTTTGGAAGTGTGGGGGGCCTGAGTTAATGTACCTCCAGCTGACCAAGCTGGCATCCGAGTCGACTCCACAGGACCATAAGCGCAGTTAAACCCGTATAAGAAGTCACTTCACCTTCATCGAACCATGGGTAATAGACGTTCTTATGCGCATTTTTCATACACCAGGGGTCCAAGTCCAGTAAGGTATAATTTTACATAATGACTTATTGCTGTTATACAGCGATGTTGCAAATCCTAACTTTGCTTCAGGCTTTTGGTTGCTCTGCTCCCTGAACGTCTGTCAATGCCTGCTACCCATTCCAAAGGCCGCACAACAAACACTTGAATCAGAGTAATGATGAAACGCGCAAAGTAATCCGCGAGCCCTAACTCAGGCTTCCTACCCCGACTGAACGACGAATCGACAAAGTCAAACGGCAGCTTCGCCCCAAGATGGTCCTGCGCAGCCTGCAGTCCACTACTGAACCCGTCCTCGTGAAACCCGTACTTTGTCCACGCTCCAGCGAAACTGATGCCGCGTTTGTTCTGTATGTCTCCTAACCTACTCTGCGCCCGGACTGCCTTTGCCGTGTATAGCGGGTGTTCGTAGCTGAACCGAGCTTGGGTCAGCGCCGGGTCGGGCGGTTGCAGTGGGTTCAACGTCACAAGGACGTGGCCAAACTTGTCCTCGGGTATGTGCTGTAGGATGTTCATGTTGTACGTCAACGAGACCGTGTCGGTGTAGCCCTCTGCCTGCGGCGAGAGCGTCATGTAGTTCCAACTCGTCCAGGCCTTGCGCCGCCGGGGCATGTGCGACAGATCCGAGTGCAGGACTACCTCGTTCTGCGATGTCTTGAAGCATGATAGGACTTCTTTCTCTTCGCTTGTTGCTGAGGGTCCTAAGATGGAGAGAGCTTGATCTCCGTGTGTGGCCAGGATAACGTGGTCAAAGGTCTCCGTCTGGCCATCTTCAAGGTGCAGGATAACGCGGCCGCTTGCGTCGTTTTCAACCTTCGTTACTGGACTATTGAGAAGCACATTTTCGGGCGGGAAGTCCTTCATGACGGCGTCGATATATGATCTCGAGGCGTTCTTTAGTGTAAGCCATTCTGGCTTCGCGGACACAGTCGTAAGCTGATGGTGGTTCCACCTATTAGAGATGTTAGTTTGGTCAACTGGGTGTGACGAGTACAGTCGAGGTCGAGCTCACAGAAATCTGATCAATGTGAGGGTAGGGAACTCGTCTATGCACTGGTTGGGACTTGTGCTCCAGACGGCCGCCGTGATCGGTATCAAATATCTGTCTCGGAAAGCGTGGGAGTAGCCGTGCCGGTTCAGATACTCTCCTATGGTGTCATTTGCGAAAATATTGTCATCCTCGTTGATCAACACATCCAACGCAAACTGGTTGAAACGGATGACATCAAACAACATCCGCCACATACCCAGAGAGAAGAGGTTCTTGGTCTGGCAAAAGACAGCGCCCAAGCTTGTTCCAGCCCACTCGAACAAACCATGGTCTCGGGACACCCCGAGGGACATGTCAGTGGGCTCTGTCTCGAGGTTCAGAATCTTGAGGAAGTTGATGAAATTAGCTACGATGAGGTGTAAGTCTCTCTGTGTAAGCTATGTGAGTAAAGCCATGTCACTCACGATAAGTTGCCGTGTTCAGTACAATGAACCCCGTATCGACATCTACCGAGTACTTGCCGGTCTTCCACTGCACCGTGTTGGTGTGCCCGCCGAGTCGACCATCTGCCTCGTACAGGTACACATCGTGGCCTGTGCCCTGCAAGGCCCACAGCGCCGCGATGCCGGCACAGCCGCTGCCAACGATGGCGACCCTTTTGCTCGCCGGCAGCCCAACCGGATTGCTCATCGTGGACAAGAACGGTGCATCACTCGCTGGGCAGTTTCCTAGACGTCCTAGATACGACGAGTTAGTCGGCGAAAGTGCGATGTCATCCACAGAGTGAGCATCTACCGAGGATTGGGGCTCTCCAGGCGTACTAAGATCGCCTGACTAATCGGCCTGTACTCTTCAATGAAGTAGGGTCCCAGCAGAGCCTGTGTACTCTGTCACGCTAGGGTCCTTATTGCTGCAATCTCAAGCGCAAGGTCCTGCTCGTATGTGCAGGCATCTTGTTAGCTAGATTCAAGATAAATAGCGCTTACTTTTCCAGGCGCTATTTACGCACGTAGAACGGCAGAAGCAAAGCGAGACGAGGACCCGGGGGGGATCTGGCCTGATTGAGGAAGGTCACATCAGCACTAACTTAGGCTTCTGACATTGATCCAGCTTCAGCTTCAATTTTCAAGGGACCAGCCGCACTTGCATCGATCAATGGTGGGGTTTGTGATTCATCACTCCATTCTCAGTGGTATTCTGTTCGCTGCCGCACGCATTCCGCATGCAGAGCCATGTCATAGCGCGCTGCTTGGGGACATACTTCGTAGGTAGATTGACATGTGCATTGTAAAAAAGTATTTCACAAGTCAAGCGATCTCCCTGCGCTGTAGTCTAGCTGATCATCAATTACGGTGCTTGCTAGTTGCATTACACCGACTTCTCAGGCGCAAAGTCCTTGTTTGAGCAGTGTGCAGTGCTGTCTTCCAGCAGCATTCTTTTTGTTCTAGACCACGCCTCTCATGCGTTGACGAACATCCGAATCTCACAAACTTGCCCGATAGGCCGGAGCAATGGACTACGGTAAGTGCTTTTTGGCTCAACTTGCACCACCTCTGCCGTGTACTCCGTGGTGGTAAGGACTAACACATGTGATGCGACCCTACTCATGCAGCAACACAGCTTAGGATGCTGTCTTCTGACCTTTCAGAGCTGACCTGTGCATCCAACAGACTGGATTTTGGACGGCGGCTATCTTCCGCACGGCATCATTCGCCTAGCCACGCGTCTGCTGTTGAAATGGCGCAACGTACAGGCACGTCTCAATAAGGGATCGATGGTAGAGGCGACCGACCAGAAATTGAGATACGTAGAGAAGCTACGCACTCTGCCGATAGCGATAGAAACCAATGCCGCCAACGAGCAGCAGTATGAAGTCGGCACGGGCGTGTTTGCCGCCATGCTCGGGCCCCGGATGAAGTACTCGTGCTCGCTCTTCCCGACGGGCACGGAGACGCTCGCGCAAGCCGAGACGTTGATGCTGCAGGACTATGCTCGCAAGGCCGAGTTGAGAGATGGCATGAGCATCCTTGATCTCGGGTGCGGCTGGGGCTCGGCGACGTTATTCTTTGCGGAGCAGTTTCCTGGTTCCCAGGTCACCGGGTTCTCCAACTCGAGAACTCAGAAAGAGTACATTGAAGCAGAGGCTGCGAGGCGGAATATCAAGAATGTGAAGATCTTAACGGGGGATGTTGCAACTTATCAATTCGAGCCCGAGCAGTTCGATCGCGTTGTGTCTGTCGAGGCATGTCGTACCAAAGCCCTTTTCCTTCCCTAGACCCAACAACTAACACTATAGGCGAAAAGCTCTTTGAACACATGAAGAACTACGAACTACTCATGGCCAAGGTCTCATCATCACTAAAGCCTGGCGGTAAGCTCCTCGTGCAGATTTTCAGTCACCGCGACATACCCTACGACTTCGACGAAGGGTGGATGTCGAGATACTTTTTCACCGGCGGCACCATGCCGTCTGCGGACCTGCTGCTATACTTCCAAGCAGATCTCAAGATTCAAAGGCAGTGGTGGGTGAGCGGGACACATTACGCAAAGACACTAGACGTGAGTGTCTCATATCCCGATATTTTTTCGAAAGCGTCGATATGGTCGTTCTAACCTCAGGACTAGGCCTGGCTTGCAGCATTCGTGAGGAACAAGGATCAAGTATGGCCTCACCTCGTCGAGACGTACGGCAAGGACAATGCTGCGACTTGGTACAACCGATGGGTGGTCTACCTCATTGGCGGTTCCGAGTTCTTTGGCAACCAAGGGGGCGACGACACGGGCACCTCGCACTACCTCTTTGAGAAACCCAAGAAGAGATGATGTATCTCACCACGCTTGAATAGATTCGCTATGCTATATGTCTATAATTGAAAACCTTTTGGTCCATGCACAATGCATTCAGAGTGGTATCCCCTCCATGAGCTCCAGCGCCCCTGATCGAGCAACTGTGATGATCACATCGCCTAGAGTCTTGGTCAAGAACCCAGCCTCGCAGTAAGCAAAGTAGTACTGGTATGATATTAGCGAAGTCCTCCAAATCTGGAGCCGAGTGCTGGAGCAAGGCATTCTCACCTTCCATTTCCTGCAAAACACCTCGACGTCCTCTTTGGTCATCTCCGGATGGCTCTCCACCAGCGCAGGCTTGATCTTCTCATCAAAACTCCGCAGAAACCTCTCCCTCCACAGGCGCAACGCTTTAGCATAGTGCCCTCCGATATTCTCAACGCGTTCCACGGTAAGACTTCCCTTGGACTGCGTGCTGATGTGGTTGATCAGCTCCGTCGTCGAGGGCAGGTAGCCCCCGGGAAAGATGTACTTGTCGATGAACCTGCACGCCCAGACCATCAGCCTCCAGACTACACCGATGAAAAATATCATGACATGGAATCACTCACCCCAATTTCCCCGCCCCCGCCGCATGTAGAGCCTCGGGGATAGTGATGCACTGAAACATCGCGATCCCGCCATCTCTCTTAAGCAGCCTCTCCACGCACGCAAAGTACTCCGCGAGATGCGCCTCTCCGACCGCCTCAATCATCTCGATCGATACGATCTTGTCGTACCAACCCTCTGCGGCGCTCAGCTCGCGGTAGTCCATGAACCGCACTTCGACACGGTCTGCCAGGCCCGCCAAGCGTACTCTCTCCGCAGCCAAATCCTTCTGTTGCTTAGACAGTGTGATAGACGTGACTCGACAGCCGGTCCGCCGCGCGGCTTCTATCGCAAAGGATCCCCAGCCCGTGCCGATCTCGAGAACGTGGTCCGTAGCTTTGAGCTTGCACCCCTCGATGAAGCGCAGCAGCTTGGTCTGTTGTGCATCTTCCAAGCTCTCGGTGGCGCTGCCGAGCTGCCATATGGGACACGAGTACGTCATGTCCTCCGACAAGAAGGCGGCGAACATGTCATTGCTGATATCGTAGTGCGCGGCCGTGTTGAGCAGCGAGTTGGCGAGCGTGTTAGTAGACCGGCCCAAGCTCATGGCCATCGAGGACAGGGTGGACAGGGCCGTCGTGCCGCCGTTCAGCTTGTCCCTGTTCATGATGAAAAGCTGCATGAGCAATAAAAGAATGTGTAAGTCACATACCGCATCTGGATGAGTGGAGTCCGGGGAAAGAGTTTGAGGCAGGTGAGCATACCCGAAAGAAGGACGTCAAGTCATCACACTCAAAGTCGCCAAGCATGTAGGCCTCTGCGAAGCCAATGTCGGCGGACAGGAACAGCCTGAGCCAAAAGGTGTCGCGCCTCACGACGAGGTCCGCAATCGGTACGGTGTGTACAGAACACTCGACATCGGCATCATGGCTGGCGCGAGCTTGGCCGAAGATGTGTTTCCTGCCAGTAGTCTCGTCGACGATGAGCAGCCGCCCGGCCTCGAGGCCCGAGAAGATGCGCAGTACAGCCCGTCTGGCCAGATCCACTGCCGGCGGCCACGCCCAGCCGAGTAAAGTATCTTTGAGCGTACCCAGTGTGGTAGCACCCGCCGCCGTCATCTTGCCGCCGTGCAGACGCAAGCGCAGGTGCTCACGATCTCGGACCGTCCCTAGGGGCAGATCTTGGGGGACGACGCAGGTGGAGGAGTCTGTCTACCTTCCAGATCGGTATGCAGCCTAAGAATAGTTACAGTGGATGACCATAAGGAGCATCTGACCTAGGGGAACACTAAAGGAAGAGGTGAAAGCACGTTTTCAGCTACCAAGAGGTCAGCCCTCAGCACAGAGGAGTAAGTAGAGAGCCAAGTGGCTGGCCATGCAAAGCCATGGTCGTGTGCGAGGTGACAAGGCAGTGCCTCTAGGTGGAGAATTGGTAGTGTTAATTCCGCGGTACTTGTCGTAGATCGCAAGGGCACCATGCTTACAGGTACGTATGTACTTGTACTGGCACCAGGGAACCGGGATGGTAACGTCCGTAAGACCAGGGTTGGTGAGAATCCTTCACCCCACATCGGCCCCATCGCTCTCCAAGCAGTCGGGCTGGTCGATTCTCTTCTTACCAGAGCCGTGAGATCCGGTCCAACAAGAGGGGTCAAGTATGACCAACCCTCAAGCCATTGGGATGGAGATGGTTGGGAATGAACCAGAAACTGCTTCATGAGAGTCAAGATGAAAACGCATCTTGGCGCAAACATGCATTGAAGAAATTTGGTAGACGAACGTCGCGAAGTCGTGAGGGCAGATAGCACAGACTACAGTCGTGATGTCGTACCCAGCAAGACCACTTCATAAAGACCAGACCATCGTAGGTAGACATGACATGCATCAACGATAAAAGCTTTGTGACATTCATTTTCCAGCTCTTCGCAGGCTGTTCATATAACCCTAAATCCAATTCATCCCGCTGCTCTTGGCACCTTTGTTTTCTTGCTTTTCTGTTCCCCCTTTTTACTTATTTTCTTCTGTGTCCCCCCGACGCATTACCAATCCAGGGGCTCAGTCTTGGTCTCCCCGCGATTCGTCTTGGGCACCGGCGCCGCCTTGACCATGACAGGGCCCTTGCGCTTCAGGTACCCCGTGCCGTCGAGCCAGGGGTAGTGCTCCGTCCTCCTCTTCTCAAACGAGCTGATCTTATCCTCCATCTGGATCGTCAGCCCAATGTCGTCGAGGCCGTTGATCAGGCAGTGCTTCTTGAACTCCTCGACCTCGAACGAGCCCAGGACGTTGCCCTGGGCGTCGCGCACGACCTGCGCGGGCAGGTCGACCTCGATCTCGCGGCCGGCCTTGGCCTCGGCGTGCACGCGCTCGAGGGGCTCGCCCGACATCCAGATGGGCAGCATGCCGTTCTTGTACAGGTTGTTCTGGTGGATATCGGCCTGTTTGGGAAGCAGTCAGTTAGCATGTGTAATCATGACTCAGAAGTAGACATAGCAGGACTTACAAATGATGGGGCAATAATGGCCCGGATACCAAAGTCCAACAGCGCCCAAGGGGCGTGCTCACGACTCGAGCCGCAGCCAAAGTTGGGACCGGTGACGACGAGGATCTTGGCGCCGCGGTAGGGCTCCTTGTTCAGAACAAAGTCCGGGTTCTCCTTGCCCGTCTCGCCGTTGATGTAGCGCCACTGGTTGAACAGCGCGGTGCCGAGGCCGGAGCGCTTGATGGTCTTGAGGAACTGCTTGGGGATGATGGCATCCGTGTCGACGTTGGAGCGCTCCATGGGCGCCGCGATACCGCGCAGCTGCGTGAACTTCTCCATGCCACCAGAAGCGGTGGGGGCCGAAGTCTTATCGCTCGAGAACTCTCCGTCCTCAGGGACATCAGCGATGCGGTCCAGACCCTCGTCGTCCGAGATGTCGTCGACGTGGGGCTCGCCAACAAAGATCTTGGGCGAGGCCTTGGCGGGGGAGGCGTGCTGGGGCTCGGCGACTTGCCTGACGTCGGCCAGCTTACCAACAATGGCTGCGGCGGCGGCCATGACGGGCGACATCAGGTGAGTGCGACTGCCGGCACCCTGGCGGCCCTCGAAGTTGCGGTTAGACGTCGAGGCGCAACGCTCCTTGGGGGCCAGGATATCGGGGTTCATGCCCAGGCACATGGAGCAACCAGCCTCGCGCCACTCGAAGCCAGCGTCGGTGAAGATCTTGTCGAGGCCCTCAGCCTCGGCGCGCTTCTTGATCAGGCCAGAGCCAGGGACAATCATGGCGAGCTTGACGTTGTCGGCAATCTTCTTGCCCTGGACGATCTTGGCGGCGGCACGCAGATCCTCGATGCGAGAGTTGGTGCAGCTGCCGATGAAGACCTTGTCGATGGGGATGTCCTGGACGCGGGTGCCGGCGGTCAGACCCATGTATTCGAGAGCGTGCTTGCAGGCCTCCTTCTTGACCTGGTCCTCGAAGTCGTCGGGGCCGGGAATGACACCAGTGATGGGGATGGTGTCCTGGGGCGAGGTACCCCAGGTGATGGTCGGGGCGATGTCCTTGGAGCTGACGTAGACCTCCTTGTCGAACTTGGCACCGTCGTCCGACTTGAGGGAGGCCCAATATGCGACAGCGCGCTTCCACTCAGGGCTGTCGACCTTGGGGGCCAGAGGCCGGCCCTTGAGGTAATCGAAGGTGATCTCATCGGGGGCAATCATACCGGCCCTGGCACCGGCCTCGATGGACATGTTGCAGATGGACATCCTGGCCTCCATGCTCAGAGAGCGGATGGTAGAGCCGCAGAACTCGATGACGGCACCGGTTCCGCCGGCGGTACCGATGAGGCCAATAACGTGGAGGGCAACATCCTTGCTGCTGACACCGGGGCCGAGCTCGCCGTCGACCTGGATCTTCATGTTCTTGCTGCGCTTGGTGATGAGGGTCTGGGTGGCGAGGACGTGCTCGACCTCGCTGGTGCCGATACCGAAGGCCAGGGAACCAAAGGCGCCATGGGTGGAGGTATGGCTGTCACCGCAGACGACGGTCGTGCCGGGGAGGGTGAAGCCCTGCTCGGGGCCGATAACGTGGACGATGCCCTGCCTGTCGTCGGTCAGGCCGAAGAAGGTGAGCTTGAAGTCCTTGACATTGTCCTCGAGGGTGACGGTCTGCAATCTCGAGTCGGCCTCCTTGATGAAGCTCGTGGTGTCCTTGTAGGTAGCGCGAGAGGTGGTGGGGACATTCTGCATGAGGAAGGTTCGGGTTAGCCGGCAGTCGGTGTGAAGAGCTCAGATGGAGCAGTTCAGAGTGGAATACTGACGTGGTCAACGGTTGCCAGAGTGCAGTCTGGTCTGCGGACTCCTCGGCCAGCATTCTTGAGGCCTTCGAAAGCTTGCTGCGATGCGAGTTCGTGTTAGACACCTTGTGGGAAAGCGAAAGGCGGGGTGCCGTGGCTGCCGCGGCAACTTACTGGGGAGGTGACTTCGTGCACCAGATGGCGATCTGTGCGACGGCGTGTTAGTCCCAGGTGGCCTTAAATATTCAATTGAAAAGACGTACCAATGTAGATCAAGAGGGTACCATCGTCCTTCTCGTCGACAATGTGGTCGCGCACGACCTTGTCGTAGAGAGTCTGGGGAGGAGTGATTGCGCCGGGCATTGCGTCACGAGTCGGTGGCGTCGCGTGCTAGGAGAAAACTGGACAGAGAGGGCAAAAAAAAGATGCAAGAAAGTCACCGACGATGTACGCTGGATCGCGGGACGGGGAAGCTGGAGACACAGAGAGGAGAGGACACGGGATATCGATCAATGCCTCTTTTTTTCTACAGAGTCGGCAGTGCGGGATCGGCTCGGGGGGAGATGGTGTTTTTATCTGTATCCGCGAGTTGTGGTGCCGGCAACGAATTCGGTGACGGCCCAGCGACTGAATGAACTGAATTTGGACCCCTCAGTGCCGACATCGGATAGGGTAATCGTTAAAGGTCGCCCTCCGATTGGACCCGTTCCCCACACTCTTTTCCCCTGCGCACTGCCGATTCCACTGATTCCACTCAGCACTAATGACGATGGAGGAATTGCCAAACATTGGACGGCCACGAAAAAAAGTAGCACCGAATGGCACATGTCAGGGCAGGGATAAAAGACAAGGAGACGAGGAATTTGATCTGCACCTCTCAGCCCGGCATTCTCTCCTCGTAAGACCGGTGAATCCCACGCATTCTCAGACATTCTCTTGCAGAATTATTTGATTATTGCAAGACACGACAAGACATGCTACCGTTTCGCTGGGCTCTGGCTCTAGACTCAGCCATCCTATCGTACTCCCGCTGCTGCCCATCTGCTCAATGCTCGACCCCTCCGTTTATCGGGAAAAGCTTCCCCGTCTGCCCCAACCAACAGCTAACAACAAACCCACCGCTTTTCGCCCTACCTAAATTACCGCCTTAGCTCTGCAGTCATGGTCGCTTATTTGCGGTCGAATGTCTCCTCCTAAGCCTAATCCAAACTAGCACTAAATACGTAGAGAAATAAAGGCAAGCGGCGCCGATACGGCAGCATTCTTACCCGGAAAACTGTGGAGGGTTTTCCCCCATCTCACAGCGCAACACCCAGAATGAACTGGAGGCCGCCGCTATCGGCTTTTCCGGGATACCCGTGCGTGCGTGTGTGCGTCAGGATATCAGTCAGTTTTCTGATATCACAAAATAACAAAAATAACGTACATACACGTGGAAGTAATTTACGACCCCTCCCACCCCAGCGCGATGCGATCTAGATTGGGCTGCGCGGGGGGTCGGTGCAACACCGCCTGCATGCTGGTGTTGGCCCGCATCATGCTGGTGCAGGGCAAGCACAATTGCTCACTCGCGCACACGCATGCATGGGGGTACACGTGGAGGTGGAGGGAGGTGTGCGCATTCATCACCACTATCTCAAGGTAGTCTTTACTGTTGTGCAGTATTTTTGTTGGTGTCAAAATCTCATCTATAATTCAATTCCAATCTAAGCTACATAACGCCGTTTGTTCGATGATGGTCATCAGATCTCCGGAACTGGTGCTCGTCTACTGAAGCTCAATGGTTCCGGGAGGCTTGCTAGTGACGTTGTAGGTGACCAGGCTGATGCCCTCGACCTCGTTGACAATCCTCACCGCGACCTTGTTCAGGAACTTCATGTCGAACGGATAGGCCTCGGCCGTCATGAAGTCGGTGGTGACGACGGCACGGAGCTGATTGGGACGGGTTAGCAAACAGTCGCTTGCGGAGAGGGGCGATAGAGAAACACTTACGATGACGATATAGCCCATGTACCGCTTGTCACCCTATTACAAGCATTGTATCAGTAATTGTCAATCTTCGGAGACTTAGACCAAGTGATTTACCATGACACCGACGGCCTGGTTTGTGTCCAAACCCGCATAAGCCTGGCTGATTTCATCGTACAAGCCGGCTTCCCGGATCATGTTGATGTAAATCTGTCGGATGTTAGTCTCTAGTCAACTTGCACAGAACTCAAGAGCACATACATGGTCGGCCTCACGGGCAATCCTGACGCGGTCGGGCGTGCACTCGCCGATGATGCGAACGCCGATACCGGGGCCGGGGAAGGGGTGACTGTTCACATAATTAGTACGTCTAGTTCAATCATCATCATCAGCGAGTCGGACCGGGGGTACGTACCGCATAACAAGGTCAGGGTGAACACCCAGTTGACGTCCGAGCTCGCGCACCTCATCCTTGAAGAGCTCACGCAGAGGCTCGATGAGCCTCAGGCCCTGCCCGTTCATCATACGCTCAGGCAGTCCGCCCACGTTGTGGTGGGTCTACAAGGGGGTCAGTCATGCTCTCTCTATGGCAGTCCGTATGCCTAAAAGACAATGTAATGACTCACCTTGATAGTGGCCGAGGGACCCTTGAAGCTGATGGACTCGATGACATCGGGCTACACCTGACAGTTAGCATCTGCTCTGTGATCTTTCCCCCCGTATGCCGAAACCGGAGAAGTAGTTGACTACATACGTAGAGAGTGCCCTGGACGAACTGTTGATGCACCATGTTAGTGATGTTTCTTTCGGCTTTCTTTATAGTGATACATACCCAGACGACCTTGCCGGCGTTCGGCGTGTGCTCAGCCTCCTTCTCTATGCGGATGGCCTCCTCCTCGAAAATGTCGATGAAAAGACCACCGATGATCTTTCGCTTCCTCTCGGGCTCCTCGACACCCTTCAGAGCGTCGAGGAAGCGTTTGCTTCCATCAACAACCGTCAACGAGATGCCGAGGTGCTCGGTAAGAGTTTCCTTGACCTGTTGGCACTCGTTGAGACGCATAAGACCGTTGTCAACAAGCTACGCATGGAGTTAGCGTAAGATCTAGAACTTGATGCTGGGATCACTGGTGTGTGTAATAGCACATACCACAGCGTGGAAGCGATCACCAATAGCCTCCTTCATCAGCTTGGCGGCAACGGTAGAGTCGACACCGCCCTATTGATATTATTAGCTTCCTATATCAATAATTGTGAATAAGGGGATGCCATACGGAGACAGCACCAATGACCTGGGCCGTGGGGCCAACAAGGGCACGGATGCGAGCAATCTCCTGGTCGCAGAAGCTGCTCATCGACCAGTGTTGTCTAGCGCCGCAAATGTTGACAGCAAAGTTCTTCAGCAGCTCGATACCCCTAGGAGTGTGGCTGACTTCGGGGTGGGCCTGGATGCCGAAGATGGGCTTCTCCTTGTGGGCGATGGCAGCATAGGGCGAGTTGCGCGTCGTGGCAATGGTGCAGAAATCTTGAGGAAGTTGGCTCAGGCGATCGCCGTGAGACATGTACTGTAAAGCGTCAGAAGAAGGCCTGCCAGGAAAAGGTGATCAAAATCCCATACCACTTGCATGCTGCCCTCGATGCCCTCAAAGAGGCGGTCGATGTTGCCACCATGGCGGTCAGGAGTCAAGTCGGCGTGGCCGTACTCGCGCTCGGTGCCGGCAATGACGTTCTCGGGAGAGAGCCTCCAGGCAATCTCCTGAAGACCGTAGCAGATACCCAGGATGGGCACGCCATAGGACTCGTCGAAGATGGCCGGGTCGGCGTCTACAACATCTCAGTACAGTGAACGATAACAATGAGTAGTGACAGGCCAGGATGATGAACTTACGGGGAGCATCCTTCTCATAGACAGAGAAGGGACCTGTGACACTGGGTTAGACAGATCGAACTCGGATGAGCAAGGATTGCTAGCACGCACCGCCGCTCAAGATGATACCTGTTATAATTAGCATATATGTATAGATGCCAGGAATCGAGAGAAGACTTACCCTTGGGCTTGAAGTCAAGATCTGCCAACTTGGTCGTGCAAGGCAGAAGCTCGGCTAGCACATTCAACTATAAAATTGTGTCAGCAATGCAAAGCAAAAGTCTTACGGATAAGCTTACCTCTCGAAGTCGCCTCGTGATGAGATGGGTATACTGAGAGCCTAGAAAAGTCTTAGTCCCATTGCATAAACAAGCGACGGAAGAGGTCGCATACCGAAGTCGAGCACAAGAATAGTCTAAAGGTCCGTTAGCAAGTGCTGATATACAGGACCAGGGTCCCCGGAAAGGGTTCAAACTGACATCGTAGGTCTTGTGAGGAGCCAAGACCTGCCCCTCGGTGGAAGACATGGCGTCAATGGAGGGCGATCGCCGGTGAGATGTGGATCAAACTGTAATCTGGTATGAGCAAGGCAAAGACCGATGGATTTCAAACAAGATACTTGACCTACAAGGCAAGGAATACGGCTTCTCGAGCAATCGACGTCGACGTGGTGAGCGCAACTGAAAAAAAATATTGGCGGGGTTCACCTGCCGTGAGTCAAGATAAGCTGATAAGGCAGGTGGGCGGGGACCAAAAAGTTCTGGGCTTTTGGCGGGATCAGAGCATGTTTGTCCAATCAACGTCTAGTAATGAGCAATTTTGGGACCCGAAGAAAAGAATGCACGAAACGTGTGAACTGGAGCGGTTTTTGCTTGCTACATGAGCCCCGACAGCGCCAAAATCTTCAACAACGACCAACATGGTCGCGTGGCGCAATTGGTTAGCGCGTCAGACTAATAATCTGAAGGCTGTGAGTTCAATCCTCACCGTGACCACTCTTTTTTTGGTTTCTTTTTTGCTGCTACAAACATAATTTCTTTCACCTGTAACATATTTTTGTAGACATAAATAGTTAGATAGCTATATCTTCCCGTGTCATAAAGAGAAGGGCATGTTGCTTAAATTACAGGTTGATCATGGCACAACCCCCTTCTCGACCGACCTCTCTAAGACGGGCCGTGCCGCTCGTGGCCACCATCGACTTATATGGAAAGCTATACCAATATAATCGTTCAGTGTTTAATACTGTCATGCTCGCTCTTCAGGAGCTGCGGCCCTCAGAACTGATGAGAAGAACTGGTTCATCTCCGACACATCCTCCAGCTGGCCAATCCAGCTGACATACTGGTCAGGTCGCACGATGACAACGCAGCCCTCGCTCTTACTGATGCCATAATTCTCATAAGCTTGCCCGTGGCCCTCGTGATACGACATGTCGTCAACGAATACCTTGCTATAATCCCAGCCATACTCTTGCGAGAAAGGATGGAAGATATCTGGCAGATCAAGCAAATCGATCTCCTTGCGGGGCGACGAATGAATGGTAAGCACCTCGATCATGGGCTTAACCAGAGAACCGACAAGGCGGGAGCCGAATTTGGAGAGGAATGAGGTGGGAGACTCCAGGGCTTTACCCAATGTTTTGTAGCGAGTCATCTGTGCTGGGCTCTGTATGTCTCCGGCAAATACCAAAACCCTGAACGCTCCATTGCTGGGAAGTAGCTCCTGTAGATGCCAGGGTCGCGCGTCTGACTGGTTCAGGACCTTGTAGCTTGGCATTCTCATCCCGATGGGAATCCTGGGAGCCAAATGCTGCTGCCCAACCACCGCGGCCCCTGAACTGAGTGTTCCATTGCTGGGGCTAGTCCCATTTTCATCCGCATTGTTGGCCTTCTTTGTCACGATGATGTTTGGACCATAGTCGACAGCGCAGCCGCTTGCAAAGAGGTTCCCTTTCTCAAAGACCGTCTTGAAGGTATGTAGGTCAATACCCTGGTCGTCCATGATGTCCTTTGCCGGTCTCCCCGAGAAGAGCCGCGAGAACTTCTGGTCGAATTCGATGAGCTCTTGGGCAATCTGACGCCGTTCTGTCTCGTAAGTTCCAAGGAGAGAAGGCGTGGCCCAGCCCTTGATCACGTAGGCAAGTTTCCAACCGAGATTGAAAGCTATTTCATGGTTCATATCAGCAGATCATGACCTGGGGAGTGATGAAGGCATGGTTCGGGAGACATACTGTCGTGCATACTGATATTCATTCCTTGGCCAGCCTTGGGACTGTGTGTGTGTACAGCGTCACCCGCCAGAAAGACACGGCCGTGTGCTGAGAACTTTGATCCTATTCTCTGCCCGATGCCATAAGCTGTCCACCAATGGCAGTGTTTGTAATCTAGCTTGTAAGGACTGAGAATACGTCGAGCTGCCCCCAGCAAGTTCTCCGGGCTGATCTTGAAGCGGTCGATCTGAGCATATACATCAGTAAGAGAAACCTTCAGTTCAATGTGATTAAGCAATTCGTACGGCTTTGCCATTCTCATCCACTTCGGTGACCTGGATATATAGCCTGACATATCTGTTCTCACGAGGGATGATCATCATACTCCCCGCGGCAGAGTGAATTGCGCAGCGATACCGAATATCAGCTGAAAGCTCTAATTAGTGTCAGGGAAACATGGCGGCCAGGTCCATGCAACTCACGAAAGTTCGTAATCGGTCTGATATCAAGTACACCCCTGTAGCACATGTTAGCAATACGTAATATTTGGGAATGACCAATATTTCTGGCTTCTCACCATATGTAATCTGTCTGTTCGCCCTCCATCACACTGCCGATCTGGCGCCGCGTCCATGAATGGGCACCATCGCAACCTACAACGTACTTGGCACGAATAGTTTCCGTGTCAGAAGCCGAGTTCTCCTGCGCTTCCTGCAGTTGAGCAGCTGTGGTGTCTGCAGTCAAGTTACTTCTGAATAAGCCGTTCGGTATTGGCCCGTCCGTTGACTCGGCCTTGACATCCTTCGTATCCTGATTCAGCTGAGGTGGCAGGTGCCGGAGCGTCACAGTGACAGGGTAGTCATCGTCTCGGTCCACTAGAGTAGTGTCGATACTGAGGGACTCTGGCAGAATGCCACGCTCAACCTCGATATCGCTGTGCTTCCTGACGTAGCTGAGAAGGGCGTCCTCGATACGCGCTGTCGTTGTCAGCGGCTACCTTAGAGAGTGAGCTCACTGGCACTTACCCTGATGAAGGGTGGCCTGTTGAAAGCGGCTCAGCCCAGGAAGAGTATCGACGATCATGTCAGATCGATAAAGCTTCCCATTGTCGTCTGGGTTCTGCGAATGATGGAGGGTAAGCAATTGATTGCAAGCGGGTATGTTTCGCGTCTCACCCAGAACCGAATTTCGAGCATGTGGTTAGCATCTCTCCATATGTCTTGCCCGAGACCGAGCGAATCGAGTATCTGTCAAGCTTTAGCTGGAAAGGCGACATCATCCAGTTCGAACTGGGTAGCAGGCGCGCACCTCGAACGTTCTACTTTGCAAGCCGTCGGCTTGTCTAGGATACGATAAGTCATCAGGTGCGGGGATCTTCATGAGGGCTAGAAAGCATGACCTACCCACTATTGATTGCAGAAGCACGCTTGTCTATGATGCGAGTCTTGATCCCCAACCGGGCCATCCACGTCGACAGCATCAGCCTGGTCGATGTATCAATGTTCAACGTGCCCGAAATGTTTGTCACAGCTGGGGGAGTGATTCGGGGAGCAAAGAGACTTACCCGGCAGGCCCGGCCCCAATGATGAGAACATCTACACGCGAATCACCTGTCGAGCGCATCGTTCCGAGGATAGTTTTGTTTTTGATGGTATGCAAGTCGCTGGGTCGTAGCTGACTGAAATCACAGTCAAAGAGGGGCCTGCCTGCATTATACGTGGAAGACGGCATGAAAGCATCCGGCAACACAGCTACCGCTCTCATTGCCGAGTACTCTTAGTGCCCAGTCCAGACTCTAGAAAAGGATAGCCGCCCATCAGAGCATCTACTGATGTTGCTCAAATTCCGGGCGCAAGTGTGAGACGCCGGAAGCGCCAGCCAGTGAGAAGGCGAGCCCCGCAGATTTACATGCCATATCCGGACGCTACTGAATGGTCGCCCGGCCATCTTCCGCGGAACACGGAACGGAGACCAAAGCATCACGCTGGCACCGATGAGAGGGTAGTATCGATCCGAGGCTACTCTTTGGCCCTAATAAAAGTTAATGTCATCAGTGAGATGAAATACAATGTGTTAGTCCGCTTTTATACATCATGGCGCCGTCTAGAGATGTGAATGTCTGGTCCTGCAATTGATGGGCCCCGCCCTAAAACCAGAGTTCGCTGCTTATGGCCCTGTCGATGCCAATGCCAATGCCGATGCCACAGTGGAATGTCCCTGACCTGGGACAGCCCAGAAAGAAGGCCATCGCTTACCGCCAAGGCTAAGGACGGCACTGCCCTCTGCGCGGACGGTCGGCTATCAACTCCGTAGGTCCGTCCCGGATCCGGCGTGGCAGCCGGTGGGGTCGTGGCTGACAAGGCCCCGTTTCGGTAGGTCATTCGAGCTCATACGAGAAGGAGCAGTACCAGGACCAACACGTCAAAATAAGGAGCGCAACATGTCGAACAACGAATTACTACTGGAGATTATCCAGACTAATATGACCTTTTCAAGCTTAACTCATGCTGAAGGATCTAGGGCTAAGCTGAATATGGCCCTTTTCGGACTAGATCTCCAACATGACAGCCCTACCGAACGGCTCAACCTCGTCCTAATTTTGGGGTGCCCATTGCGACAATGAATGGGATCGATGAACGTCATCACGATGGTCGGGCTTATATCTTGGGTCCCGTCTCCTGAGCTGACCAAATCCCAACTTCCACTTGTTATGCTGTTCTTCGATAACCAACCTTCATTTCTCTGCGATGACCAAAATCAATAATGACCCTCGAGCACACGATCGGCTCGAGGCTGGACTTGCTTCGCAAAATGACCTTAACATCATTCAGATGGCCGACTACCCTCCGGGATACGATCGTTTCATGGTGCTCGAGCCCGGCACAAATAAGCAGAACAACATGTATACCGATGATCCTCCTCAACGACAAAACAACACGATTGATACCGAGTCCCCTGCGTCAGGCGATCCGGGTAAGGGTGATCACCCGCAACCGCATTCCCACGATGGCGCGGCGAGCATCACTCCCCTGAAACAGACCACCGATGAGGAGGCATACCTCACGGGGTTTGCGCTCGCGTCGATCTTGGTGGGAATCACGCTGTCCTACTTCCTGGTCTTTCTCGACATGGCTGTCATTTCCACCGCGACCCCAGCCATCACCACCACGTTCGACTCGCTGGTAGATGTTGGTTGGTATGGTGGCGCTTATCAACTTGGTACTGCAGCCTTGCAGCCGCTGAGCGGCAAGATCTACACCCATTTCTCAACAAAGGTATGCAGGCCGCTTATTCCCCGGTGATACTCATGATCAAACCTGACACAAAGTGAACCAGTGGTCGATGATTAGCTTTTTCGTCCTCTTCGAAATCGGTTCGGCCGTATGTGGAGCGGCGCAGTCGTCAGCCATGTTCATTGCAGGCCGGACGATCGCTGGCATGGGCGCCTCTGGACTAGGGGCGGGGTGCATGACCATAATCAGTTGCATCCTTCCACCGAGCAAACAGCCGGCTGTCATGGGACTCAACATCGGCCTGGCTCAGGTCGGCCTGGCCATTGGCCCCATGATTGGAGGCGCCTTTACTTCGAACCTGAGGGCGACCTGGCGGTGGTGTACGTTGCCATGTCTTTTCCTGATTTTGAGGTCACTGTCTAACCACATTGCATAGGTTTCTATCTGAATCTTCCTTTGGGTGCCATCATCGGCCCTGCCATTCTGTTCCAAAACATCCCGGAGAACAAGCCCAAACTGCCGGCGCTAGAGGTTCTTCGCAACCGCGAAACGATCAAGTCCCTCGACCTCATGGGCTTTGCACTCATCAGCCCTGCAGCTATCATGCTCTTCCTAGGCCTCCAGTTCGGTGGCAACTCGCATCCCTGGAATAGTTCCACGGTCATAGGTCTCCTGGCCGGAGCTTTCGTTACCTTTGGAGTGTTTCTGGCCTGGGAACACCGCCAGGGAGACGAGGCGATGGTGCCATTTGCCATGTTGAAACACAAAATCATCTGGTCGGCTGCAGCGACGGCCGCATTGAATGTCTCAAGTATTCTGATCGCCGATTTCTACGTCGCCATCTACTTTCAGGTAACGCAGAAGAACTAATGTTGCCATGAACTGTTACTGACAGTGGCCATCCTTTCCAGGTGATCCACAATGACTCGCCCATCATGAGTGCGGTACACATGCTACCGATGACTCTGGGTGTCGTCCTCTTCACTATGACTTCTGGTGGCCTAAGTGAGTCTCTCCAACAGGACTCAGGAAGTGCTTGGCTAACCACAGGTCTGCTACATAGCCTCTGCTCTCGGCTATTACCTCCCATGGATGGTTGCCGGAACCTCGCTTTCCGCCGTTGGCTATGGACTCTTGTCAGAGTTGAGCCCTACAACCCCCGTCGCCCGCTGGATAGGAAACCAGGTCTTGTATGGCATTGGAGGTGGTTGCACCGCGGTTGGCGTAAGTTTTCAAGGTTCATAATGGCAGATCAACGACAGCTTCTGACCGCCTAACACGATTCTAGCCTGTCATCGCGATTCAGAGTCTCGTGCCCAAGGAACAGGTGCCTATCGCCATGTCCATCCTCATCTTCTCCCAGAACCTAGGCGGCGCTGTCTTCCTGATCGTCGCGAACGCCATCTTCAACAACGTCCTGCGGCAACAACTCCAAGAGCGCATCTCGACGATCGGGATTTCCCCAGATACCATCATCAACACCGGCGCCCGATCCGTCCGTGCTCTCGTACCGTCCGGTCCCGAGCTGGCTGCCGTGGTTCAGTCCTACAGTAACAGCATCGACCGTGTCATGTACTTGGGTATCGCTCTTGCTGTGGGCGGCTTCATGTTCTGTTGGGGCCTCGGATTCAAGAACGTCAAGAAGCTTGGGAAGCTGGAGGCCATTACCGAGAAGCCCAAGGAACAGAGCGCCGAGAGCGTTCAGCCGAAGGCTCAGCCTTAGCGTCCTGTCGTAGATGTCATCATGGCTCTGTATACTTTCCACATTGAGCGTCTTAATTACTTAGACTTTCCTTTGGTATTCATCATTAACGGACATAGTTCATCGAGGGACCCCGACACGAGCCGGATGGGACTTTGAGCTAGCTTTAGTGGACCTCGAAGATCTTGGTCCAGCATCAACAGTGGTCAGTGAGGGCTGTTTGTGGAGACTTGTGGGGGGTAATGACCTGGCAGTTTGGGTGTGCCCGCTGTCTCATTACCCCGAGAAGCGGGGAAATTGCTTGAGTTTACGGGATATCTACGTTCAGAGCCCGAGATGCACGTACTTGGGACTTCAGGTTTCGTGGTTTGGCGGCAATTTAGAGGGGAACAGTCATCTATCTGAACTTTTGTAAATATCAAGCAGCGCGTGTTCTTCAACGAAACTTCTGTGTTGTATCGTTACATTCTTGAATACGCATCATCGAACCGACAGCAAAGTATTGTCTCGCAAAACACAGGATGACCGAAGTGGCTGTTCGTGCCAAGAAGAGGTATGCCCTCGTGGGCACAGGAGGTCGAGCTATCTTCTTCTACACAGCCATCGCCAGAGACTATGCGGACAAGTCCGAGATCGTTGGGTTCTGCGACACGAATCAGACGCGCATGAACTATGCCAACTCGAAGCTCCAGTCCCTCGATCGCGACCCAGTACCTACATTCCCAGCGGCGGACTTCGAGAAGATGATCAAAGAGACCAAGCCCGGCGAGGTGATCGTGACGACCATCGACCGGACGCACAACCGGTACATCGTGCGGGCCCTGGAGCTAGGCTGCAACGTCGTGACGGAGAAGCCCATGACCATCGACGCCCCGCGCTGCGTCGAAATCTTCGACGCCGTCGAGCGCACCGGCAACAAGGTCCGGGTGACCTTCAACTACCGCTACGCGCCGCACAACACCAAGGTCGCCGAGCTGCTGCGGTCGGGCGCCATCGGCAAGGTCACGAGCGTGCACTTTGAGTGGATGCTCAACACGGCGCACGGCGCCGACTACTTCCGGCGCTGGCACCGCGACAAGCGCAACAGCGGCGGCCTGCTCGTGCACAAGAGCACGCACCACTTCGACCTCGTCAACTTTTGGCTGCAGACGCGGCCCGCCACCGTGTACGCGCAGGGCGACCTCAAGTTCTACGGGCGCGAGAACGCCGAGGCGCGCGGCGAGACGAGGTTCTACACGCGCGCGGCGGGGAGCGAGGTGGCCAAGGACGACCCCTTTGCGCTCCACCTTGACGAGCACCCGCAGTTGAAGGCCATGTATCTCGACGCCGAGCACGAGGATGCGTATTACCGCGACCAGAGCGTGTTTGGTGATGGCATTAGCATCGAAGACACGATGAACGTCATGGTTCGATATAAGAACGGTGTTGTGATGACGTATTCTCTCACGGCGTATGCTCCTTGGGAAGGATTCAGGGTCAGCTTCAATGGCACCGGTGGGCGTTTGGAGCTGGAAGTAGTGGAGAACAGCTATGTCAATTCGGGGGGCGATCAGACAGCGGAAGGATCCCTTGATCAACACACGATCCTTCTCCGGCCTCTGTTTCAGAAGCCACAGGAGATTGAGATACCGCAGGGGACTGGAGCTCACGGGGGAGGTGACAGCGTGCTTTTGGATGACCTTTTCGGCGAGCCTGTGTCGGATGAGTTCATGAGAGCGGCAAGCCACGTCGATGGCGCCCTTTCCATCCTGACTGGTATCTGCGCGAACAGATCAATCGCCACCGGACAAGTTATCAATGTAGATGATGTGCTTAGGATACCATAACTGAAGAGAAGGACATCAGGTTAATAGACGGATCTGACCTTCGTAAACCTTGCCTCCTACTGCCCCGTAGCGTTCAGCCCGTCCTGATGCCAGCTATCGCACTACGACCTTTAGCGCCCCACCTAGCTCTGACAAATTCTCATTTGACCTCTTGTCCTAACCTTCACCTCCGAAATCTCCTACAGCTATGAGAACATGCTCCAACCATGGAGCTTCCTGACTTGCGAAGCAATCAGTCAGGACTTAGACATCCTGATTGTTGTTTGACGCTCTCTGACGAACTCTTCAAGGCGATCGCGGCTGTATACGCAAGGTGTGCGGAAGATGACAACAAGTCGATTATTCTCTCCATCGGCAGCGGTACTGGACTGCTAGAGGCATTGGCCAACGAGTATTTAAGTCGGCAACCTCAATTTCCTAACTGCGCTGTTGAAGGCATCGAGGTCCAACAACTCAATGATGGAGGCAGCGCCAACAAATACTTGCCGGAAAACGCAATCAATACCGTCCGGGGTACCTGGCAGCTGTCACCACGGCTTCAAGATCCTGAAGTGAAAGCGCTCATGTTTGTCTACCCGCGCGAGCCAGGCCTGGTATCCAAATATCTCGAAGGCATGACCACGAACGTCAGGACAGTGGTCTGGCTTGGACCGCAGGCCGATTGGGTGCATTTCGAGCCCTGCTTTCAGCAGACTGCATCCGGCGGGGAGAAGTTATTTGAGTCAATAGAGTCGACGTCTGGAGAAGATGCTGGCATAGCAGAGTTTGAAGTCATGGTCATCGCGCGAAATATATCTTGATCAGGCCTCAGGGAACGGTAGTTGGCGTGTTGCAAGCTCTCTACACTCAAAGCAGAGCTTGGACAGTCGGTTGCCGCTTGACGCCGTTCCTTCAGACTTCTCAGGCGTGCTGGAACGCATCTCTTGGGCGCCTGAGGTGGATAGTTTTTGTGTCAACAATTGAAGAAGCCATCAAAGTCTTGAAGTCCCTTGCATTTCGGCTTCTGGCCCGAAGAGGTTCAAAGATCAAAGCTCTCTATCCACTATCACCCCAGCATCACGCTCGAAGATGGGGTTGCAACCGTGGTCGTCTACTACATCATAGTAGCCTTTAGACAAAAGGTAAGACTTAGCTCTGTAGATACAAGACAGTTGCAGATCATCAGGGCCAATAAGATCATAGACAGAAGCAGCATCCACATACGGAGCGGGTTAACGAGGAGATCCATAGCCAGAGCAATGGCCAACTCTGAGCACAAGGATATGAGAAATGCGTATCCCATGCATGATCCATTGAACTCATGCTTTACATGTTGTCAAGGTTGCATCATCGAAAACCACTATCAATTTGCTCCACTATGATTTCTCAAAATCTTCCGTTGTCTAAGCAGACGCACAGGAATGAGCATCAAGGAGCGTGGCATGTTCTCCACACTACTCTAGTCCAAGGTCTGACGCACGTATAAAAAGCGAGAAAGACCTTCTCAATGAGAAGCATTCCACGACCGCACAATAGGTTTGGCGTAGGACGGTCGGGAGAAGGTGGCGTTCCATCCCGTTGTATGACGATAGGCGACCCATGGAGATTGGTCGCGAAAATCGTGAAGAGACGGGTTGTCGCATGGCTGTTACACCTTCTTATCACCGGTCAAGAAAGCATGTCCTACTTCCCAGGCCGGCAAGAAATTCAACGAACCGGACATTGACCGAGCACGGTAGTGTCCGAGCATTGCAGCAACCAGCACGGCGCCAGACCACTGCCGTCGACATCTTTTAAGGGGCGAAGACGTAATGGAAACAATTACAACCAAACACTCAGATACAAGCAGGGTAAATCCTTTCAACACACAAACCTCTTTGTTTCTTTTCGGATGGTAAGAAATGGCGGTGAGGGCGACTAGTGTGCAAGAGAGCAACGAGTGGCTTCTCCCATCTGTTGGGCATCCAGATTGTGCCGACTCCTGCATAAGTAAGCAATCGTGAGGAAGAAGATCACTTTCAATGATTTGCAAAGAAAGAACTTGATTTTCTCGTTGAGGTGGCAAGGTGCAGACAGCGTTTTGATTTGCCTCGCTTTCGCCACCAAAATCGGGACAGTAAGCCCATCACACTCAGCTTCGGATAAGGGGAACGCATCACCATGCCGCCTGCCGCACCTTTTTCCAAATTGAAAACCCGGGGGTTGGGGCTGCACGCGGCAGCGAAAAGGACGGCTGGGAACTGAGACAGCATACTTGCCGGGTTGCGAGCTTGATCAGCTGCCCTCCACGAAACCTCACCGGTTTGCAACATGGAAGCTAGTGTTGCAACGACAGCACACTTGTGCATTGCATCATGCAACATGCATGGCTACTACCCCTCCAAACGCCGCACAGCTCCTTGTATCTATACTTCTAGGGTTCGAAACATGTGACCACCCTGCCAGCCTACCCAACGAACCCCTTTCGTGAGTTGCAAACCCTATCAACAATGCCATGTCAAATTTCAAATCAATTAGGCAGGCCAGCGTCGTGATTGACAGGGTGACTAGGCCATGGACGATTCTGTGAGGCTTCCTGGGTATTCACCTCCCATGAGCTTGGCTGACTGGGTAACCAGGAGATTAGACAGCGCCTCCAGGTCGGGCATGGCAAAGTCGAGAGAATCTTGGAGGAATGTGGCATCGCATCCATCACCTACGGTGTTCTGCATCAGGGGCAACGGATTTTTACAGGCCATGTTGGTTACCGCGATGTCTACAAGCAAGAGGAGCCGAATGAGAGAACTCTCCACACTCTCTGCTCGATTGCCAAGTCCTTCGTGGTAGCTGCGGTCGGCATCTTGGTCGACCGTGGAAATTGCGAATGGTCCGACCCTGTTGGACGCTATCTTCCTGAGTTTAAGGCCAAGGGAGACATCCGAGTTTCAACAGAGGCAACATTTTTCGATTTCCTCCGTCATTCAGGGGGTCTAGACAACCCAGTCGTCACATTATTCGGTCCAGAGGGCAAGGTTCTCATCCCCGAAAAGGACTTCATCAATGTACTCAACGACACGCCCACTGGACACCACACATTCGGATCATACTTCAACAGAACCTGGGTCTATAGTAATGTGGCATATGGTCTCGTGGCCCTGGTGATTGAGCGTATCAGTGGGCAACGATACTCGGATTTCATCTCGGGCGAGATCTTGAAACCCCTGAATATGATCGATACGGCAGTTTCCAGGGGGCATCTAGAAGAACACAAAGACAACATCGCTCAACCTTGTGTACGGCTGAGTAACGGGAAATGGTTTCAACAACCAGATCACGAATGGACAGACGAGAGGAATACTCCTGCACTCGCTATCATCGGCATCAGAAGTTCAGTCAACGACATGCTTATTTGGTCCGCAGCTTTCATGAACGCCCTAGATCCAACACGCGACTCAGTCCCTATGCCAGTCCTGTCTTCGATAGAAAGAAATCCGTTAAGGAGAGTCAGGCAGATCCTCAAAGGCCCAAATTGGACGCGTCCAGTTTGCGACAACATCCAGAATCGTTGCAGTTATCACCTGTCATGGCTCAAATGCACCATGCCGTCTTCCATGGTCCACTGCCTCTCCTGGAACTCAACCCTGGCCGACAACGAAGTCGGATACGAAGACCATATTAACAGCAATATCCTAGGAAGGGATTCACCGACTAAGCTTTTGCATAAGATGACAGGCATAGGGTACTGCGGAACAGGGTCCGTCAATATCTTTCCGGAAACTTCTAGCGCCGTTGTTGTTCTCAGCAACGGACTCAACAAAGGGGATGCAAGCGACTTTGCCGCTGCAGTGCTGATTCAGGAGCTCTTCGACCTCAAGCCTCGCATCGACATACTATCTATGGTAACATTCGAGATTGACGATCGCCTCAAAAGGTGGGATAAGATGGTGGCTGAGTGGACGGAAAATCGGAACGTTTCTGCAACGAAGTACCCATTGGATGACTATGTGGGTGGGTACGTCGGTTTGGGATTAAGGCTAACAATACGCAAAAAGGACAATCAGGCTGAAAAGCTCGAGCTTCTGTTCAACGGCAGGGAGGATATTGCGCAAGAGTTGGGCCACTACAACGAGGACATGTACAGTTACCAGCCCGTGAACCGGGATGATTGGCTCAGGGGCGCTTGGCTGGACTGGGATTACTTCATGGTGGGCATCTTGCATTTTCGCAGAGATACGAAAGGCCGAATTGTCAGCGTGGCCTGGATGTGGGAGAAAGGGTGTGATCCTGCAATCTTCAAGAGGGTCGCCTAGATTAGGCGCTGCAAGCGGCCCGGTTACTTGATCGATCACTATTCATCTCGGGCTGCTTGATGATCATCGCACACGTGAAGACGGATCAAAGGGGTGTGTGGGATGACACTGCGATGCTGTGAAGTCGACCCCGCATCACAAAATAATTTAAGTATTGCTGACATGCCTGATCCTGAATTATTCTCGTCGGCATCGTTCCGTTTTCAAGCCCAAGACAGAGAGAAAATCATCGAAGCTTGATCCATCCCTGACATACACACAACTTGACTTTGCACTTCGGACTGCTGGCCCCCAGCACGGGCGACGCGCGATCGCATTATTACTGCGTTCTTGAGCATCTATCCCACCGGCTAGAACCATGGTGAGTCGCGCGAAGGCCTCCGTCCGCTCCGATGCCATGACCACGGACAACCGGCATGACTGACAGTCATAGACTCCTCCTCCTGAGGAAATGCCCCCTCCTGAGGACAGCTCAACAGGAGGAGGTGGTAATTCTGGATCGGGTGGTGGTGGTGGAGGGGAAGGGAACCCCGGTGAAGACAGCCCTGACGAGAAAAGTCCTGACGAGAAACAATATCTGCCGGAGAGTTCAGGGCAAACGTAGGGGAGAGGCTCTTTCTCGATGAATACGTATATGTACTCCTTTTGGCTTTATAGCGATTCCATTGTTTTCTACATACTTCTCATGAATGAACGTCACATCAGCCAGGCAACAATGGATTAGACCTGTGTACGTAGTAGGATGATGCCCGGTCCGTTGGGCAAGACTTCCAACCAGACAGGAAGACAGTCATGATATACCAAGAAAATGCACAAATTCTTCTTTGCTGACAGGTTCAATATCGTTCTCATATATGATCTCATTAGCCCAGGGCTGTGTTGACTTCGTGGAGGCGACGGATTGGGCTCCGGTTGTGCATTTTCATAACACCATTACACAAGATGGTATCCTATCAGATCGAAGGATAACACAAGTTGACTCGGTATCTCCGTCAAGTTGGCCGCGGACCATATCATCATTGAAAAGGTCAGGCTGTATGAGGCCGTTGTCCTCATACAAAGGGGCGGTCCTGGGAGCCTCTTTGTCAAGGTCAACGATCATGTCTTGATACTAATTTCCAGATTTTACCTGACGTCTGGCTGTCTGTTGGTTGCCACCCTTTCAAAGCTGCTACAACGATCACCTAAGAACCGGGAAGTAGGACTAGCAGGCTTCCATTTCGAGACAACCAACCATTGACCTGAACGTCCCCGAAAGGGTGACGTAGATCCGCAGATCCGGGTGTTCACCGCAATTTTTGTATTACATGGATCCCTAGACTTAGCAGAGATGCGAGAAGACGCCCCCATCGACGTGTCGGATTACATCCTAAACGTCGCCCTGGACCAGTTTCTAGAGTCTCTGGATGACAAGGAGCGCAGAAGTGTGGAAGAAATCGACAATGTGGAAACACTAGTCAGACGCGTGCAGGGTCTTCGCCCGGCCTACTCAGATTCCCGGTTGGTCCGCACTTTTGATCGCATAAAACCCTTGATCGACGGCTTTCAGTCGTACCACGAGACCGTCAAAGTGTGGCTGGAGGCAGCGCCGCATCCATTCGTCTACCTCTGGGGTGCTCTATACTTAGTTTTTGAGATGCGTACCTATCATTGCAAGAGCTTCGTGGCTACACGTTGTCGCCAGATGCATAGCAGACGTTTCTAAATGTGACTGGTCACAGATCGCATCTAGGAATTATCAAGCCGTCGATTTGATCTTCACAACACTTGAGGACGTACAACGCCAAGCCTATCGGTTCCGGTACTATGCGCAGAATCTCGCAGGACGCACTTATGCACAGCTGCAGCGGACCCTGACCGAGCATACCGTTGAGCTGCTGAAATTCTGCCACGACTGCCGAACTTACCTAAAAAGGACCCCAACAAGTGAAGAAAACTGCGCCCCATTCTTGTCGTCTGAGTGACTTTGATTCTAACCGTTCTTCCCTTCCAGAAAACTTCATACTCTCCACATTCAAGTCTCCCACGATCACACTCGCGCCGAGAATAAAACGCCTGAAGGAATTGAGCGCGGAGGTCGACCAAGAAGCTAGAGTTGCTTCCGGTTTCTTCCAAGACATCAGATTGCAGGCAGTGTCGAGAGGTTTAGAGGGGATCTACTTGCAACTAGATCAGATTAGCTTCCTTCATCGCGAAAGAAGTCGATTTTGCAGACCTCGCCATCCGCAAATCTCCCTCGAGACCATACGTGAACTGCCAGACACATCTGAGCCCCGCCATCAGCTCCCAGGTATACCCCGACGCCGGCTACACCAATCTTCTTCTTCCTCTCCTTCGAATCCTCGAGTCATGTTGCTACCAGCACCTTATCAAAATTTGCCACCAAAACAAGGCCAGGACTGCCATGGACGTGATGCAGAATTAGGCGTTCTGGAACGCTACCTTGGCAATGAAGAGTGCTATGCAGGCACCAGAACAGCCTGCCTCTATGGAATGCGGGGTGTCGGCAAGACCCATGTCGCTCTTGAGTACGCTCATAGGCATATGCAGAATTACTTGGTCACCCTCTGGATTCCTTCTGAAAGCTTGCAAAAGCTCCAGCAAGCGTTTGGAGCCGTTGCCCACGGAGCTGGTCTTGCTGAGGATTCTGTGCAACACCCAGAGCAGCTTCGGAGGATAGTGAAGCAGTGGCTTGTGAACTTGAGCAAGAGAAGTAAAAGCCTTTGCACAGTGGATGGCTCTGCTTGATGATTAGACTGATTGAGGTCTAGATGCACTTGAAAGTCGCTGCAGGTGGCTTATCGTGTTTGACAATGTCGAAGACTGTTCGAGACTCGACGCCTACTTGCCGTTCGGAGGTGATGGGGCTATTCTGATGACTACGACGAGTGAAAGTGTCGCACATCGCTACGCCCAGGATCAGAGCATGATCTTCTTGCAGCCATTTGCCGGTGACCTGGGTTCGCAGTTTTTGTTGAAGGTGACAGATACCGACGCATTCGATGAGGACGAGACAGACGCCGCCAGATACTTAGCAGATACTCTAGGCAACCTGCCTTTGGCACTGGACCTAGTTGGCAATTATGTCCGCAGTCTAGGCAAGTCTCTGACGTCTTTCAAGAGAGAACATCCGTATCTCGAGACCGACTTGTTCTTCAATGCAGATCTCCGCAAATGGTCTCGCGCTCGCTTCGAGGATTCCATCAGCAGGATCTGGGGCCTGCATATCTATTCTAGCACCCGCAACCCTGGTGACCGCCTAGATGCTAAGTCGCGACGGCTCATCAACATGCTAGCATTTCTCGACAAGGATGGAGTTCCACTAAGTCTATTCCAAGAGCCTACACGTGATGCCATGTAAGTGTGTGTTGCCAAAGTGATGCTGCAGATTAGTAACTTCCTTTCTACCAGGTTGTTCGAGGGACCCGACCGTCCCAACGAGATTGCAGATCTTGACATCCTTGTCGAGAATCCATTCAATGACACTTCAGTGTAGGTAAAACTACTCAGCTGGGTGCTCATGATGAATGTCCATACAAGGCTAATGGCACATAGTCTAAACGGGGCAATACATCAGCTACAAGACAGGGCTTTAGTGAAGCTGAACAGTCATGCTGACCAGATTCAATGCCATCGCCTTGTGCGCCTTTCGGTCCTCAAGGACATGCCTCGTCTCACAAGGCTCCGAACCTTTCAGCGGATCGTTTTCCTTCTCAATGCGGTATTCCCCACACAAGAAGACGGCAAGCCTTTGCATGACAAGTGGAAGACATGCGAAGTCCTAGCGAACCACGTCCGCGCAGTGTTGGAATCTCGAGAAATGTGCAAGGATGATATCGGCCACCCAATCCTTCTTTGCGAGGTTGCAGCCCGTTGTGCTTGGTAAGAAGACAACAAATTCGAACTTCAAGATTATCTGCGTATATAAACGCAAGTATCTAACTCGAATCAGGTACTTTATAGAAGTAGGCCAGTACGGAATAGCGACCCAAATGGCGAACCAGTCACTTGACATTTGCGACACGGCCTTGAGACAGGGCTCGCATGCTGGTTTCAGTACCTGGTTCATCAAAGACATGTCCAGTCACCTCTACAACGTTTTGGCAACTGTGGAAAGAGAGTGGCCAGGTCCGGACTTTGGCGTGGCGTTGTCGGAGCAGGTACACGACATTCGCGTTCTCAACAAAAGAGAGTCCAACACGGAGGACGAAACTTGGATCGCCGCCGCGGAGGGAAATCTCGCAGTATCATTTATGTCTTCGCATCGTCTAGAGGAAGCTCTCGAGATCTTGAACCGATTGAGGCAGAGAGCAGATATGAAAGCAAATGAGGATGTTTATCTTCGGAATACCTCGATCTGCCTCAGGATGATGAATAGACTTGATGAAGCTCTCGAGGTCAATTCTTTTGCGCTAGCAGCAGCTAGGGAGAAGAGAGGAGAGTATAGTGAGCAAGTGGCTTTGTGAGTCCCCTAATGAAGCGATTTCCTCTCTCTCTCGTCTTGTTCGAGGCCTCTAAGGTTCTGACTCACGGAATGTAGATGTTACTTCGATCTAGTGAACATCCTAATGTGTCAGGAGAACATGGAAGACGCCTGGAAAATACTGAGAGATTGCCTCAGTCGCCGCCAAGCCTCAATCTCATCTCATCGGCTCAAAACGCTTGGTCTCTGTCAAAGGGGCGATACTTTCACTCCCAACAGCTACGGAGACGCATTCACTCTTCATAAAGCCGGAGAGGCAGCAACGAGAGAAGGAAACCATGAGGCGTCGATGTAAGTGCAGCTCATATCTTCTGCTCTCAGGTTATAGCCAACATGCCTTAATCTTCACGTTTGACCGCAGACTCTTCTATGAAGAAGCCCTCCGGATATTAGGCAATTGCGAATGCCACCCCGGTGCACTCTGCCGTACGGCATTTGCCCTTGCGTCTGCTTACGAGATAACCGGGGCTGTTGATGATCACGACAAGTGCTTGCAGATAGGGGTGACTTCTCGCGCAAAGATTCAAGACGAGCTTGGCTATCCGCTACTAGGCATTGAGGCAAGGGACTACGATTCTTTTGTTCAGGTTGGGTTTCGTTGATCACTATGCTTCACTTCCATTGGTTTACTCATGTCTTCCGTTCCTCTGTATGTAATGTAATCACTAAGACCGTTTCCAACGTCCTCGCCAGTCTAGTTGAGGTTCTCGCTACAGATGTACCCGCTGTGACAAACAGAGATCTTCGGAACTTGTGGCATCAACCGACTGTATGATATCGCTACGACCTGCGACAGAAAGCCACTGATCCAAGGGGTGTCCACAGCGGAGCCCTCCGCTCGCTCCACGCCGTCTCGACGCTTCGCTCGGCCCGGCTTGATGACCCCTGGTAAATCTCGGCCGTCACCACAGGGGGTCGCGTGGCGCAATTGGTTAGCGCGTCAGACTAATAATCTGAAGGCTGTGAGTTCAATCCTCACCGTGACCAGCGATTATTCTTTTGCCGTTCTGCGGTATCGTGAGATCTTTTTGTTGATGGTGTTGACGGTGGTTGGTTGTGGTGGGATGAGGAACGAATTAGGGATGCTCCACACGATGAAAAAATTTTGTTCCACAATCCGTGCGTGCCCTATGCCATATGTCTAGTTGCAGTGAGTGAATGGTTGCTGAAACTAGCATAATGAAACTATTATCTACATTGAGTCTGGTTCAATAAGAAAGGGATGCTCATTGCTGATTCTGACTTCTTAGGCATTCAGGCAGAGAAGAAGAGGCGAAGCTTTTGGGCTTCATAAGGACAAAAATGCCACCATACATACTAGCCTCAAAGCAAAAAGAGTACAGAGCTTTAGGCTAAGATGTTTTCCATATAATCGACTTGGTATAACATTATTTCCGTCAGGCTCATAAGTCTGAAAAAAGATAAAAAATCTGGTCACGGTGAGGATTGAACTCACAGCCTTCAGATTATTAGTCTGACGCGCTAACCAATTGCGCCACGCGACCTTGTTGATGAAAAGTCGTCAATTTTCTACCTATGCGGCTAGCTCTGACAAAGACAAGCCGAGAAACGCCTACGTTGCTGCTGACGGCATCATACTCAGAGAGAGTGTGATCAGTAAGGATGGCATGTTATGAACTACAGAAGTAACAATGGCATCTTCTCAATGTTTACTGGTAGAAAGCTTGTCCGTCAGGCGCTGCATCAAGCTCTCAGTCAGCCCAGACTCTTCGGTGATCTAGTCAAAGTAGGTACTTGGCTAGTGCAGAGATGGCTAGGTGAACACAAGTACCTGACAGCAGCTTGGCTGCCCATGAATCATGGTCCCATCTCCGCCAGTCGTCATGTCACCCCCCAGACCAAATCGGCTACCCCACAAAGTCATGTAAGTGCCAGAGCTACTCCTGCAACCCAATCAACGAAGGATATCCATGGACCGCCACCCTACCATCCGCTTGACGCGAGCTGCACTGTCATGGACTTAGGTAGATCTGTAGTCATGTCCACCTTGGTGATCGCGGAGGTATTAGCTAGTTAGCCCACCCTGACCGTATATGTTGAAACAGAGTTCCCTTGTTTCCCCTGAGCACCGTGATCGGATTGCATATTGTAAATTGTGCCAAGGTGCCTCTTGAAATATTTGTCTGGCTCTATTTGGAATCGTAAACAATCCTCGCTTTCTTGACTTGCGCCTCCTGATCAACCCAAGATGCCTTCAAGAACGGGAAGCAAGCAGCCCATTCACATCGCAAATGCCTCCGGCGCGATCAACGATGGCATGGACCAGCTCTACCGCCTTGCCTCGGAGGGTACTGTGGATGCTATTACCGCAGATTACCTAGCGGAGTTCAACATTGCCTGGCTAGCTATAGAGGTAAGTCACCGTCAAAGCTGGGGTAGACTTGTATGCTGACGACACGCCCTCCCTTCGCAGATGATGGATAACCCTGATGGTGGTTTCGAACGCGGATTCCTCGAACAGCTCAACCACAAGAACGCCGCCGAGCTCATCGCCGAGAAGGGCATCAAGGTCGTACACAACGGTGGAGCACTCAACCCGCAAGGCCTCGCACGTGAGACGGAGAAGCTTCTCAAGAGCAAGGGTATCACAAACTTAGTAGTAGCCTGGGTGACGGGCGATGACTTGACTGCCGCATTGCCGTCGCTGATTGAAGCTGCCGACGCCACGCTAGACCACCTCGATATCAAGGGCTCGAAGCTCACCGATAAGCTGGAGAAGTCACACGTTATTGCTGCCAATGCCTACATTGGTATGAAGGGCATCATCGCGGCGCTTGAAGCCGGGGCCGACATTGTAATCTGCGGGCGCTGCACCGATGACAGTCCAGCCATGGCTCTTGCTTCGTGGTGGCACGGATGGTCTGACAATCAGTACGACCAGCATGCCAGGAGCTTGATGGCTGGACACCTTACCGAGTGCGGACCCTATGTGTGCGGTGGCAACTTTTCTGGCTTCCAGTCCATTCCCAATTTGTACCGGGTTGGCTTTCCCATTGCTGAAATTGCGGAGGATGGCACGACCGTCATCTCCAAGCATCAGGGCACGAACGGTGCCATTACGGCAGACACTGTCAAGGCCCAGCTCTTGTATGAGATTCAGGGCTCTCACTACCTCAACCCAGACGTCATCGCAAAGATCGACGAGACGGAAGTCGTCCAGCTTGGCCCCGACCGCGTTCAGATCACGGGTATCACCGGACTCCCGCCACCGTCCACGACCAAGCTGGCCGTGTCTCTGCAAGGCGGCTACCAGGCAGAGATCTGCTCCTTCGCGGTGGGCCCGGACATTGAAGCCAAGATCGCGATGCAGCGAGACCAGGTGCTTCGGGAACTGGACCCGGCTGACTTTACCTGCATCAGCATCGAGCCCTACGGAACGGCAAAGCTGAACCCCGACACACAGGCCGAAGCTACCGTCATGATTCGACACTTCGTGCAGAGCCCGAAACTCGAAGCCATCGAGAGCTTCAAGAAGGCTCTCTTCATGAGTGGCCTCCAGGGTTATCCCGGTCTCTTCTTCCACCAGGACTGGAGGACTCTAGCACCTAAGCGATTCCTTACCTACTACCCAGCCAAGTTCCCTCAGTCAGCCCTGAAAGTGCAGGCACACTTGCCTGGACGTCCATCTATCTCTGTCGATCCTCCCAGCAAGTTCACTGATTTCCATGAGCGAGACTCATACGACCCGGTCGATCCGGTTGACTTGGCTTCCTTCGGAGAGACCTGCAAACGGCCCATTGGTATGTACGCGTTCTTGTACGTTGGGAAATGTATCTAACAAGTATCTTACCTGCAGGTGACATCGTCTACATGCGCAGTGGAGACAAGGGTGGCAATGCTAACGTCGGTATCTGGGTCCGAGACGAGAGCCAGTGGCCCTGGTTGCGATCATTCTTGACAATCGACAGGTTTAGAAGCTTGTTGGGCAAAGAGGACAAAGGCTACCGCATCGAGAGGTTCGAGGCACCAAACATTCATGCGGTTCATTTTGTGACGTATGGGATACTTCAAGAAGGTGTTTCGAGCAGCTCGCTGTTAGATGGTTTCGGAAAGAGTCATGGAGAGTTCCTCCGAGCCAGGGTCGTGGACATCCCAGTCAAGTTCTTTTCTTGATGTAGCATATAAGATTGATCATAATTGAAATACAGAGCAGTCTTGTACCATTGATCAATCCGCGTCCACCGTATGATATGCTTTATATTTTGCAAGCCTCGTAGAGCTTTGGGTACACTGTTGCAACTCTCGGTTCCAAAGACCAGTTACGCAAGTCCCGAACATGGCTCTCAAACACCGGATTGATGATCACCTCGTCCACAGTTTCCCCGCTCTCCGGGTCAATGATCGTCTGAGGAATCAACACATCTGCCAGACTGTACGGCCAGTTGACGGATAGCGAGCCGGACAGCACAGTAGAAAAGTCTCCCTGTGATGAGTAGTCGTCTTGATCCTGAATCAATATCTCTCGTGCGCGCGGCCTGCAACCTGGTGATTAGTGTGCTATCTGCTATCGACGACAGTCGTACTCACCATGCGTATAAATCCATCCAAGCGGGATGCGGGACTAGGATTTGTGTTGATCCAGGTTTGAGCCAGTCTGGCAAGAAATCATAGTTCTCCTGAGTGGGATCTGTCTGCCACTGTCATTTGCTAGGATTAGTGTTTTGCAGTGCCTTGGATAGAAGTCAATAAGTGACTAGCAACTGACCTTCAGGAATATGTACATCTTGTATAGAACAGCAATCTGCTCAGGGAGGGCATCAGAGCCACAGAATGTCCGGAGTACGCCCCCTATCATCTCTCCGAGCGGGTAAAAGATCCCGTTGCGCGTGGCGTTTAGAAGAGTCTTGATACTAGGGAGCACAGGTCTACTTGATGCATGCCTGGCATCTGTCGTTCGCAACGTTGACTCGTTGGACGATGATGTGAAACCAATCCAGGCCAGGTCAAGTGCACATGTCGGGGCTGTCGTAATAGGCAGCATCGTATGTTGAGCGATAGAGAGAGGGTCCCAGGTGACTGTTGTTGGATCGATCCAAGAGTCTAGTAGCATGACATGTCAGACATCGGAGGTCGGTCTTCTCAGCCAGGGTGAGATGTCGCAAGCGGCCTGGCTAATCACTTACCTGTGGACGCAAGGAAGTCTTCGCACACTGCCATGCTAGGTCCGTCCGGATCTGGCACAAGGATGTGCGACCAATCTGTTTCTTTCGCTTGTCTCTCCGGCAAGGCTGTCTGCTCACTTCCACATGACGAGGCGTCACCTGCGATAGTGGTAGTAGATATCTCATCCAACTACGTAGCGGTGGATCAGCACGTGCGTGGATTCCTTGTATATAAACAACGGCGTTGCATTCCGTCAGGGACACTACCTTAGTTGGTTGAGGATGGTGTGATGCTTCTTCACTAGGAGTATCTCTATTTCTTCCTTCTCGAGCTTTCTGGACATCTTCTCTCGGGACTGTAAGATCTTTGAGAAACTGTCCGGCAGAAAGATCCCCATCTGACGATGGAGCGCCTGTTGGCGGAAGGCTGAGAAGGGTTTGTAAAGTAGACTCAATAAGGTTCAGGCGTTCACGAAGTTCACCGTTGGCTTGGAGAAGGTCGTCTCTCTCCTTCGTGATTCGCACAAGACGAGCGGGCTGCTGGCTCCTCAACTCGGCAACCTCCTTCTCCAGCTCTGTGATTTTCGATTTGGTTCGCTCTCGGAGTGATCGCTGTGCAGTGCGGTCGAGGGCACGCTTTTGCTGCAACTTTTGCGGATCCAGGTCGGTGACGAGGCGAGGGCCTCGGTCCCGTCTCGCCCTTGAACGACCATTACCATTCCTGCTGCGAACAGGCTCACCCTGGGCTGGCGGCTCGTCGGCCATCATGTCCAGGGTGTTCAAATCAAGGGACGAGAGTAGGCAAGGCTGTGAGTATCGAAGGGTCCACTTGACATTCGTCTATAAGTGGCATGCAAGAGATGGGTCTGATCTGGTGCAATGCATGACAATACACAGGCGTTGACGTTGTGTGGAGTTGGCATGCGAGGTCTCCCCGCGACACTGTAATACCGTGTCGTGAACCAGGCGACACGGTACAGAGCTAGTCTGTTTGGCACATCCACCCGAGACGCTTGCTCAATACGCACTGTGCGGTCCACGCATCCTGTCGGGAAAGCATATCCGTCTGGTCCCCAGGTGCATCTTCAGAAATGCCACCAGCACCTTGGCGCTACCAAGTCCGATTAAGGTAGTTGAGCCTCATTTTGAAGTCTGATAGGGTTGAACTAAAGCAAGTCTCGAGAATGTCTGCCCGTTCAAGGTAAAAACAGTATGTTGGACCCTGACTTAACAAACTACACCTGCAGGTGGATGCTCTCCACTCTCCATTGGATGCTTCGGCTCTTTCATTTCTACCACGGCACGATCCTTAAGCAGTCGGGATCTCGGAGCATCGGAATGGCGACTTTGAACATGGCATGGTAATCAATGTTCCAAGATGGGGCGCCTTATGCCGTTTCCCGTCTTAGCTCTGACTTCATGAGGGAGCCTCTGCCCCACAAAGTCTGTTCGTTAATGTCAATGAGCCAACAAGCTACGAGTTATTCATCCAAAAACTCCGCTTTCGGTGCGGGCCCTCAGGATGATCTGGGGGATTCAGAACTTCCCCGTGGGCAGATACACAGAAGATGGGACGCGTCCGGGCGATCCGACGTTCTTTTACAGAGACGAATATGGCTTTTTGGAGAACAGTTGTGGATCTCCTTTCGGTAGAATACTACAAGTCGGTTGTTGTTACCCATGCCATGTTTTAGATGTCAACGGGAGATCTGCAAGGGTCGAACTTCTTGAAGCTATCTTTGTAGTCTATGCTCGCTTGATATATAGCTCAAAATAAAGCCTCTCCCAAATTTTCTCCGGCACCTGAGACTGGTTGTCTTGACTTCAAAAGACCATCTCTTCCGACAAACGATCACTTCGATTCTGAAATATCCAAGGTCTTTTCGAACCCATCGATATCTAATAGCAAGTCCGTCGAGATGAGTGGCACGGCTCCTGGAGAGAGCAAAGCCGTGACGAGCCACGACGATGTCATTCAACCAGTCAGCCAGGCTGTGAACACCACCGAACCAACAACAGCACCAACAAGCAAGTCAGCAGGCGGAGATGATGATATCATTCAGGGCTTGGAGAACACGGGTGAGGAAGTCGGCATGACCTGGCGATCCGCTCTTGCTGCTATGGTACGTCTTCGTCAACGAGAGAATTTGCTATCACTGCAGTGACTGACTTGTATGATGAAAATCTAGACAATGGCAACATCATACAATGCCTATCTATTCACGTTATTAATCCCACCGGCCATCCTAAGCTTCATCAACGCCGATCTCGGACCGCACCCGGCGTACACCTGGATCACCATCTCATGGAACCTAGGCGGCGCCATCTTCGTCACCATCGGAGGCAGACTTTCCGACATCTTCGGTCGGAGGTACTTCTTCCTCTTCGGCGCCGGCCTTCTCGTCATCGGCAGCATCGTCGGCGCGACCGGCCAGTCCATAGGGCAGATGATCGCCTCAGGCGCCATCTTCGGCTCCGGCTCGGGCCTGCTCGAGATGTCCTTTGGCGCTGTCCAGGAGATCGTCCCCAACGACTGGCGCATGGCCACCATCGGCCTCTTCGACGCCTCGGCCGTCATCGCGCAGCTCACGCCCCTCATCGCCTGGGCCATGATCAAGTTCACCCACACCTGGCGCAACGCCTACTACCTCGTCATCGGGTGGCAGGTGCTCAATTTCGCCATCCTCTTCTTCTTCTACCACCCGCCCGACTTCCGCGCGAAGCACGGTGCCTCGGACCGTAAGGTCGTCGACCTCCTGCGTACTTTCGACTGGCTCGGCCTGTTTGTCTTTGTCGCTGGCTGCACGCTGTTCTTGGTGGGCGTCAACTGGGGCGGCAACCTGCACCCGTGGGCCAGCGCCGCGACCATTGCACCGGTGGTCATTGGTCTATGTTTGCTGATTGCGCTGGGCTTCTACGAGGTGTACGGCAACGTCAAGGAGCCGCTGCTGCCACCGAGGTTGTTCAAGCAGGTCCGACAGTGAGTTACCACCCACTTACCGACTGACTCGACTGTTCAGAACACTAATGAGACTCCAGATTCACTGTTCCCATGCTCGTGATGGCGGTCGTGGGAATGCAGTACTACTCAAACGCCGTGCTCTGGCCACGTACCTCTCAGCTGCTCTTCGCCACCGACGAGATCTCCAAGGGCCTGTACTCTGAAGTCGTACCCCTAGGTAGCATCGGTAAGCGACTCCTTGCGCCAAATAAATCTATTACCCTTCCAGTACTAACAACATCTCCCCACTCAGTCGGCGGCATCCTCGTCACGGGCTCCAAGCGCATAGGCCACCAAAAGTGGCAGATCATCCTCGCCATCGCCCTGCAGACCTCGTGCGTCGGCGCCCTCTCCACCACGACCGTCGACAACCCGGCCAAGGCCGTAGTGCTGACCTTTTTCGTCTCGTGCACCGTCACCGTCGTCATGCTCAACTGCTTCGTCATCGTCGGGTTCGGCATCGTCGACCAGGCCGACATCGGCACGGCCGCGGGCTTAGCCGGCACGGCGCGCCTACTCTTTGGCGCCGTGGCGACGGCCATCTTTGGTAATGTGAACAGCAACCGGTACGCCGACTCGCTGACGCGCAGGGTCGGCGAGGCTGTGGCTGGACTGGGTTTCCCGGAGGGTGGCATGGCGAAGCTCGTGGCGGCTGCGAAGTTGGGGACGCCGGCGGCGTATGCTGGAGTGCCCGGTATCACGCCTGAGGTGCAGGCTGCAGCGACGATGGGGAATAAGCTGGCGTACCTGGATGGTGCAAAGCTGTCGTATCAGGTTGCGCTGGCATTTGGGCTCGCTGGTTGCATCGCGGCCATGTTCATCCCCAGCATCGACTCGAGGAAGTACACCAAGAAGACGGTGGCGCTGCAGGAGCATGACCGTAAGAGGCTTCAGGAGAAGAAGTTGGAGGGTGTCACTGCTTGAGATTAGACCTCTTGAAAGAGTACGAGGGGTGACAACTTCACTGCTTAGACTTGGTAAACCGGGAAGACATAGAATAGAGGAAAGGTACATGGGCAAAAGATACACTAGACTAGACTTGCTTTGACGTCAAGAAGCATTAAGAAATGGAACGAACAGTCAATCATCACTGAAAGAACATGCCGGTCTGTGTGGTAACTCGACATGTATGCTTTACGTCTAGCATCTAATCTACTCCGGAAAGAATCTTCCAACACACTCAAGCCTGTGTGTTCTAATGCTCCAAAATCAAATGCCCCAGTAACTCCAGGGTTACCATCTTGTCGATGTTTACCCATATGTTGCTCATCCCCCTCAGAAGGTCACCTCCTTCGACATCGCCCGAACCTTATCGATCGCCTCCTTGAGCTCCTTCTCGCCCTCCCCGCCAACCGCAACATCAGCCAGACTCTCATCTGCACTCTTGTCCTCGTACCAACTGAGTATGCACATCCGCCCAGATTCAAAATCGACCTTCCAATGCCGGAGAAAATCGGCGCGGCCGCCCTGGACAGCAATGGAGAAACTACTGGCGCAGTGCAGTCCCCGGCTCGTAAAGTGCTTGCGCAGCAGCGGCAGACACATAGAGCCCGAGGTCCGCACGTTTAGGTCAACAATGTTGAAATTTCGTGAACCAACATCGCCATTCGTGGGGGCTGTCTCGAGGATGTCGGCCCCAACAGGCCCATAGTATCCGTGTTTCCGAAGCCAAGCCGCTGTCTGACGCATAATGGGCAGGAACTTGGCTTTGAGCTCATCCTGCTTCTCGTAGTCGATAATCGAGCCGATCCAGGCGCTGTTGCCATCAATCATCTGTTGCGACACGGCCAGGAAGATAGGGTCGTCGTTCTCGGTGACGAAGAATGTTATGCCATAGTCACCGATGGCGTCCTTGACCATGTCGCTGATGATGATAGTGGCGGGGTTCAGGTGGTGGTTGTCGGCGGTCACCTGCGCCAGCAGCTTCGGCAAGACCTCTTTATCAAAGTCTGCGATCAGTGTGCGCTTCTCGCCCTCGTTCGTGATGACGTAGGTGCCCGCACCGCCGAAACTCTGCTGGTTCTTCACGACAAACGGTAGAGGGTGCTGCTTGATAGCCTCAACGATTTCCTTCTTGTGCTTGTTCACCCACTGCGAGCGGTTGCCAATACAGCCCGACTGGATGTAGATTGCCTCGGAGCCCTCGCAGTGCACGCAACACGTCTCAGGCGGAGGGCTATATCCCGTGATCTCGATGATCTTGGCAGGGGGTGTGGGCAGGCCAGACGTTGCCAGAGCAGCCTTGGTGTTGAGGTACCAGTGCGTTTCGAGGTCAACGGTGAGGGGGTATTTTTGGAGACCATCTACCGCCAACTTGTAGGCGACCAGGTCCTTTCCCTTGTCCACATCCGGGATCATCTCAGGGCCCCGGCAGAACACAAGCTGCGGCCGCTGGCCGGGCTCGAGAGCTGCGATGGTGATCTGAACCTCTTGCCGGTCATGCTTCGCGGCCTCGCTCGACTCTTCCAAGTTAAAGAAGGCGACCTTTGTGTTGCCGCAGATGAAGGCGTCGCGCTGCGGGATAAGAGACAGATACTTTATGGCGAGAGATCGCTGGAGCTCCGCGTTGTCGGCAGTCAGCTCCTTTTTGGGGACGCTGTTGAACGGGCCATCCTGGTAGAGGAACTTGGCGTTCCTAGGAAAGTTGGAATTGAGCTCGAGGCCGGAGTTGACGCCGCAGAGGACCTGGATGATGTTCTTGTCGGCATTCCTGGGACTTGCTTTCCGGTAGAGCTCCGATAAGGTGGTGTCGAGTGTGATTAAGGGGAGCTTAGGGAGCTCCGCCGGCTGTTGCGAGCCCATGGTGTGTATGCACTTAGAAGGTTTGGGGATGAGAAATGCTGCTCGTGAAAGCAGTACATTCTGATAAGCTGAAGGATGAAGAGAAAACCGCATGCGTAGGGCTGGGAGTCTTGAAAATAGCCTGAGGCTCCTAGTAGGGCTGCAGCGCGTACTTGTAAATCGCTAGATCGGTGTGCTTGCGGAGTTCACCTTGGGGATTCACCAGAGCTGCCCTGCCTGTGCTGATTTGCTGATCTGGGGGGTACAATGACGTATGTGCAGCCCTACAAAAACAAAACGCCATCGCTTAGCCTCCAAGGATAAGCCCGAAACAGGGCACGTCGTTGGCCAGCTCCAAAGACAGCTCAGCGGGCCATTTTCTAGCTCTTCTTTGGGAAACTGGTAGTTACTGGTCAGCTTACCCAGTCTGCCGTCAGTCTTCGGGGTCCGGGTGTCTCATTTGCACAGTCAAGGGGCGCAATTGGTGTTACGACGCGTCGTCGCCGTGTCGTCACCGCGATCTCGGCTGCTGCCGATGCGGCCCACTTGGCTTCAGCTGTCATACCCCGTCCTCGGACCGCCGCCAGCGGTAAAACCTGGTACGTAACATTTGAAATGCAGGGACAACGTAGATCGAATGCAGGTAGTACCGACCAACTACAATGCACAATATGAGGTCCGATGCTATTTGCAACGCTTGAATGGGACAAAGGACCACCCAGGTACTTCGGTTACCATCAGCAGGTCCACAGCGGGCAGATCTTGGCAATCCTCTCGTCTAGAAGCAGCCTGTGAAAGACCAGCCCAGGTCGCACGAAAAAAGTTGGAAGGCTCTGTCTGAGGTCCATTGATAATTGCTAGACTAGCTCTAAGAACTATTGAAGTATATACAGCAATTACGTTGAGGATCTGCAAGCTTTGAGTTACAATCCGCGACCTGGGCAGTGTAATGGAAAGCGCGACACATATGCTCAGTTATCCAAGTTCAAGTAGATGAATCCTATACGCGTAATCCAATTGAAGCCTAAAAGAAAATCATATATACGCCTAGGTTTGCATCTCTCGGATGCGAGTACCGAGCGATGAGGCTTGATCCTCTCGGGTCAACAAGCGGCATGTCAACACCATGACGGAAGTCTAAAGTCGAGCTTTTCAAGATGGCCAAGTACCAGCCACTCTTGTCTCCAGGGGTACCAAAGATGATTAGCGGATACCATATCTATGACCATTACCAAGAACATACCTGCGTGAAGTTCATGTCACGGAAGGGCTCCTTCATGCTGGTTGCCGGGTACTGCAAGAGTGTCCAATTTATGTCACATACACAGCAATAACAACGATTCATCGATCCTAGAGGATGCCAGGTTCCCTGCTTTAATCTTTGAGTATGTCATTGTCTGCTTGTTGACTCATTATTGAAGCAACTGTATCAACATCGGCACATGAATAGGTTCAATGTTGTTTCGATCTTGAGGTCCGAGGCTGGGGTGAAGCATGATAGTCATATTCTGATGCAAAATAACGTAGTGGGTACGCATATCAATGAGAAACCGTCTCACTTTGATATACTAGAGTTGTCTTGACGAAAATCGTTTATGTTGCAGAAGACAACCAACTCAATATTTAATTCGAGCCTCTTTAATTACAAAACATGTATAAAAAAAGGCTCGAATGACACCCTTGCCAGCACTGAGAATATGGGTCAGTGATAACCAATTTCAACAGGGAAGAAAGCATTAGTTAGACACCCAATGCCTCAATGATTTTAAAACAGCTTTTAGACTGAATACCCGAGCCGGGAGATCCTCGTTGTTCATGTGTTGTTCACGGTGTAAATGGCCAGCACCTTGAAATGGGCTGCTCGTGTCGGCGCCAGCTGGCAGACAGCTGGAGCGTCCTCCTGCATCCGCAGCGCTTCTGATTCGCCACAGACAGCCAGAGTGGAGTCAGGGCTTGCAAACCCCAATTTAGCGAAAATTAGTGGGCTCCATCTCAAACCTCCAGACCCAACGAACTTTTTTTTGCATTGGAGAACACCCCCCTCGATCACGATCCTGTCTGCCTCATCCCCGTTCAAGTCGACAAACCACCCAGACAATCGCCAACATGTCTGCTCCTCAGCTCAACAAGATCGCGGCCAACAGCCCCTCGCGCCAGAACCCCTCTGAGCTCGAGTCCAGCATCGCTGGCGCTCTCTACGACCTCGAGACAAACACTGCCGACCTCAAGGTTGCCCTGCGCCCTCTGCAGTTCGTCTCTGCCCGTGAGGTGAGAAACCGCTGAACTCAATTGTTTTCTGTGAAATCAAGGAACACAAACCCTCGACTCTGCGAACCGAATCCTATTCCACACTCGATGTATTGAGGCGGCCATTCGTGGCCGCTGCGGCCTTTTTTGGACGGTATCGCGACTTCTTCAGGCGTGGGCACCACGGGCGAGCACGGATTGTGCAGTGTGTGCTTAGGCGCTCCCAAAACACATGGCTCGCGCGCTGGAACCTGCGTCGCTGAAGAAGCGGAACTGGCTGGAATAAAAAACAATATCGTGGAATAGGACGGGAAGCGGTCCAAGGATGTGTCGCCCATCCTGGAGCTCGCATGCTGACTTGTGATCTTGATTAGATCGAGGTTGGCCACGGCAAGAAGGCTATTGTCATCTTTGTCCCCGTCCCTTCCCTGCAGGGCTTCCACCGCGTCCAGCAGCGGTAAGACAAAACCCCTACCCCTTCATCTGTCGACATCTTTGATACTGATTGTGATTTCAGCCTCACCCGTGAGCTCGAGAAGAAGTTCTCTGACCGCCACGTCCTGATCCTGGCCTCGCGCCGCATTCTCCCCCGCCCCAAGCGCTCCGCCCGCTCCCGCAACACCCAGAAGCAGCAGCGCCCCCGCTCCCGCACTCTGACTGCCGTCCACGATGCCATCCTGACCGACCTCGTCTACCCCGTCGAGATCGTTGGCAAGCGCCTCCGCACCAAGGAGGACGGTGGCAAGACCCTCAAGGTCGTCCTCGACGAGAAGGAGCGTGGCGGTGTCGACTACAGGCTCGACACCTACTCCGAGGTCTACAGGCGGCTCACCGGCCGTGGTGTCGTCTTCGAGTTCCCCCAGACTGGTGCCTCCGACTACTAGATGTATTGATGTATGACGGGAGCAGGACTGGCAAGGGGAGGTCTACGGATCACATTTTTTTTAACGATTGAGAGCATTCAAATCGGTTGGCCGAAAAAAGGGAATGGCGTCTAGCTAGCTTGTGATTTTCACTTAATACAAGCTTGGTTCTTGCATGACTTGACAAATAAAAGTCCTCTCTTTCATTAACTTCTCTGGCTTGTGCTGTGGTTCTGAATATGCTCTTATGTTTTAATGCTGAAAGGGGTATCGTAAAAACATCTTGCTTTTAATCTTGACTGATGCGCCCAATCCCAAGCACGCTCCAATAAGCCAGCTCCCGTTTCTCCTTGGTGTCCTTGTCCTTGCCTGTCGCGAGACCGACGTCGTCGTGCGTAGGATCAGCTTCCCACTCGATGCGGACAAACATGGGGATCTCCAGCACGTCCTCATCCTCCTTGAGCGGGCTGGTATCTACCTCGTCCTCCCTGCCCTGGTCCTTCATCAGTGCCAGGGTGTCCTGCCGCAGCGACGAGGGCACCACCTCTACCACGATGCTGACCCAGTTCCGCCCGCGCTCCCAGATCTTACCTGCCTCGGCCTGGTGCTGCCCTCCGTCCTCGTCCCGGCCCCGGCGCCGCTGAGAGCCGTTGCGGTCCCCTTCCTTGAGCGCCTCGTCCCAGACGTCCGTGTTGGCGTCGATCTCGAACTGCGGGCACAGCACCGTCACCTTGCTGGCGAAGCGGCCCGGGGTCGTGGCGGGCGTGGCGAGGGTCACTTTGACGGGCTCGAAGATGGGGTTCTTGAAGGTGAGGAGGTACTGCACGGGCTTCAGCGGGGCGAGGAGGTGAGGGTTGTTGCCTGTGGTTGGTGTGGGAGCGGAGCTGGAGGGAGGGTTGAGCGGCCGGATGGACATCTTGGGGATGTACGACCCGGCCACGAGGCGGATGCGGAAGCGCGTCGACGCCACCTTGGGCTCGGGCTTGGAGATGATGTGCCGGCACACGGGGCAGCGCTTGGAGCGCTTCGTGCGCAGCAGGTACGGCACCGGCCGCAGCTCGTCGAGGAACCGGCCCGCGCCGTGCAGGTCTGCTTCGCAGACGTTGGGCACCTGCGCGTCCTGCAGCGCGCGGGGCGCCGTGGCGTGCCACCCCCCTTGGCGCAGGCGTTCTATAGCGGCGTCGTCGGCGTCGAGGTCCGCGAGCTTGAGACCTTCGTCCGGGTCAAGGGCCTCGCGCATGGTGCCCGCGCGCGACTTGGACTTCTTGTCGTGCAGGCCGCCGCCCGTGTAGAGGCTCATGATGCGCGAGAGGGAGCCGGGGGAGGAGAAGCCGAGGTCACCGAGCACGGAGAGGCCGCTGGCGCCCGCGGCGCTGGTCTCGGAGAGCTGGTTCTGGTAGAAGGTCTTGAGGTTGGCGAATTGCGTCTCGATGTCGAGGTCGTCGCCGCCGTTATTAGCCGCTTTGCCTTCTGTAGTAGGCGCAGTCGTGGCAGCGGCTGCCTGGGGTGCTTCCTCGGCGACGGGGGCCAGGCCGCTGCCCGATGAGGAGGAGGGGGGCAGCTCCTCTTCGGACAGGATCGGGGCGCCGAGGGGCGAGGAGAGGGTGTCCTTGCGGCGGTCCTTGCGCTCGCGCGGGGTCAGGCGCGGGCGCCCGCCGTTGCGGATCTTGGTCAGCTGGGTGAAGATGCCGTTGGGCTTGTCGAACTTGATGCCGATCTCGGTGGAGCTCCAGTGGCAGTAGAGGCAGGAGAGGACGTACGGCCCGCCGGAGGAGGCATGAGGGTGGGAGGAGGCATTGTCGGCGGCGAGGAGGTTCGGGTTGGGGGGCGCCTCGAGGCTCGTGACGGAGAGGGGCCCGATGCAGACGGGGCACTGGAAGCAGCTGCGGGTGCACCTGTTGCCCTCACTCTTGATGTTGCTCGTGGGCACCTCGAACTGGCAGTTTGGGCAGAAGTAGGTCACGATCTCCTCGGCGATGCAGCGCGGGCAGCGGATCTGGTGGCAGTCCTCGCAGTAGAGCAGGTACTCGAGGGGGTAGAGGCTGTAGTTGGAGCGCGGCGCGCGCGGGTCGAACGTCCGGTCGTCGTCGTCTTCGTCGCGCTCGTCCTCGGCCGCCTGGCCCGGCCCGGAAGCCGTCGTCGGGTCGACGGACTGCGTGTCTGAACAGGGGCATTGGATGTAGGTGTAGGGCGTAAAGGGCGGAGCGGCGTCGGCACCGCCCGGAGCTGCGACGACCGCCATTGCAATGATACAAAAGTTCGGTCACGCCAACATGTGCCTTTTCGTAAAGCTACAAACCGAATGTGATGCAATCAATGCGCGTTGATGCTATCGCGAGGTCGAGCTTGGCTTATTGGCGGTGGTACGCGGCAGAATCTCAGGGTTGCACCTTACGGCGCGTGCGGGCCGTGTTTGGGGGCTTGACAGCTGGAGCACTCCACTGTTCGACCAGAATTGGCCCTGGAAGGTCGAAATTAGACATCTTAATTCTGATGGCGAGACCGTGATCTTGCATCCATTGATGGCTATCTGATCTCTCATTTTTCAATTGCTTCTCTCCTTGGTCACGAAAGTCATCATGTCTATCGAGGTCCTGTGTTCTCGAAGTTGATTTTCGCTCGCAATGAAAGCATCTATGAAAGCTCAAGCCTCGGCATCCATGATTCTTCGGGCACGCTGTCGAGGCATTCCCTTGCGAAGCCAAGAAGTGCATCAAAGCCGACAGAGGCCTCATCGACGACAAACCTTTTTACCATCCATGTCCATGAGCCAACAGAGCTAGATACCCATGTTTATCTGGTGGGCGAGCCCAGATCTTAATAATGCCTGGGAAGCGACCCAGATGATCGGGATGGGGATGGCGCCGCGACTATTGGCTAGTGACAGCAGCACCCACCACCTGAAAAGCAAGTCCAGATGCAGATGGGCGGAGAGGACCAGCCCAGACAGTCGATGGATGAGCAGTCTATTGAAGTGCTTAAACCCTTTCGAGCACACCCAGCACCATCACCTTTCCCAGCTTGCTCAGTCCTCCAGCACCACCCTTGTCTGGTCTTGCGATGCTAATATGGAAGGTTTGCTTCTCTGCTGGTCTGCAGCTGATACTTTTCTTTCATTCATTCACTCAGCTTGGACCAAGGATCCATGATCCGCAGCTTTTCCCACATTCGAACAAGTCAGAGCTTTGCGACATGGGTCGAGTGTCCTTTTCTCGCTTAATTGAGGCCTCGATTGCGCGATGCCGAGCGAAACTACTGCTGTATGACGGGCGTACTGTCTCCCTTTGATGAGAGCACCATCTTACCAAGAATGTTTTTCTACGTCAACTGCTCCAGACTAGGACTCGGCTACTGTGGCACCCGAGCCATGAGGTTGCTGGGGCGGTGGCACGCTAGAGCTTGTGGATGCCGTAGCCGGAACCAAGTGGTGATGGATGGAGCTGCATCGGCCACACCATCCATGGATCCCTCGCAGCAGCGAACCAACCCTGCAGTCGATGCTCTGTTGTAACTGCATTTGGCCTGTTGTCCTCCTCTTCATTGATGTCCCCAGCCCCCCAGGGCATATCGCATGGCGTAAAATGACAGGGTCAGAGCCCCGAAAGTCGTGGCCCATGACGGCGATCCCCCACATCGTCCGCGCGATGCCAGCAAGTGCTGTCTCAGATCATGTTGGCCCTGCTTCTGTTTCTGCTTGATATCATGTTGGTGAACAATGACATGACCATCCGAGACAGCCGAGCACATGAGGCGAGAATTACGGCATCATGAAAACATGCAGAGCCACGTCCGGTGTGTGTATGCGCAGTCAACAACCGGTGCACCGGCGCGGCAACGGTCGTGTTTTTGTTGTGCGCAAGCACGAAAGCTTCCTCTTTCTGAGTTTGCTGGCCTGCATCAGGGTCCCATCCATCTGTGCCGATAGTGCCTGGCGAGGTGCATCCTCGCGGCCGGCCCAGGCATGCCGTGTGCCATCGCTGGGTGAGCCAGCCCGAAGTGTAATAAATTCATGATGCAAACGTGGTTGGCCCACGAAGCCGGGTTGCTGGGATCTGCCCTCCTCCTGCATGCGTGTGAGCGCAATTCCCCGCCTGCTAGTCCGCCCAGCTACCACACAATCGACGGGCCTGGAATGGAGTCTAGTCGTAGGGCAGTATCCGCGAGACTACTGCAAGAGTGTCCTCATTCTACCACGGCGCAACATGAGCAGAAGACGCAGTTCTCGATATGAAGAGTGATACCAAGTCATTTTCGAGGTGCTTTGCGTCGTCGTCAGCAACGACCCTGCGATATCAAGCATCTTCTCGATATCAACTATCAACACGGCACAAGGTTTTGGTCGGTGAGACACAGGAGATTGCCGCTAAGACGGCGCCCGCGATGGGTACCTCTTAAATCCCTTGCGCGGTCCGCACAGCTCGATGTCACTAGCGCCGGGGGCGATCACTGCGAGACCCTTGGTTCCGGAATTCTAGACTGCCGTCATTGGGGCGACTGGCGGCTACTGGCCATTGCCTAGCCAGCTGCTTTGAATGCCCGTCATGCGTACCACCACATTCAGCTCAGCCCATACTAATACACGCCCTCGCCTCCCTCTCTTGAGAGAGAGCTCTCAGGACAATGAATGCCGCTTCTTTCACACCCGAGGCGATTGTGAGCGAGTGCTGGAAGAATTGCACTACACGGGGTTCAGCAAAGGGATATTTACCATGGAGCTAACGTGGAAGTCGAGGAGAACTTCGGAGACCTCAGAGGACCGGAGCTCACAATTGAGCAATATTAAGCGGTGGGACGGAGCTTCTCACTCGAGCTCCGAATGGGACTGCCTTAGAAGGGTACGGTAATCTCCTCACGTTCCTGCACTGCGAGCTCCGACTTACACGATGAGCAGGATCCCGAACTGTGGTATCGCAACGGTAACTGCACTGTCCACTTGTATGGCCAAGGCCAGTCGCGGAGGGGGCCGGCTTTCAAGGTCCCATTTGCCGATCTGCTTGCGGCAGATTGCTTCCCTCTCATTGAGAGGTTCATTGCTCGCGACACCCCTGATTCACCGAGCTTTGAGGGTGATGCGTCACCTTCTGACCTCGAGTTCTGGAGTGATGCGAACCCTTCCGCTCGGGTCGAGCTCTTTATCCCGGCGCCCGAGGGCTCTGACCGAGATCAGGCGCTGAGCTACCATTTGGCGACGAGGAACTTCTTCGCTTGGGTGTTTCGCCGCTCTGTCGTGGGTGAGACCCTGGGCGATGCCCTTGTCACCCTGCTCAACAGCATGCATGAATTCCGCTCAGCCGATGCCGACAATGTCGAAGACCTCATGAACTATTGCGATGAAGAGGGCTACTTTGACCTCTGCAACCAGCCCAGCCACTCCCTGGCCATTTTGAACCTCGCAGAGTCATTTCGATTACGGGACCTCTACGTTGATGCATTTGCGCATTGCGTGGGCATGAGCGACAACCTGTTCCGCTCATCAGAATACCTGGTACGTGTCACTACCAATCCCGTCGCCTTTGAGATACAAGAACTGACCAACTGTAGCACATTACATCCGCATCTCGAAAATTGATCCGAGAGGCTCGCACGGAGATGGATGTGAGACTAGGCTACTGCGGAGCATTGCTCCGGGCATTCTTGGAGGATGATCTCTCCGAGGCTCATCTCGGTCTTACGCCTGGTGCGCGGGCACACCTCGAGCGGTTCCGGAGCTTCCTGCTCAGCTTCTACGCTGCCAAGTTTGGGTACTACCCACCTAGCCGCCACAGTTTCCGGAGCGCCATGTTCGAGGCACAGATCAACCAGACCATGGCCAAGGACTTCGAGTCCTTGTACTCACTGCTGGTCGACCAAGACTTTACAGCAAGGCAGAGCAGCCCCACGTTGGCTCAGGCCGGTGGGATCTGTGTCTTACAGAATGTCGAGTCCTTTGACAACCGCCATGGTTTCGAAGGTCTTGACCACCCACTACCGCTTCTCCCGGAATCAGAACCAGTCCCGGTCTCGAAGCGCATGTCCTGGATGCCCACCCGGACATGGTCGACCAAGGGCCGACCCGACCCGCGCCTGGCGGCGCACACGGCCCTGGTCAACGCCACCAACAAGGCCAACTTGGCCGTCCTGGGCAACGACCTCGTCCGCGCCTACCGCAAGTTCGAGGAAGACACCGTCTTCCGGCCCCTGCGCGCCGATCGGCTCGAGAAGATCTCGCTCGCCGACGCCCGCAAGGTGCGCTGGATCCTTGTCTACGCCGTCCACCAGACCCTGCGCAGCTGCACCGCCGTGCCGCCCGAGGTCTGCGACGTCGCCGACGCGCCATACCACCTCGCCATCTCCACCGCTGCGCTGCCTCCGTGGGGCGACGAGGAGCCTGTGCGCCGGCCTGTGCGGAGCCTGCTCCGTACGACGCAGCGGCCCAGTACTGCGCCTTCTCTGGCCCTTGCGGCACCAGCTGCACAGCGGCCTGTTGTGCGTGTGCCTAGCTACGAGATCAAGCCCGATATCGACTACTTCGCGCTTACCCATCCCAAGGTGCCTGTGCGCTCGAGCTCGAGGTCCTTCCTCCAGGGCCCGCCCGCCATCCCGCCCCGCAGGCAGAGCCTGACGCGCGACCTCATTCAGAACGTCTCGGTCCGACGACCGCTCAGCATGTTCCGTAGCCAGCCCTCATTCCAGCTCTCCCAGCCCCCGGCGCCGCGCGGGTCTTCCAAGGTAGCTGTGCTCCAGCAGCAGGATGACGCTGTGCTGCCCGCTGTCGGAATCATCAAGACGAACCGCGCGTCGTCGACGTCGTCCAGCGACTCGACCTCGACGGCTGCACGCTCCTGCTCGTCGGGGTCGTACTCGGACCCGCAGAGCCCGCTGACGGACTACTCGAGCCCGTCATCGCCGATGGAGTCGCCTTGCTTCCCGGACGACAAGGTCCTCGCGGCCGTCATCGCGCCCGCCGACAGGATGCAGCAGACGCCGTCGCCGCTCCTGGGGCGGCGCAGGCCGTCCGCTGCGGGAAGCGAGACGGACGGCAGCTTCTACTCTGAGCAAAACGAGGAGCAAGAGTTGCCATCGCCGTCGTCGCCGCCTCCGGCGATCCCGGCGAGGAGCAGGGCGCGCGACAGTAGGTTGTTTAGCGTGTACGGCGGGTCGTCGCCCGAGATGCGCAACGCGGAGCTCAGGCCGCCGCCGCTGAGGATCAGGAAGGACGGGACGATGCCCTCTGTGCAGGAGGATGGCGACTACGGCTTCCCGCGGGAGGCTGCTGGTGGTGACTCGGAGTGGGAGCGGTTTGCCGATCTCGGTGGCTTGAGGCCAGTTGCCGTGCCGCCTATCTGATGGGGTGCTGGTGGTTCCATCCGTTTTCTTTCTTTTGTGGATATGTTACATTTCTTCTTATGTGTTCCCCCTTGTGGGATGCAGGTTTTCAATGTGTGTGTGTGTGCTTGAGGAGCTTGTTTAGATACCCACCGTCGTCTGGCGGAGAGATTAATCTCATTCATTATGTTCGGCATTTGCTTGTCCTGCTTCGAGCTTCAGTGTCTGTGTAACTCTGTACCATTGATGCTTGACATGTCTGCCTGGGGACCGGAGCTCGGCAGATCGTCTTGTGTCTTGTGTTGCGCGGCTGCTGGCGTGATAATCGAGTCCTTCCCGTGGCTACATGCATAGGACCTTGGAGTGAAGGAAAATCCAATCAACATGTTCAAGGGTGATTGTCGCACCGTTCTCCGAGCAGCTGTTCCTCTCGAGTAGCAAGATGGATACGTGTCCTGGAGGAGGAGGAGGCATACTTCAATTTTCTGTTGTCCTTCCCGTCGTGATTGTTTCTGCACATCTCCGCCGAAGACAATTTCGATGAACAAAAGACATCAAAATGAAACAAACCCATCTGTACTGGTCGATCATGACCATATTGGCCACGGCTGTCCGCGGCGCTGCAGCGAATGGACATTTCCGGGCGCGCATCCTCAACTGGAAAGCCAAGCATGATGGCAACAGTCTTCGTCTAGACAGCCGGAATGCTCAGACTGACCGCAGCTCGCAGTACGCCGTCTGCACTGCACACTTTGACAAGCTCGAGGCTATCCCCGCCGACGTTCCAGCCCCGTGCGGGCCACTCTACACCCTGGAAACACTCGGCACCCTCCTCAACCACACCATCGAGACATACCAGACCGACATCTCCCCACGCGTGGACTCCGCCATCGCCAGGCTGGCTGCGGACCACACCAACGCCGCCATTAGGGCCTTCTACACCGCCCACGGCGCCGACTACTTCACCTGCCTCGTCCTCGAGGGCGTCTCGTGCTGCGCGACGTGCTACCGGCGCTACGGCGCCAGCGCGCCCGACTGCCGGTACTGCGACGGCCTCTTGTGCCGCGGCGCCGCGGCGTATCGGTACGACAACGTCTCGGAGCCGTGCCCGCCGGATTATTCCCTTAGGGGTAACCACGAGGGCAACTACGACTGGGACACGGTGTACTGGACCCTTATGCCGGAAAGGGTGGATGCGTTCTACGCTGATTTGGAGAGGGAGACGGGTGTCAGGAGGGAGGAGACGAGGATCGGGGCTATTGATCATAGTCCTGGGAAGGCGGAGGGGTGTGAGCCCGGGATGGGGTGTTATAAGAGGGGCTGGGACTTTGGGGTTCCTGTGATTGACAAGGGGGGTGCGAAGGATGTTGCGAAGGTGCAGGAGACTGTCGGAAGAGTAGTGAGCAGGGTGCAAGGACTGAGTGGCAAGATCGTCGAGGCTGCGGATGCTGTTAGGACTGGGTGTGGAACAATCTCACCGGATGAGGTCATCGATGCCCTGTCTTCGGCCGTCCAGATGATCGTGGATGCTGTGGAAGCAGTCGCCCAGGCGGTGGGGGTCATCGATGCTGCCGACGAGTCAGATCTTCAAGAAGCGGTATGCAAGTTGCTGACCGAGTTGCTCTCGCAATTACCCACTGGCATTCGAGAGGACCTCGAGGATATCATTGCACAGATCGGGGAGAAAGGGTCTGACATTTATGGTATTCTAGGAAGCATTGGCGATGTGGTTCTACCTGCTCTAGAGTTCTGGCTGTCGTCCGAAGTAGCAGCAGTAACCGATGGACAGCCTAGTCGTTGAGTAGTTACCAGGACAGGGGCTTCTATGCCCAATCTGGAGGAGTGATCTTCTTGTGTACAGCGATGGTCTGGACGTGACAGTACGAGTGAATCCCCGGCAAGCCTAGCTCGGCTCCCATACCGCTCATCTTCTGGCCTGCAAACGGCGCCTCTGGGTACAGGAAGTTATGGTCGTTGATCCAAAGCATCCCAGCCTCCAGCTGTCGGGCGATGCGCTCAGCCTTCTCGACATCGTTTGACCAGACCGAGGCACCCAAGCCCATATCGGTGTTGTTGGCCCTGCGAATGACGTCGTCCTCGTCCGTCCACTTCATGACTGGGAAAACGGGACCTGCTTGCGGTCAGTATGCAAGACGGGTAACATTGCTGTGCTTTGATCGCCTACCAAACGGCTCCTCTTGAACGATCCTGGCATCGTCCGGGGGGTTGTCTACGATCACCGGATGGATGAAGAAGCCCTTCTCAGGGAGAGGAGGCTTATCACCGGCAGTGGACACTCGTAGCTGGTTCTTGGTGATGTCGTCTACCAGTTCTTTGACGTGGTCCAACTGGGCACGATTTTGGAGGGGCCCGATAAAGGCACCCTCGGCAAAGGCGTCAGCCACTGGGAACGACTTGACGATGGCCGTTATCGTCGCGAGGAAAGCGTCGTAAATGCTCTCATGGACGTAGACACGCTTGATAGCAATGCATACCTAGGGCAACAGGGTCAGCAAAAGACAATGGCGTGGGTTTTGAATTATCGACTGCCGAGACGAACCTGGCCCGAGTTCACTAGAGCTTTGATGGCAACCTGTTCTCAGTCAGTATCTGTTACAACACCATTCTGTCTAGGTTTTGGTTTGCTCACCATCAAAGCGACAGCCTGCACATCAACATCTGGACAGACGATAGCGGCGTCATTGCCGCCGCTTTGCTCTCGTCAGTATTATCCGAGGTCGACTAAGAGGTAGGAAGATCCTCACAGTTCCAGCGTGACTGCAGTCAGATTCTTGCTGCAGCTCTGCATTACCTTCTTGCCGGTGCTAGTTGATCCTGTGAAAGCCACTTTGGAAATTCCTGGGTGCTCGCAGAGCCACGGGCCGAGGTCGTCGTTTCCGCTCAAAACCTGGAGGACGCCCGGAGGAAGGAATTCCATTGCTAGCTCAACGAACTTGAGATTGCAATAGGGTGTGAACGGCCTGCGAAAAGAACGTCGTCAGGAAATGAAGAAGAATTACTTCGGTGTATGACCAAGGGCAACCTACGAAGGTTTGATGATTATCGGACTTCCAGCGACCAGCGCTGGCCCAACTTTCATCGAGACTAGTCGGGATAAAATAAGTATAAAGTTCCTGAGAGAATAATCTGTCGAGGCTTACCCAGCGTCATTGGAACTGTTTTGAAAGATTAGCTATATTTAACAATATCAATAGTGAGACAAATGACGTACAGTTCCACGGGATGATGCCGACAGACACGCCTACCGCCAGTTTAGTAAGTTGATTACGTCGACAGCTGACCTGATACCATACCGATAGGTACATATCTCGTCGAGATTCGACGGGATGGGCTGTCGTTGATTACCTGCTCTGGCGAGAACGGCACAGCAGCAGCGCCCTTGAGCAAATACACAGCATTTTCAATTTCCCCTTTCGCAATTACCATCTAGGCAAGTCCGCGAGAGTGGTTAGCTAACGGTATCTATGAAAGACTTGACGCGATGAGAAACTCACAGCTTTGCCTTGCTCCTTGGCTAGCATCGTCGCAAAGGCGTCTGCTTGCTCAGCAAGCGCGTCGGCCAGGCGGATCACTGCTTGTTGCCGCTCTGCGACCGACGTGGCAGCCCATCCCGGTAGAGCAGCTTTCGCAGCTATCACGGCGCGGTCGACATCATCTTGAGTTGATAGCGGTACTTCTGGGAGAGCGGCCAGAGTGGACGGGTTTGTGCCATGGGTGGTCTTGGCAGTGCTCTCTCGCTTGTCTCCGATGATGTTGAAGAAATTATCGAACTCGACGGCCATAACTGTAGGCTTTGATTGGGACTAGTCTCTTTGTTTGACAGAGGTAAGACGTTGTTGCAGAATATTGACCGACTACTGAGGGTTTTCTTTCTGTGTGGTGTCAAGGTCTTGCTGAGTCGGTGTGGGGGCCATATAGCATGACGTTGGCAGGCACATTTTCAAGTCATTTTCAGGGTATTGGAAGTGCATGGTTCTTGTAGGATCTCGGCATCACCCCCACCGGAACGTGCTGGTCTCCATAGAAATTGCAGCCAAGTCAAACTCCCCATGGCCATGTAGCCCTACAGACGTACATATGATCCCGATCCAAACAGTGTGCCTTGTTACAGCTTCCGTCTAGAAGGGTGCAGCTGCGGCAATGCTCCCCATCTAAATACTGACAGGCTCTACGACCCGCTCGCGTATGTGCTTGCCAATGCGGATTCCAGTACCGGTAACAGACAGTCGGCCGCGAGAGAAGAGGGCGGCCGCCTCGGCGCGGGTTGTCGTCTCGGGTTCTCCGCTGGACCTCCTCGCCAAGTCTTCGAGGCAAGACGAGACGCATGTTAAAGGCTATCCATTTTTCCGATGTCAGCCATAAGACTTGACTTCGACAGGTCAGCTTGGTAAGGGTTCAAGTTTCCCGGCAACTGTCCCGAAAGACCCGTGTCTCTTGACCGTTTATCCTGTGCATCTCGCTGACGAAAGGCGTCCCTGGAAGCCCGGAAGGAAGTGTGGGCTAAGTATGGGCTTGACCCAAAGAGGGATCATGACTGAGCGTATAAGTAGTTGTCCCACTCGTATCTAGTATTCGCAATGCGATCCAATGGGGAAGTCTGGTTGATATAAGCATACCAAAAGGGGTAAAATCATTCGACAACTAGGATCAAAATCCAGGTCCATTAGTCTCCACAGTTGACATTATGCATAACGAGACGCAAAAGCATAAATCAATGATCACCCGCACAGACCAATGCAGACGATGTATGCTATGGCTAATTATTTGCAAACAGTACAAACACTAAAAAGTTGGGGTTGCCGACGATATTGTTGAGAGAGACAGGGTGACAGGCATGCTAGTTAGTTCGAGTCAGTTAGTTATGAGTCGGCTTGGTTAGTAGCGTCACAAACCATGCTGTTTGCGGGGGTGGAGAGCGCAAAGGCGCCAAGCTGACGCCGCAAAAACGACGTCGAGCAACTTACACAAACAAGTACAGCTGGTATATTAGAGCTATAGCTCAGCGAGCTTCGGCGGGTATTCCGCTAGTCGATCCGAAAACTGGCGTGTCGTGAAACTTGTACATGATGACATCTTCAGACACCCAAAAGGTCAATCGGGCGGCGGTCTACGCTGAGCCAGGAACTTTGAAGACGGAGCTGGTCGACTTGCCCATTCCCACGCCTGGGCCTGGAGAAATTCTTGTTCGCTTGTAAGCAGTTGATACGATGCCACGCAGTCATGTTAACAGTCCTCTAATTTGATGGTCATCGATACCCAGACTGTACTCAGGTGTCTGCCACACAGACTATGCCTTTTGCATGAACAAAATCTCGAATTTGCCTGTTCCTACACCAAAAGGCCAGGTCGGCGGCCACGAGGGAGTCGGCGAAGTAGTTGCTCAGGGAGCCGGAGTTGAGTTACCAGCAATCGGCGCCAAAGTTGGGATCAAGTTTGCTGCTGATGCCTGCTTGAGTTGTGGTCCGCATGTTTCCTGGCTCTCCATTTGATTCGATGACCTGACATCTACCTCTACGTTAGGAAACTGTCTCCAAGGCTTTGAGACTGCCTGTGCCAAGATCAAGGTATCTGGATACTACACGCCAGGGACGTTCCAACAATACTGTATCAGTACGGCACGCTATGCGACGCCCATCCCCGACGGCATTGACCTCATTAGCGCAGCACCGCTCATGTGCGGAGGCATCACCGTCTATGCCTCACTGAAGCGATCTGGTGTGCGCAATGGCGACTGGGTTCTCGTATCTGGCGCCGGCGGCGGTCTCGGCCATCTCGCTATTCAGTATGCCAAGGTCATGGGGGCGCGTGTCTTGGCTCTCGACATAGGCACCAAGGAGGCTCTTTGCCGTGAAGTCGGGGCAGACGAGTTCATCGATGTCTTGAGCTTCAAAGCTGAAGATCTGGCTGCCCGCGTGGAAGATGTTACTTCTGGGGGCGCGGACGTTGTGCTGGTCTGCACTGGTAATGCGAATGCGTATGGGCAAGCCGTATCGTGGCTCGGCTTTCGGGGGACAATGGTATGCCTGGGTATTCCTGATAAGGAGGGTTCTTTAGTGCCAAACATTTCAGACATGATTGAAAGGGAAACACGAATCCAAGGTATGTGTACCCATCAATATGACAATCAACTTTGTAATCGACTAATCCATCTTTGCAGCGTACAAAGCCAGCAACAGACTCGAGGCAAAGGAATGTCTCGAGATCGCAGCAAGAGACGGAATCAAAGTTCATTACCAGCTGAGAAAGCTTGAGGAGCTATCTACTGTACGTCTTTCTGTTTGAAGCCATTGCTTGAAGAGGTGTTGGCTAACTTTGCGCAAGGTATTCCAAGAGATGGAGGATGGAAAAATCAAAGGCAGAGTGGTTCTTGACCTGTCTTAGGCACAAGGGAAATATCTACAATAAACTCAAATTGCGGCTCTCAAAGCTAAGAATGCGCAAATCATCAACTAAACGTCGTCATATAATGTTCAAGAGCACATACATGTCCACCGTGAGCGAATTCGTTTCCAGGTAAGACAGAAGATGCATGCAGTCCGATGTCAAACCTGTGCCCCCTGCTGAGTAGCTAGTGCGATCCCCCAGCTGGACCTTTCCCCAGAAAAAGTGATTGGCTTCCTTGTAGCACTCATCCAATCGCTCACTATGGATTCATCAGGAATCAGAGGATCCCTTGAGAAAGAAGCCCTCGGCAAATGTGGGGGAGCTTCGGCATAGGGGGCGGCCCTTGCTTTGTGGAGACAGCACTCGACTGTTCATCCGGCATCGAAGCACTGAGCCAACCTGTTAAAAACAGCTGGAATAGTACGTCACGCTTCTACGAAAACGCATTGCCGTCAATCGTCCTCTCCGGAGAAATAAAGACGTCATCAGTGCTACCCACAAGAATCGACTCAGCTGCTTCGACCAATGGACAATCAAGCCTCTGATCTGCAGCACTTCCTCGCAATACCTTGGTGTGCCACGCTGCTGAAATCGCCAGACATCGTCTATCTTCATGATGTGAAGCACCCGTTGCGAGAAATTATGAACACGGGCCCCTTTACCGCTGGTATCCTAGACATAAAAGATGGTATGCGAGCACAGCTGGCTTTCTTCCGTCGAAAGTCGTCAGAGGGTCTTCCAATTGGAGCTCCGTTTCCCGAAATCTGTGTGCTATACGATGTCGGTCACGGACTATCAGGCTGGGCAGGCCGCGGTCATGGCGGCTTTCTCTCTTTTCTATTCGACACTGTAGCTGGCTGGCTTGCTATTCTCAACACACGGAAGTCCCAAGATGAGGCGGACAAAAAGATGGACGTGCCCACCACCGTAACAACTCGGCTCGAAATCAATTACAGGAAGCCTGTGAACCTTGACAGCGTGATCATGATCACGGCGGCGGTCAATCGCCTGGAAGGGAAGAAGATGTACATCGACCTAAAAGTGGAGGATGAATCGAGCCAGATTCTGTGCGATGGAACATGTATCTATTATTTAGTTCCTGCTAAACCTAAAATATGAAGAAGTGTCTGTATCGTCACTGGACGGAAAAAGACGAGGAAAGGGCCGCGAGCACTTAGTGGGTCACATGGGCTGCATGTCAATATTTGTGGCGAAGGGGATTGGACTTTGAGCGTTGCAGACCAACGGGAGGAAGGGCAATACTATGCATACCAGACGGGAGCGAGAGTAATGGTAGTAGCATGAGTGGGTTATCAAACGCGGTGTGCTTAGCTGAGATCGGTCGGATATTGACTCAGTGTTTCCTGATGCCGCCAGCAGAGGGTGGGGATTGTTGTCAATGTTCAAATCTCCGCACCATCAGTCTGGTTGCACCGGCGGCAACATTGCAGGCGGCAGAGAATATATATGAATAGTTCAGAATGGTGTGTAGTACGAAGTTGAAACTGAATGGATAGCATAAAACCCGAGTATTCTTCCCGCTCCTCGCCTTGTGTTGGCCGCTTGACTTTGGTCCTTCAAAGGTTCGGCATCAGAACATTGAGCATGACCGTCTTGGAGAGCCTTACACTGGAAGGGCCCATGCCATATGGCGTCGCAGCTGCCTTTGGTATAGTGCTTCACCTGACTTGCTTTCGAGTGGGTGAATGGGACCTATGGATCCCGAGAACCATCCTCGCGTTCATCGTGCTGTACGGCGCTACGATATACGCACTCATACATTACGGGCCACCTCAAACGCAAGACCTGCAATCTGGAGTCATTGAGGGATCAAAACTCTTTGCGTCATTACTAGCCGGCATCTGGACAAGTATAATCTCGTACAGAGCACTCTTTCATCCACTGAGGCGCTTTCCCGGTCCTCCTGCCGCTCGTGTCACTTCCCTTTACGCCACCAAACTGGCCCTTCGGCGGCTGCAATTTTATACAGAGGTCCAGAAGTTACACCAAGTATATGGAGACTTCATGCGGATAGGTAAGTCAATATCTGCCTGTTCTTGTTCACGGTTACTAATGGTGTGTTTCACAGCACCAAATGAGATATCAGTAGCGAATGCTGGTGGACTTAAGACAATCCACTCGAACCAGTCGACATGTTCCAAGGGGCCCTGGTATAACCTCCTCCTACCTTTGGTTTCTGTCCACACCAGCAGAGATAAGAAGGAACACGCACGCCGTCGCAAGGTATGGGACAAGGGGTTCAGCGCCAAAGCCCTAAGAGACTACGAGCCCCGCGTCAAGGCTTACTCCAAGATGCTACTCGACAAGGTGCACTCCAGCACCGGAAAGCCATTGGATGTGACGCTGTGGATGAACTTCTATGGCTTCGACGTCATGGGCGACCTTGCGTTTGGCAAGAGCTTCAACATGCTTCGGGATGGTGTTAAGCACGAGTACATGACGCTCATGCACAACAATACGCTCGTTGGCAGTCTGTTTGGCCGGTCCCCATGGGCACTCATGATCTTCAAGGAGATCCCGATATTGAATTACACACAGAAGAATTTTCTTGCTTTTCTCAAGAAGGAGGTGAAAAGCCGGATGGAGGTAGGATAGCCACGCCCTACCTGGAGAAGTACTTGGCTGATGACTTGGTTTAGCGAGACCCGGACTTGCCTGATGTCTTCTCTTGGCTCCTGGACGAGTACCGAATGAATCCCAACGCATCACACCAGGACTTTTTGGATTTGCATGGCGATGCGAACCTGATTGTGGTTGCGGGCAGGTTTGTAACTCCCTCGTTCCAGCTGTGCCAAAATTACGAAGTTGACAAGTAGCTACAGTGACACTACGGCTGCTTCAATGACCTTCATCCTGTTTGAGCTAGCACGCCACCCGCAGGTATACAAGAAGTTACAACAGGAAGTGGATGCTTTCTATGCCGAAAACGAGGAGCCCGATCACATCGGCCTGACGAAGCTCAAATACCTGCAGGCCGTCATTGATGAGGCCTTACGGCTACACCCTGCAGTTCCCTCTGGCGTCCAGAGGCAAACCCCACCGGAAGGCGTGCACATCGGGGAGACATTCATTCCAGGCAACACCATTGTTCAGGTACCTCTTTACACTGTAGCAAGAGGTCAGTTGAACACAATTCATGCGCTTTTTCTATTTCGATGCTAACCAGCTCTTGGTGAATCATAGACGAGCGGTGTTTCCTTCAAGGGGACAAATTCATCCCGGAGCGCTGGACAACGCAACCAGAACTAGTGAGGGACGCTACAGCATTCGCGCCCTTTCAGATTGGTACGTCACTTTCCGTGTTCTTCTCTTCAGACTCATAAAGTGTCCATTGGACTCACATGCAACTAGGGCGGTACTCCTGTGTGGGCAAGCAACTCGGTCTCATGGAGATTCGCTGTGTCATCAGCCAGATCGTGCATCGCTATGACTTCACGTACGCCCCTGGACAAAGTCCCGAGGCATTCGAAGAGGGGATAGTGGACGGCTTCACGGTCATATGCCCCAAGCTTGAAATGGTGTTTACCCCGCGTGAAGCTGGAGCCGGGCAATGAGGGATCCACTTGCTGAGCGCCAGCCCCGTGGGGAGGGGAACTTTAAGCCCGAGGGAGTTAGCTTTGTTAGGTTTAGCTGGGTGCTGAGCATCCCATCCCTTCGGTCTTGCTGGAATATTAAACTCTTTTCCCTGCTTCGATCTCTCTCCACTTTCCGGCATTTGCAAGCCCCTCTGTGCCTTACGCCCTATAGCAGCAGATCCATTACTCAGTGCAACCTCTGCGTGACACCGGGAGATAAACATCATGGTCAGCGAAGAGGTCACATCCACCACTACACCGGAGGATCACAAGCTGGTCGCGAAACGCCTCAAGAAGAGGGAACTCGACCGCCGAGCCCAGCGAAGCGCCAGGGTCAAGACCAAGAACCGCTTGGCTTACCTAGAGGGCTTGGTCGAGGCCTTCAGCCAGAACGACACGAGCGAGACTGCGAGCACCCTCGCCAAGCAGTTAGAAGAGGCGCTCGAGGAGCGAGACCGGCTGAGAAAGTTCCTCGAGACAGTGGGAGACTCGATCAAGACACACTTAGGGGGCGCTTCTGGGTCCGCTGCACAAGATCAGCAGCACTCTGCCCCATCAGTCGACCGGTCTTCGGGATTCGCGAATAGCAACTCGGCGGTGCTAGGTACACCTGCTGCATCAACCGACTCGCCAGCAGCCGGGTCGATGGAAGCATCGGACCTTTCCCTGACCGGTCAGTGGAACGGGTCTGCTGGTAATAATTACCTGTCTTGCGCCTCCCCAATCTCACTTTCGCCCTGCAACTGCTCGTCGCATCGCACCCGGAGACTCTCTGATGGGAAGATGGTCAACTTCAACACATGGCGCGCGGCCAACGAAATCATGACTACACCGGAAGCTGCTCTGAGCGACATTGATGGCAAGCGGATGACGACTAGTGAGGACTTTGTGGCTAGAGTCATACTCGATGGTTGGGATCATGTCGCCCGAGAGTTTCATGTCACCCCTACGTGGGCAAAGATCCGGGTGCTGGACGAGATATGCTTCCACGCATGCAGTGAGGTTGAGCGTCTGGCCATCCTATGGATGCTCCAGCTCGTCATGCAGTTCCGACAGGACCCAACGCCAGCCAACGCAGCAAACCTTCCAGAGTGGTGCCAGAAGATGTAAGCTGCCGTGATCCCATGCTCGCACTAGCGTCATCGTGTACTGACGAGCTTCCCAAGACCTTCGCAAGGGTTTCATAGCCATTGCGTTGACTACATTGTCTGGTAGGTGCCCATCAATCCCGACCTAGACCAGCAGACTGACTTGGATGACACTTAGGCCGGCTGTTCGAGAACGCTTCATGATGTCGGAGCACAGCTACTGCAAGAATCTCTTCTGGGACCTCCTCCGGGACCACATACGCATTGTCTGGCCATTCACCTTTCAAGATTGCTACTTCTACGATGTTGAGCAAGACCAGTACACACTCTCTGGTGTGTTTAAGCATACCCTTTTCGATATCAGAAGCTGGACGATGGAGCAGGACTTCTTCACTCATTTCCCAGAGCTCTATCCCGACATCCCTTTATACCTGGAACTCCCACTGAATTCCGCTGATCCGCTTGACCCGGACCTTTCTTCGCATTTGACGCCGGGCGCCTCAATCGACAATACGGATTCTGTTCATTCGTTTCTATGTAACAATACTTTTGTAGTCTAATGCCAATCGCAATGTACCTTTTGCCGACGTATGTCATCAAATTCAACGCGGTCTAGAGATGTGAGTTTCGCTGTTTTGGTGGTCTGGGATCAGTCTGAACACTGGCCAGACTCCTTGTTCCCCAGAGACGCGCGCGCCAGAGGCCCGGGACGTTGGAATTGCCTGCTTACGCCTCCCATCCCTGGCCCAGGTGCAGGATGCCGATCCCCACATCTACCGAGGCGAGGCCCACTTCAACCGAAACCCCCCAATCTTGGCGGTGGTGTTGGCAAATGCTGGGTCAAGTTGGAGGACACTGGAGTGGTCTTTCTGAGCTAGCCGCGTAAGCCTTTCCGTGCCACCATGCTCCTTTGGCGCATTTCTAGAGCGGGGGCAGCTCTGGTGAGGCGGTTGCCCTGCCCGTGCCCCCAGTCGCACTGAAGCCATAGTGTCTCTCACTACGGAGGTACCTAGCTTCATGCCGCAATCCAAGGGGCGTCCCTACCCACTTCGAATGTAGTGACTCCCTTAGGGCTGAAGGATGGATAGGATGGGGGATTATCTCTAAGAGACCGCTGACAGCGTAGTTCGACCAATCTTTGCTCAATTGAGTGACTAGTTGCGAGATATCCCAAGGTATGAGGTACTCCTTTGACTGGGGTAGCAACCATCCTCCAGCCAGCGAATGATGTCTCTTCTTTTGGACCCCATGATGTTTGGGCTGGAGCAACCACACTTAAGGGGTTTAAGTGCTGTTAAACCCGAGGCCCCTCCTAAACATCACGGCTGGAATCGTACATCGTGCCGAGGGGGGCCAATCATCCAGCTCCAAATTTCTCATATAATTGTTTTGCTGAGGCTTATAGTTTGTTCGAATGGAATGAATCACGCCAGTAATTACGCCTCGTCATACCTAAGTCAATATGCCCATCCCGTCGAGATGGACCACTCCAGTGCCGGAGGTCTCCCTTCAGAAATGGGTCTTTGGATCTTCCTTCGGTCGCCTCACTAGCGATCCTGTCTTTATCGATGCAGACAAACCGGAAAACAAAGTCTCGTACTCCGACTTCCGCCTCTGGTCCAAGAAGGTCGCGCTAGGATTGCAACGATGCGGGTTGCAAAATGGGGACCGCGTGTTGCTGTTCAGCGGCAACCACATCTTGTTTCCGTCAATCTTTATGGGAGTGATCATGGCTGGTGGTGTGTTCACGGGAGCCAGCCCCGCCTTCACGGCAGGCGAGCTTGCCTACCAGCTGAGCAACAGTGGCGCCTCCGTGATCATCGCCGCAGCTGAAGTGCTCGATGTGGCTCTGAAGGCCGCCGAAAAGGCCAAGCTGCCGAAGGACCGTCTCTTTGTACTACACGACCCCAAAATGAGTCCTCCCAAGTCTGCCTCGCAGGCGCGAAGCTGGACAGAATTGCTCGCGAGCGACTCAGATGCCGAACAGTTTCACTGGGTTGAACCCACCAACCCGCGCGAGACGACCTGCTGCCTGAATTACAGCTCCGGCACAACTGGGTCACCCAAGGGTGTCGAGATCACACATTACTCTTACGTGGCGAACGGCGAAGCAGCGCTGCTCCAGCGCCGCCTCACGAAAGAAGCCACGCGCGACACATCGGTCGGCAACGGCCTCTGCTTCCTGCCTCTGTACCACGCCGCAGCGCAGACGAACTATGTTGTGAACAGCCCAAGGATGGGCGACCGCGTCTACGTAATGCCAAGTTTCAACTTTGAACGCATGCTGCAGCATGTCGAGCGCTACGGCATCTCGGTCGTCGGCTGCGCTCCTCCCATCGTGCGCGCACTGGTCAAGAGCCCGCTGCCGCGAAAGTACGACCTGAGCTCCGTGACCAGTCTCACCTGCGGCACGGCACCGCTGGCGCCGGACCTCGCTTCGGAAGCCGAGAAGCTGTGGCCCGGCGGCAAGGTGTTTGTCAAGCAGGGATGGGGCATGACTGAGCTCACAGCCCTCGGCACCATGGTCGACCCCGCCGCGACAGCTCGATCAGACTCTGTGGGCGAGGCGGTGCCAAATGTTACGTTCAAGCTCATGGACGGAGATAAAGAGGTCACCGAGGCCAACAAACGCGGCGAGCTATGGTTTTCGGGACCTACAGTCATGAAGGGATACTGGCGCAACCCGGAGGCTACGAGGGACACGATTGTGGTTCAAGATGGCATCCGGTGGCTCAAGACCGGAGACGTCGCCTATGTAGACTTCTACGGCCCGGGAGCGCTGATTCACATCGTCGATCGTATCAAAGAGCTACTCAAGGTAAAAGGCTTTCAGGTCGCTCCGGCCGAGCTCGAGGCAGTTCTCATTGAGCGTAAAGATGTCCTGGACGCCGCTGTAGTTGGCGTCAAGATAGATGGCGAGGAGGCCCCCCGAGCATACATCATTAAGTCACCAGACTGCCGAGCCACCGAAAATGATATTAGGAAATGGATGGAGACGCGAGTGGCGAGATACAAGTGGTTAACGGGTGGTGTCGTCTTTACTGACACTATTCCCAGGATCCCGGTAAGTAATATCATCCCGTGCGATTCTGATGATTGGAGCTAACACGCAGTAAAGTCTGGCAAGATCCTTCGCCGTGTGCTCAGAGAACAGGCGCAAGCGGAGCTGGCCAAGGGGAAGCGAGCGGCAAAGCTATCATGAGGACGTCACAATGTACCGGGGATGTGTGTCGATCCCACTGAAACTTCTTTGCCAAGAGTAGATTAGGTGTCCGAGAAACTAATAACCATAAACGTTGATATCCACCTGTCTATTCCATTCTAGTCGTGGATGCATGCACTGATGGATCAGAGCGGGTCTACGCGTGTATCCCGACGACTCCGAACTTTCTGACTCGACATGGATCCAAGGTGTGTTCCCCGCACTCCCAGGTAGCCGCCTCGGCTCGATCCACTCCCCCCTGCACCTTGCTGCGTCTTTCCTCCACACTCAATGTCGGTCAAGTCTTTTTCAGTCTCTTCCTTTGTATTCTTCTGTCCTCAATCAAGCTTGACATATCGGTCTTGTCTACCAACACTTCCCCGCATGAAACGCCGAACCCATGCCTCGACCGAGAGCTCCAAAAGCATGCCTTCGCTGCCGTGGGAGGAAAGTCCGGTGCGATGTATCCCTTTCCGGCATACCATGTCGCAACTGTTCTCTGGACAGCACAGACTGTGTAGTGGCTGATAGAATGTCGCGACGGTACGTTGTCTGCGTTCTATCTTCCCAGAGGGGACTGCGCTCACAAGGCTTTCCCACCAGCCGGTTACCGCGAAACGACGAGACTAAAGATGACACTGTGACGCACAGCATCCTGCCTCAGAGCCTCCCGGAGGATGTCCTTGAACTGATCAGACACGGGTCGAATACTCCCAATACTAGTCATGACTGCATTTCGACACCACAAGCCGACGCGCCTATGACAATGCCCAAGACTTGTCAACTAGCAACTGCTGCAAGCACCGAGGAGCCGCCACTTAACCTGGAACTCACGGATGGCTTCTTCAACGAGGCATCACAGCTCGTTTCTGAAGTTGCGCCATTGGATACACACTGCCAACTCTCCACAACGTATACCGGATGGCCATCGTGTGGCAACTGCTTTGAACCATCAGACTACCGGTTCTTGCGACTGCCCGACTTGACCAGTATGTCCTTGGAGGATGTCGAGTGCTTGCGCTTGCAGGGCTGCCTGCAGCTTCCGCCCAGGTATATCTTGGACGAGTTCGTGCGGCAGTACTTCCTTCACGTACATCCTATCGTACCTTTGCTTGATGAAGGTCTATTCTGGGACGTCTACCGTGATCAGACCGGCTCCGAAACAGCGAACGAGAAGATACCATTGGTGTTGTTCTATGCCATGCTCTTCGCCTCCTGTAGTGTAAGTTGACTCAAAGACTCATCGAGGTCAATGGAGACTGACACCGATACTAGTTTGTCCCTCGTGCCGTCACATATTCTCTAGGATTTGAGAGTCCTCGAGCGGCCGCCACTTCGATATACAAGAGAGCCAAGGTCAGATCTCTCCAATTACAATTTGATAAACTCACTCACAAATGTTTTACAGTTGCTGTACGACCTCGGCACCGAGTCTTCTCCCATATCTCTTGCACAGGTCTCTCTTCTTCTCACTTTCTTCCCAATCAACCTAGGAAAAGGACCGGAGAACCCAAACACGATCTGGCTTGAGCTCGCCCTGCACCACGCCAAGGCTGTTCGTGCCGACAGGGCCATGCACACTACTATACTCTCTCCAGATACAAGCAGCAGGGACAGGCGGACTAGAACTCTGCGGCGGCTCTGGTGGTGCTGCATCATTCGCGACAGGACTCTTGCGCTAGGTTTGAGGCGCGACATCCACATCACGAAACCTTACCCTCCGTTAGACCAGAACGACTTCGAGTGCGAGATCAGCCGCTCCCTAGTCCACGACCCCGTCACAAAACGCCGACTGGTCAGCATCTTCATGCGCGTGATGGACCTCTGCACAGTCTTGACCAACCTGTTGCCTTTACTGTCACTTCTGGAGGAATCTACTACCAAGGAAGAGATGGAGAACGACCAGCGCACGTTGAACGAGTGCAGACTGTCGTTAATAAAGTGGTACGAGACAACAAGACGACAATTTCCCGTGCCTGGCAAGACGGCCGACTTCCGGCACCAGTCGGTCATCATTCACACTGGACTTCTCTACGTCTACTACCAGTAAGTTATCATTATGCTCTGGCAATGTAAAACAACGAATAGCTAATGCCTTCTCTAGTGCTTCAATGATGGGGCTACTCCATCAGGAGGTGCTTGTGAATACCTACATCTCGTCAATAGATGATAGAGCAGTCACTAGCATCCAGGATAAAAGCCAAGACATCGAAGCGACCACGACGAGCATCACCGACTGTCTGCGAGAGACTGTTCAGCTGGGCCTTGTCCGGTACTTCCCAATCTCCATGTAAGTTTCCATTGCGACCTCATTGTCTGTGGACCAGTAGAGTGCTAACTTCAACAGGCTTGCCTTTATTGCCATGCCTCTGCTACTTCACATCCTTGATGCCAAACTACATCCACACGAGCATCGTAGCGATGACAAGGCAATGCTTAAGCAAGCTCGTCTCAACACCCTCATACAGGCGATGAAGGAGTACCATTCACAATATCACGGCGTCGAGGGGATCAGCCACGCCATACACTATGTCGTGGAATATGCTCAACTTAGTACGACACCTCGACGCAGCCAAGGGCGAAACGCCTGGTCTCAGCTGCTGGTGCAGCGTCCAGCTTTCTACCTGCAGTTGACCTGGACCATGCAGCTCAGCCTAGCTAGAGGCACCCTTCCGGGCGAATGTGAACTCCCAATTAGTCTGAAGGGCCTTCTGGCACAAGACGCGAGCTCTAAACTGCCGTTGGACCATCGACTTCTCATCCCCCCGTATCGATATCGCATCCTAGAAGATTATCAGAGGAGCAGCCCTAAGCAGATATTGGAGGTTTCGCAATCTTCCCTACTGATCAATTCGCAAACTCCGCGCGGAGTTACTAAGACGGCCCACGAAGACACGTCCACTGATCGTGACAATAGTAGCTTGGGATCTCTGGCGTCAGACGAGTTTCCATCTGACTTGCAGAGTATCCTTGAAGTTGATCAAACGATGGGTCAGTCTATGTTCGACGGTATGGACGTTGGAGTGGCCGACCAAATCAGCAATGGGAATGAACACTGGGATATGTCTTTGCAGGGCTTGTCGGACATTCCTCTCGACTTCCGTAACGGCAGCCCCGGTGATGACGAAGCTCTCAAGATGCTCTTGAGTATGACAGAAGGTGATCAGCAAGATCTGGACGCATTATGTACAGCTTGTTAAATGTAAAATGTAACATAACATGACATATATACCTGGGAAAACAACTCCTATGCACAAAATGAAACACAACAGCAGACCAGACCACTTCAATGACCTCTGATCAGACTCTCCGGCGGGCCCAACTCGCTCTTCTTAACACCACCAAGGTCAACAACAAGCTTGGTCAACACCATAGTCGGCTCCAACAGCCACACGCGAAGCGTATGATTCCCATCAGATACGGCGCCGAGGTTCGAGTCCGTCACCCAGACGTTCCGCGTCACCGCGTTGTCCCAGCCCCTCGGCTCCTGCCCGGCGTCGGCGGACACAGGTGTCGGCTGCACCGTGACGGGGTCCTTGCCGTCGATGGAGAAGGCGAACCGGTTCGGCCGCTCCGAGTTGGCGTTCTCGGAGCTCGACAGGTACACCGTGAGCTTGGCGCTGCTGGCTTTGGAGAAGCTGTAGAAGGGGTACTCGAGGGAGGGTCCGGCGGCGGTGGTCTGGCCCTCGACGGTCACCGGCCAGAGCTTGACGCCGGCTAGGGTGCGACCGTAGTCGGGTATCTTGACGTAGCTTGCCGAGTCTCCGCCGTTGCTTAACCGGAGATAATGATTTGCCTCGATAGACACAGCGCCGCCTGACTCGACGTGGCCCTCGAAATTGGCAGGAAGGTCGGCGAGCTTTTGTAGCGGCACGACGACCGTTGTGCTCTGCGAACCAGCCTTGACCGTAAGCTCGACAGAGCTACTTCCAGCTGGCACAGCACTCCAGTCTACCTGGATGATGGAACGCAGTTGTGAAGGTCCTCCGGTGGTTGACAGGCTACCAGAAGGGTTTGTGACCTTGACGTGTCCAACACTGGACTCGATGGTGTATGAAGTTGAGCCTGATTGCCGAAGGAACACGTCTATGTATCTATCTTCGTCAGGTGGCATGTACTGGTTCATTGGCAGGAGAGTGATCTTGGCCGCATCAGTAGCGCTAGTGGCAGACCCCTGAATCCCGATCCCAACCAGCTTCCCTCCCCCACCTGCAGATAAGGACGGAAGATTGGGAAGCGAATTTCGAGCTGGCTCTTGCCAATTGTTGTAACCAATGTGAGTCTGGTCCATCATGTGATTCCACTTGCCGTTCAGCATCGTATGGTACTCCTTGGTCAGGGCCGTATCGGCGGCAAAGGCGTCCTTGGCATCCTGGGAGAACTCGTTTGCCCTGATTCGTTTCTCCGTGACATAGCGAGATGCCAGTGCCGCTTTGCTGTAGATCTCAAAGACTTGCTTGCCAGCTTTGACGGGGTGCAAAATCAGTTGAAAGAATGGTGTCTTTAGCGCAGCTGGCAGCTTGTCGTAGGTTGATAGGGTGAAGTTGAGGAGAACCTCCCATTCATGGTAGTTCTTCTCGGCCTCGTCATACTCGACCGCGCTGAAGGCGAAGGGGGTGATGCTCAGGTCCTCGTACTTTCGGCGGGCGGTCAGCATACCGTACGTCGACATGATTCGAGCCGTGTCATCAGCCACGCTCTCGTCGAACTGAATCCTCGCCCAGTCCCTAAGCCAGTCCATCGTGCTCTCCGGGGTGGAGAACTTGGTCATGTCATAGCCCATCGCCAGGAAGTGGCTCGTTGGGAGTTCCTACACCTTTGTCAGCCATGAACCACATCAAGCGATGGTGGTGACAAACCAGAGCCTTGAGGTCTCCAACATTCGCGATCCACATCATCTGGTTTCCCCTTTCAAACGCCAGATGCATCTGCTCCCAGGTTTTCTGAAGCTGGATGGTGTTGATCCACTTATAGTTCCTCGGCGAGCCAACATAGTCAAAATGGTAGTACATCCCAGAGCCACCTCGTCGCTGCTTCTCCTTGGCTGTTGGGATCCTTCGAATGTTACCCCTGTTGTCATCAGACCAGAGCAGAGTCACGTCCTCCGATACGTCCATACCCTTCTGCCAGTAGCCGGGGACCTCTTTGTACATCACCCACGCCTGAGGGATCTCGGACAGGTTCTTCCCGGTCGCCGCGGTTAAGGCAGACTGCTGGAACTTGATGACCTCCTGTAGACTCTGCGATGTCAGCGTGGCAGACGCGGCATCTCCGCTGCCTCGCATGCCCAGTGTGAAGATGGTAGGCCAGTTCTTTGCACGTTGGGCTCCCTCTGTCATGAACTTCTTCACATTGGCTTGGTTTCGTGACCAGTCCCATGCTCCCTGGCAGAATCGGCCTTGCTCTTTGTCGGCTCTCGCCATCGGCTCGTGATGCGCCGTCCCGACGTAGACTCCGTATTCGGCTGCCAGGGGCCCGTTCTTTTCATCGTCGACGTAGAACATGCCATTCCACATGGCGGGCCATAGGTAATTCCCCTTCATCCTCACCAGCAGATCAAAGACCTTGGTGTAGAATTGCGATGTGAAAGGGTTGCCATACTGGCTTGACGGGAAATTGCCCTTGGCCCAATTCGTCAGAGCAGGGGCTTCGTCGTTGAAGAATATCCCGCGAAACTTGACCGACGGAGACCCTTGGGTCTTGGACATGGTAGGGGCAAAGATGAAATCCCGCTTCTTTGGGGGTACATCCGCCCACCAGTACCAGGGCGAAACACCAATCTGCTCGGATACATCGTAGACCCCAAAGCTGGTGCCGAGTAAGTCGCTACCCACGATGGCAAAAGCAAACACGGTGCCGCTTTCGTCCTTAACCAGCTGTGAGGTGTAGGCCTCCCATTTGCCTTCGATCTCAGATACGTTGATCTGTCCAGAAGAGACCAAAGCTTTGATGAGAGGCGACTTCCCGACTGTACCCACAATGATCGTAGGATCAGATCCACTCTTTGGTGGCGTATCAGTCTTAGAAATAGAGGCATTAACTCCCAAGACCCTTCCGAAGTCGGCCCCGAGATCGTTGGCTGCTCTCTGTACTCCAGGGAAGTCATCCCCTGAGACGACAATGCGAGGAGCCGCTCCGGGCCCGGCTATCTTCAGGCCATTTTGTCCCTCAGCGGTGGAAGAAAAAGTGAACAGCGTTGATTGACCTCCTTGGCCCAAGACGCCAGAAGTGAGGGAGAGGACAAAGACGGCTCCTTGACGGAGACGATTGAAGACTACCATGACTATTGATGATCCAGAGAGCTGCTCAATCGCGCTCACGAGAGTCACAGAATCAGGTATGAAAGTTCTAACCTCATGGAGCTATCGTGAAGGGCACTTCATGACACAATATATAGGTTATATCGCTGAGCCAGGCCCCAATATAGGCTCATGATATCTACTCCCGTGCTCTACCCCATAGGAATTCCTGGGGTCGCAAATGGCCCTTGACCATTACTGACTGCGGAACATGCCGAGAACTTCCCTTTTGGGTTGCTGACCTGTGATTGATTGGAAAATGTCTGGAGTTGTATGAATGCTCATAAGTCAAAGCCCAGCCAAGTATGATAAATAGACAGCCCTAAGGCTAAAGATGGCAATTAGCCGATTGGAGCGCTTCTAAACGTCCGGAACCTACATAATGGTCCGAGTGTCTGGTACTACCTTTCTTGCGGCTCTAGGATATCTTGGGGCAGATATAAGTCCCAATCGGGGAGGATGCGCCACGCGGAAGCACTTCATATCAAGTCGGCCCGCTGGGCGCCGGGGTGGCTGAAGGTTGTGAGCAAGCGCTCGAATCAGCGTGCGATACCACTAATCTCAAAATACGGAAACACAATCTAGTCCAGTTGTTGTTCGCATCTGGACAACCTGGTATTGAATCATGGTTTGGTTTCCTAGTTACATGGGCAGTCTCATGGGGAGGTTCAGTGTTATAAGAGCTCGATATCGTCCACACTCCCGAGACTGGTTTGGACAAGCTTTCGAGACACACTGAAGCTTACTTTATACTGAGACCATGAGACTTATCAAAACCCTCATCGCTTCGGCGGTGGCCGTCGTCGCGCAGACATCCTGCCCGCTTCCGTCGACGTACAAGTGGAAGTCCGAAGGTCCGTTGGCTGAGCCGAAGTCCGGGTGGGTCTCGCTGAAGGACTTCACCCACGCCGTCTACAAGGGCCAGCAACTCGTCTATGCGACCTACAACACAGGTTCCAAATGGGGCTCCATGAGCTTCAGCCCCTTTGGCAACTGGTCCGACATGGCCACGGCGCCCCAGAATGGCATGGACTCGGCCGCTGTGGCGCCGACCCTCTTCTACTTCTCCCCGAGGGACATCTGGGTACTGGCCTACCAGTGGGGACCGACGTCCTTCTCCTACCGGACGTCGACCGATCCGACCAAGACCAACGGGTGGTCGGCGGTCCAGCCGCTCTTCAGCGGCACCATCTCCGGCTCCAGCACGGGCTGCATCGACCAAACAGTCATCGGCGACGACAAGAACATGTACCTCTTCTTCGCCGGGGACAACGGCAAGATCTACCGCGCCAGCATGCCGATCGACAAGTTCCCTGGCAACTTTGGCACCACGTCTACCGTCATCATGAGCGAGTCCACCAACAGCCTGTTTGAGGCCGTCCAAGTGTACAGTGTCCAGGGCCAGAACCAGTACCTCATGATCGTGGAGGCGATTGGGTCTGGTGGGCGGTACTTCCGCTCCTTCACGGCCACCAAGCTGGACGGCACCTGGACGCCGCAGGCTACTTCTGAGAGCCAGCCCTTTGCGGGCAAGGCGAACAGCGGTGCTACGTGGACCAACGACATCAGCCATGGCGATCTGATTCGCACCAATCCAGATCAGACCATGACTATTGATCCGTGTAATCTGCAGCTGCTCTTCCAGGGGCGGGCTCCGACTTCTGGCGGTAGCTACGGTAGCCTGCCCTACCGGCCTGGTATTTTGACCCTGCAACGCTAGATGGGATGATGTGCGGCTAGGATCGTGTTGAGTTAGAGCAGAATTCGTTACGTTTCTAGGTTTCATAGCACCAATATTGCATCTCGTATTTAGACATGCAAATCTATCAGAAAGATCCGCCTAATGCACACTAGCACAAGAGGAATGTCCAAGTGCCACGCTGCCCGCTGTCCGCTGTCCTTCATGAAGCCCCTTATGGACTGTAGAAACCCATGAAATTGGAATGTGATAGTTGTTCCTGGAGTCTCACGATCTTGCGGTCGGAGCTAGAAGATTACGCCGATCCAAGTAGCACACACATCACCAATCCCCTCCAACGAAATTGTTCACATGATAATTCCGTGCCCTGTTTGTTTGTCGGATGTGTTCGGACCGTAGCAAGGTTTAGTGCCAAATCGCCGTCTCATCACTTGCGGGGAAGCCTGGTCCCCGAGTCGCGTTATTGGTGCGCTTCTCGTGATATAGGGCGTTATAAGCCGGATGCGGAGAGGGCCCGACGCAGATTACCCTTGCTCACGATCTAGTTTCTCCAGATCTCGGTCTCAATGGAACCATGGGGTTGAGACGAGCCACGAGGACTCGATTCTGTACTTTCAGTATAAAACAAACCTAGCAGCTAGTGGGGTATAAAGATGCACACTCGTCCGCACTGAACTTGACATTACGAGACTGGTGTGATATCGACATTTGCCCTACAAGACGAACTCGTATCTTGCAACATGTATCATCTGAGTGTGAGATGGATTGCTCTCGCGGGGGCTCTTACAACCCTCGCCCTCGCAACTCCCGCCAGTGTCGGAGACTACGCCCTATCTTCGCGAGCCACCACATTCGCCAACCCAGTACTATGGGAGGACTATCCTGACCTGGACGTGTTCCGCGTCGGAGATGTCTTTTACTACTCGTCCTCGACTTTTGCCTACTCCCCCGGCGCGCCGGTGCTCAAATCGTACGACCTCGTCAACTGGGAGCCCGTCTCGCACAGCGTGCCCGAGCTCAACTTTGGCGCAAAGTACAACCTCAACGGCAGCGGGCAGGCGTACGTCAAGGGCATCTGGGCCAGCAGCCTGCGGTACCGCGCCTCCAACGACATGTTTTACTGGATCGGCTGCGTCGAGAGCAGCAAGACGTACATCTGGACAGCGCCGGGCAACGGCGCGGCGAAGAACGGCGGCGAGGTGTCGGAGTGGAAGTGGTCGAGCCACCCACCGCTTAACACGTGCTACTACGACTGCGGCCTGTTCATTGATGATGACGACACGATGTACGTGGCGTACGGCAACACCAATATCCAGCTCGCGCAGCTGTCCAAGGACGGGCTGAGCCAGGTCAAGACGCAGACGGTGTACTCGTCAAGCGATTACATCGAGGGCTCGCGCATGTACAAGATCAATGGGACGTACTACATCTTCGTGACGCGGCCTGCCGATACTGAGCTCGTACTGAAGTCGAGCAGCCCCTTCGGTCCGTACCAGATCAAGACGCTGATCTCGCGGATCAACGGGCCATTGGCCAACGCTGGCTTCGCCCACCAAGGCGGCGTTGTCAACACCCCAGATAACAAGTGGTACTACGTCGCCTTCATGGACTCGTACCCCGGCGGGCGCATCCCCGTGGTCGCGCCCTTGACCTGGACGGCTGACGGGTGGCCGCAAGTCGTGACGGACGGCGGCAGCTGGGGGAAGTCTTATCCCATGCCGCTGCAGACGAGCAAGAAAGTGGCATCGCCAGTTGGCACGGACGACTTTAAAGGCTCTAGCCTAAGCCACGAATGGGAATGGAACCACAACCCAGACAACACCAAGTGGCGTCTCACGGGCGGTGCAGAGGGTGAACTCTTGCTGCAGACCGCGGATGTGACGACGGACCTCTTCGCCGCGCGCAACACGCTCACGCACCGCATCATTGGACCCAAGTCCACCGGCACATTCCGACTAGACGTGAGCAAGATGAAGGACGGCGACCGAGCCGGTGCTGTGCTGTTCCGGGACCGCGCAGCTTACATTGGTGTTTGGAAAGACGGCACCACTTCCAAGATCGTCATGGTGAATAACCTGACCATTGCTGAGGGTACATGGCAGACCACAGCCAAGGGCACGGTTGCCGCTACGGGGCCGACTATCAAAGACGGCACAGGGGATATCTGGCTCCGCGTGCAGGCTGACATCACGCCTGCGTTTGGTCTTACGCAGGAGAGGACCACCGCATTTTCCTACAGCACGGATGGCACCACTTTTACGAGTCTGGGGCCAGCGTTCTCTATGAGCAACTCGTGGAAGTACTTTACTGGGTACAGGTATGGAGTGTTCAATCATGCGACCAAGCAACTAGGCGGCGAAGTCAAGGTCAAGAGCTTCACGATGGCCCTTGTGTAGATAGATGATGAATTCACAATGAGCCATAGCCTTGAAACATACAATACTTGAAGTCCTTAGGCCAAGGCCATCATCCCGGCCGCAGCACACCAGTCAAGCACAGTGAAAACAGCATCCAGAACAGTGATCCTATCAAAGCCCTTGCCCATGATCCATCTCTGCGAGCTCAGGCCTAGCGAGAAGTTCATGACCGCCTGAGAGCAGTTGGCGAGGCCGAGCACCAGCAGCGCCGTCACCTCGAGCGGGATGTCGCCCTTCCTCGACCCCGTCGACAGGAACTTGGTGGGTCTCGCAATGGCGTACAAGCGCAGGAGCGCAAGGAGGGCCATCGAAGTGTTCATAGACCCGAGGTAGGACATGATGTCGTGGTGCCACGCGTCACCCTCGGCGAGGCGGGCGACGGCCTGGTCTGGGTCGGACTTGCGCTTCGACAGCTTGCGCATCATGAGCGGCTGCCGGAAGCAGAAGTGGAAGAAGGCACTTTAGAGTCAGGTCAGTATGACAGCTCAGTTCATTGGCAGGTTATGGTATCTACCTCGAGTGCCATAGCTGGAGCCTGTTAGCAGAAGCACGCCTGTCGCATGGGCAACATGTCAACCTACCGCGTTTCCAGCGTAGAGGGCTTTGAGGAAGCCAGGCTGGGTCAATTGGGTGAACATGGTGACTCGATGATTTGTCGAATAAGTAGCTTAAAACGATGTTATAGATAATGCTCGGGAAAAGGAGAACTTTCTGCTGTTGATGCTGTTGATGCTGTTGATGCTGTTGATGCTGTTGATGCTGTTGATGCTGTTGATGCTGTTGATGCTGTTGATGCTGTTGATGCTGTTGATGCTGTTGATGCTGTTGATGCTGTT